>CM066203.1:35891548-36406548 GCA_033675215.1 Rhodiola kirilowii | reverse complement strand
CTAAGTTTGTCCTTTGAAAGAGACTAACTTGGGATGAACTTAGACAAGTATTTGTTCGTCCCAAGTGAGTCTCGTTAGTCTCATTCTAAGGTTTGTCAAAGTTTGTCCTTAGAACTTGACTAACTTGGGATGACCTTAGACAAACCTTAGAATGAGACTAACGTATGTCTGTGTTTGTCCCAAGTTTGTCTCGTTAGTATCATTCTAAGGTTTGTCTCAGTTCATCCTTAGAAAGAGACTAACATGGGACAAACATAGACAAGCCTTAGAATGAGACTAACGTTTGTCTTTGATTGTCCCAAGTTAGTCTCGTTAGTCTCATTCTAAGGGTTGTCTAAGTTCGTCCTTAGGATTAGACTAACTTGGGACGAACTTAGACAAACCTTAAAATGAGACTAACGTTTGTCTTTGTTCGTCCCAAGTTAGTCTCGTTAGTCTCATTGTAAGGTTTGTCAAAGTTCGTCCTTAGAACTAGACAAACTTGGGTCGAACATAGACAAACCTTAGAATGAGACTAACGTTTTTCTTTGTTTGTCCCAAGTTAGTCTCATTAATCTCATTCTATGGTTTGTCTAAGTTCGTCCTTAGAAAGAGACTAACTAGGGATGAACGTAGACAAACCTTAGAATCAGACTAACGTTTGTCTTTGTTCATCCCAAGTTAGCCTCGTTAGTCTCATTCTAAGGTTTGTCTAACTTTGTCCTTAGAAATAGACTAACTTGGGAGAAACTTAGACTAACTTAGTACGACTTTAGACAAACTTTAGAATGAGACTAACATTTGTCTTTGTTCGTCCCAAGTTAGTCTCGTTAGTCTCATTTTATGGTTTGTCTACGTTCGTCTTTAGAAATAGACTAACTTGGGATGAACTTAGACAAACCTTAGAATGATACTAAAGTTTGTCTTTGTTCGTCCCAAGTTAGTCCCGTTAGTCTCATTCGAAGGTTTGTCTAACTTCGTCCTTAGAAATATACGAACTAGGGACTAACTTAGATAAACCTTTGAATGAGACTAACGTTTGTCTTTGTTCGTTCCGAGTTAGTGTCGTTAGTCTAATTCTAAGGTTTGCCTAAGTTCGTCCTTAGAAAGAGACTAACTTGGGACGAACTTAGACAAACCTTAGAATGAGACAAATAGTTGTCTTTGTTCGTCCCAAGTTAGTCTCATTAGTCTCATTAGTCTCATTCTAAGGTTTGTCTAAGTTCGTCCTTAGAAATAGACTAACTTGGAACGAACTTAGACAAACCTTAGAATGAGACTAACGTTTGTCTGTGTTCGTCCCAAGTTAGTCTTGTTAGTCTCATTCTACGGTTTTTCTAAGTTCGTCCTTAGAACTAGACTAACTTGGGACGAACTTAGATAAACCTTAAAATGAGGCTAACGTTTGTCTTTGTTCGTCCCAAGTGAGTCTCGTTAGTCTCATTCTAAGGTTTGTCTAAGTTCGTCCTTAAAACTAGACTAACATGGGACGAACGTAGACAACCCTTAAAATGAGACTAACGTTTGTCTTTGTTCATCCCAAGTTAGTCTCGTTAGTCTCATTCTAAGGTTTGTCTAAGTTCGTCCCAAGTACTAGACTAACTTGGGACGAACTTAGACAAACCTTAAAATGAGACTAACGTTTGTCTTTGTTCATCCCAAGTTAGTCTCGTTAGTCTCATTGTAAGGTTTGTCCAAGTTCGACCTTAGAACTAGACAAACTTGGGACGAACTTAGACAAACCTTAGAATGAGACTAACGTTTGTCTTTGTTTATCCCAAGTTAGTCTCGTTAATCTCATTCTATGGTTTGTCTAAGTTCTTCCTTAGAAAGAGACTAACTTGGGACAAACTTAGACAAACCTTAGGATGAGACTAACGTTTGTCTTTGTTCGTCCCAAGTTAGTCTCGTTAGTCTCATTCTAAAGTTTGTCAAAGTTTGTCCTTAGAAAGAGACTAACTTGGGACAAACTTAGACTAACTTTGTACGAACTTTTTTTTTTAATTAAAGCTGGGCGGAGCCAGCACGTTTATTCGATAAGGATCCAAAAAACCTGGACCGTGGAAAATACAAACAATTCCCTCAAGCGTCAGGGGAGAGTTATAAAGCCTAACCCCTTAAAAAGGCTGAACGGGAAAGGAACTTAGTACGAACTTAGACAAACCTTAGAATGATACTAAAGTTTGTCTTTGTTCGTCCCAAGTTAGTCCCGTTAGTCTCATTCGAAGGTTTGTCTAACTTCGTCCTTAGAAATATACGAACTTGAGACTAACTTATGCAAACCTTAGAATGAGACTAATGTTTGTCTTTGTTCGTCCCAAGTTAGTCCCGTTAGTCTCATTCGAAGGTTTGTCTAACTTCGTCCTTAGAAATATACGAACTTGGGACTAACTTAGACAAACCTTAGAATGAGACTAATGTTTGTCTTTGTTCGTCCCAAGTTAGTGTCGTTAGTCTCCTTCTAAGGTTTGTCTAAGTTCGTCCTTAGAAAGAGACTAACTTGGGACGAACTTAGACAAACTTTAGAATGAGACAAACAGTTGTCTTTGTTCGTCCCAAGTTAGTCTCGTTAGTCTCATTCTAAGGTTTGTCTAAGTTCGTCCTTAGAAATAGACTAACTTGGGACAAACTTAGACAAACCTTAGAATGAGACTAACGTTTGTCTGTGTTCGTCCCAAGTTAGTCTTGTTAGTCTCATTCTACGGTTTTTCTAAGTTCGTCCTTAGAACTAGACTAACTTGGGACGAACTTAGACAAACCTTAAAATGAGACTAACGTTTGTCTGTGTTCATCCCAAGTTAGTCTCGTTAGTCTCATTCTAAGGTTTGTCTAAGTTCGACCGTAGAAGGAGACTAACTTGGGACGAACTTTGACAAACCTTAGAATGAGACTTACGTTTGTCTTTGTTCGTCCCAAGTTAGTCTCGTTAGTCTCATTCTAAGGTTTGTCTAAGTTCGTCCTTAGAACTAGACTAAGTTGGGACGTACTTATTATTTTTTTTAACTGGCGTCGCCAGACCTTTATTAATGAATTGATATAAGAAGCCTAGATCGTGGCATGTATACAAGGGAAGCCCTCAAGCACCAAGAATTGGTTATAATTTCCAGAACTTTAACAACGCTGACCAGGCTTATCCTAAAAAAATTATGAAAAAATTTGCAAACCTCAGCCCAAAAAAGCTTCATTGGCCTGTGAATAAATGAGACTAACCTGTTAGAGAAGAAAATGACCAAAAAGGTGACTTGGGGTCAACACGCGCGCATGCGGTCTCACTCCACACAAGCACCACATCAACACCACGAGGATAAATAAAGTACAGAATATAGGCCCTCCAGCATACAAAACTGCCATCACAGGGGAGAAGGATCTGCATTTTGGCCATAGAAATAGGTGTGTTGACTTAAAGGTAGCCGGCACCATAAGGGAAGCTTGAGGTAATCCCCGACAAGAGTTAAGCGGACAGTTTTGGGAAGGTCCCTCCAACTGTAAAAGACCCTTGAGGTAGATACTTGGAAACACATAGCAATGGTAGCATTATTCAATTCCGGAGGAATTTTCGACACTTTCGCATTACCTGCAAGCGTTTTGGCCTCTCTCCATCTTGTAAACAAATTCCAATTGCCGAAAAACACGTCAGCCCCCACGAAAGAGATGTCCTGATGAGAGCATTGTATGCAGTCCACCGTCCACCGCAACTCATTCAGCAGCATCAATGCAGAAATAATTCCTTCAATGAGATCATCTTCTTCTAAAGAAATCCTGTATCCCAGTTTAAAAGTACCTGTGTTATCTCTAAGAATTCCACCACAAACATGATTATTAATAGCACACGACAGCGTTAGGCCCCTCGAGCTAGGCGCCCAAGCAATCCAGCGCCCACTGATCATGTTCAGGAGAGCATCCATGTTCAGACTGTCTAGCGCAAATTGACTGAAAAAGGATGGCTTATATTCTGCCTTAATATTGGGAGCCAGAGAAGCTGCCCACTGCGTCAGTCTAAACAGGATATCAAAACAATTCTCATCATGCAATCTGTGATTTCTATAAAGCCAAATCTCCCAGATATTGCAGGCAGCCAGACAAAGAGCCAAACAGTTCATATAATCAGTAAGTTTGTCAAAACTGAACCATTCCTGTTTCAGCAAATTAATACTGGTGGGTAAAGGTTTATCAAAAATACCTGCTAGGAACTCCCAACTTTTAATAGCTAACTCACTGTGCACAAACATATGTTCCATGGTTTCGATCTTCTGGAAACTGCAGCACCAGCATTTAGAGGCCATAGAGAACACTAGTCTGCCAATATTGTCGTCAGTTGGCAGAGCTCTGTGGAACAATCTCCAGACCACAGTACTAATTTTAGAAGGAATCCATGATTGCCATATATTCCTGAAAGTTTTATTTTTTGGAACAGATTTTCGAAGCTTCTCATAACAGGCCTTGGTGCTAAAAGTACCCGATTCTGCATCTCGCCACATTAAATTGTCAGGCTTGTCGGTTAACGAAAAACTATGTATAACTCCTCTAGTTACTCCTGAGAGCATAATCACAAACCTTCTCCTGATATCAGCATCATTGACCACATCTTTAATCGACCACCCTGCGGTAACTTTGGGAAGCCTCACATTCAACCATTCACAAAATGCATAATATTCACCTCCCCCCTCCCAATAGCCCAGCCACTCTCCCTGCGCAGCTTGAGAATATAAGGCTGAATAGCAGTCCATATGGCCGAGGTATGAGAAGTGTACTGGTATTAACTCCTGGCAAAATTAGCCCATATGGATTTATTCTCCAAGAACTTCCAAGCAAGCTTGTACATGAGGGCCTTTTTCACATCACATAATTTCCGTATGCCCAATCCTCCTTCATCATTTAGCAAACAAACAGCATCCCAGTTAACCCAATGATGTCTAGTAACCGAGCCTTTGTCCCACAAGAAATTACGCAAGAGTCTCTCAATGCCATCTTACGACGTATTTAGACAAACCTTAAAATGAGACTAACGTTTGTCTTTGTTAGTCCCAAGTTAGTCTCGTTAGTCTCGTTCTAAGGTTTGTCTAAGTTTGATCGTAGAAGGAGACTAACTTGGGACGAACTTAGACAAACCATAGAATGATACTAAAGTTTGTCTTTGTTCGTCCCAAGTTAGTCCCATTAGTCTTATTCTTAGGTTTGTCTAACTTCGTCCTTAGAAATATACTAACTTAGGACAAACTTAGACAAACCTTAGAATGAAACTAACGTTTGTCTTTATTCATCGCAAGTTAGTGTCGTTAGTCTCATTCTAAGGTTTGTTTAAGTTCGTCCTTAGAAAGAGACTAACTTGGGACGAACTTAGACAAACTTTAGAATGAGACAAACATTTGTCTTTGTTCGTCTCAAGTTAGTCTCGTTAGTCTCATTCTAAGGTTTGTCTTGTTAGAATTGAGAGACTAAGAGAGTATTGGAATAGAGAGAATATAAAGAGAGCAAAATAAGATTTATTTTCTTGTATTCAACTTGATAAGATATACAAGCTTATATGGAGGCTAGATCAACCATTTGAGAGGCTAGATCAACCATTTAATATCAACTCCCAACTACATCCTAACAGCTCTTTCCTCGTTTAATATTAACTCCCAACAGCTCCTCATTTGAATATTTGAATGAGCTCTTGGATAGTGTTAATCTTGGATATAGTCTTCCTGTCAATACTCCCCCTCAAGCTTGACAACCAGAACTTGTTAAGCTCGGAACCATGAAGACTTGCCTCATTAAAAAAACCTAAGTATGTAAAACCTCATGGGATGAAACCATACTTAGGGAAAAAGAGTGCAAACCCTCGTGGCCTATGGACTCATGACAGAGGAATGCTGGTGAGTCCAAGTTTTGAATGGATGAACTTGCACACCTTTGAGCTTGCAGCTTTGGTGAAGATGTCTGCCAACTGATCTCCACTTCTTGTATAACATGGAAGAATCACTCGTTGCTCCACCATTTGCCTAACTTTGTGGCAGTCAACTTCAATGTGCTTGGTCCTTTCATGGAACACTGAGTTGGATGCAATGTGTGATGTTCCCTTAAGTGGCATGTATTTGGCAAAACGTAGCTTAGACAGTTCGAGCAGGTGTTCAGGGGGAGTTCGAACATATCCTATTACTCATACACAGTGTGGATCAGACGCAAGGATCTTTCCCGGAAGGATATTGGACAGCGAAGATTTTGTCAAGTTGTAGTCGGCCAGCGACTTAATCGAGCATGAGATATTCGAATGAATATCTACATTGAAGGTGGCAAAACACACTTGGGCAAGAAGACGACTTCGTATATTCTTCCAACCGATTCAAAAGATATACATCAAATATCTAGGAATATTTCCTAAATATTTGATGGGATTATCTTGTGCGAATTAGGGTTTCGTCCAAGCATATAAATACAATGCTAGGGCGCCCTTATTCGGCATCGCTTTCAAAGATCAAATACACACGAGCATACCCTGCTGATTGGAGAAGAAGAAAGCGAAGGCCGGTTGTGTTTTCTCATTGGAAATACATCGGTGCAAGTGCAGTCTGCTCAAGTGCAACTCAGACTTCCTGAAGCGTATCAACTGCCGCACACAACAAAGGTGAACAAGCTTTCGAGAGAAAGCATCCGAGCTTCTGGAGAAGGTCGAGAACGTTCGGACTGTAGGTTCGGACAAAGGGGATCGAGGTTAACTACTGTAAACCTCGGTTGCAATTCTGAGAGACGTAGTGTTAGAGGCTAGGCGATTACAAGGTGTAAGCAGAAGTCCACTTGTAGCTCTAACTCGTAATAAAGATTTGCTGTCCCTTCTAGGGTGTGGGAAACCCCCCAGAGTAGGCCTGGCCGAACTGGGTTATCATTCTATGCGTCTCTCTACTTTTGTTCTGTTGTCCGAACTGTTGTGATACGAGTTCAAGGTCTGTCGAAACTGAAACTTGAAGTGTCTGCTGAACTATTGTGCAAAGAGTTCAAGGTCTGTCGCAACTGTATCTTGGACACAAGCTTGAACAGGGGATATAATTTCAATTGGTACCAGAGCAGACACTCGACACACTGAGTGGGATCCTAAACTGTTCAAGATGACTCTGAAGGAAGGACAAAGCATCACCAGACCCCCACTACTCGAAGGATAGAACTATGCCACTTGGAAGCCCGTGATGAGATCCTTTCTGAAATCTCTAGATGAAAAAGCATGGAAGGCTGTTCTGAAAGGGTGGACGGAACCCATGATGAACAATCTCACTGGAGAACCGATCGCAAAACCAGAAGCACTGTGGACAGAAGAGGAGGACAAAGCTTCTATGGGAAACTCAAAGGCTATGAACGCAATTTTCTCGGCCGTAGATGAAAACGTCATGAAGCTAATCATCAACTGTGAAGTGGCCAAGGAAGCATGGGACATCCTCCAAACAGTCTTTGAAGGTACAGACAAAGTTCACAACTCTCGCATGCAGGCTGTCACAACCAGGTTCGAAGAGATGAAGATGAAGGAGAGTGAAACCATCACTGAGTACAACACCAGAGTTCTGGAACTGTCTAACGAGGCGTCTGCACTAGGGAAACCCATCGATGAAGAAAGATTGGCCAGTATGGTCCTGAGATCACTCCCTCCGAGATTTGCCATGAAAGTCACGGCCATTGAGGAAATGCATGATGACAGGCGTCGTTTGTACCTGCAAATTTGAATTTATATTTTCCTCACTCGGAACTGTGGGTTAGTACAGTGGCAAGCAAGGGTCGAACCCAAGGAAGCTAGATGGTTACTACTTTGTTCTGTAAGAAAGAGAGAGACGATTGGTTGTGAGTAAACGAATTAGGAAACAAGAGAAAATAGGAAATAAACGAGAGTGTATCAATGATGAGAAATATTCAGGCTAGGGTTTCTTAATTGTGACTAGTTTTATCATCGACTTCTAAATATCATGTTTCTAATTCCTAAGTGTGGTTACTTCCATTCCAAGTTATAACCTAAAATAGGGTCTTTCCGGACGCCTATACCACAATCTACTTCCTTTCCGGGTTGTAGAATTCTAAACCTAGCAATTTAACACTCCATTCCAAGATATATTAAATTCGTGCTCTATTTGTTCTCAACGGTCTAGTATAAAACAAATAGCAAATATAGGGTTTATATTGCTCGGCTAAGTCTAACCTTTCCGGGTATCAACTTAGCTTCGTAATATAAACCGGGATAAAATAGCACAAGGTTTAGTAGAATAATGAAACAAGCATTAAAAACCGATTCTCAAAAACATCGTCACAATGTTAAAACCCTAACCCGAATAAGCGGATTAGTTACACATAGCCATGGAATAAAAACAGAAATAATAAAGAACAATGAACTTCTCTATTGAGCCGAGAGTGATGGAACAAGGACTGGCCGTGAGGCTGATGTGCCGAGAATGCTGAGCAGAGGACCGGGCAGAGGAGCTGCTCTGCCGAGTGCTGGACGGGAGCGTCCGAATGAGAGAGCCGAGGATGGTTGAGCCGAGAGAGGAGAGCGCCGAGAGCTTGCTGTGGAGAAGTCAAGACTCGGTTTTGAGAGATGAAGGGATTTTGTGGAGAGAGGAGCTCTCCACGTTTTGGGATGCTTTAGAAGGCTGAGTTGAGCTCTTATTTATAGAGTTTTGAGAAGGCTAAAAGTTCCCAAAATAAGCCAAGAGATAATTACGGAAATATTTCCATAATAATCTTGCTTTATCTTTAAGCTACTCCTTTGCTTGATAATTAAGCCACCTTGATCTTCTAGATGATTCCAAAACCATAGATGTAGTTTGCCCTAATTCCACATTGCTTTGGGCCGAAATTACTGTTCACAGCCGGAGTACTGTTCACGGCCCAAAACACTGTTCATTGCCGGAAGTACTGTTCACGCCAGAGTACTGTTCATCCGCGGACACTGTTCATCCATTCTGCGCATCTGTTTTGACTTTGGCTCTTGATTTGACCTTCCAAACGACCTCGGATGCTCTTGGCGTGAACCAGAGAGTTGTAGGGAATTGAGTCACCTACGCAACGGCATGTGTCTCGTATTTTTCTGATCATCGGTGCGTTTCCAGTCCTCCGGCGAAGCTCCAAAGGTCAATCTGCCATTGTGATGTTTTTGGCATAAAATGCCGTCTTTTAAGCGTGTTTCCTCCTAGAGCTTCCGAAACACCTGAAATGCAAAACAACACTAAGAAGTAACTGTTTGCATAATAAAGTGCTAGAATTGATGGGTTTTGTTGACTCGATGAGTCGTATAAATACGGCTCATCAAACCACCCCACACTTAAACTTGTTCGTCCCGAACAAGGACTATGTCATAAGAGGAACGAATAATGTAAACACCACAATGCTTCGGTAATCCTAGACGAGCTACATGGACGTGACTTTGGCTACTATAGACCTCGCCTGTTATGCATGCTTGTTACTAATGTCATTGTGCAAAAAAACAAGGGCTAAAGATACGTGTTACCTTTGAAGTCGAGATGCAAATCAATTCGGATGTATCTGGAGATAGCCCTTTTTAGACCCATGAACCCTCATTCTCGGACTCGAACTCGCTGCTATATGGTTATGCTTTGCTGCTTTTTCTTGCACGTGATTCATTCGGGCTCAAGTAATGGAGTGCTTTTCAGCTAGCTATAGCGTCATATGATTTGGCATTCTCAATGACGCTTTTCACATGTGGGACGTGTGGACTATCACAATGGTAGTGGATTTTTCTTTGTAGTGCGGATTGTGACTTGCTCAAACCTACTTGCTCTCGCTCATCATCGTCCTTTTGCGCGGGTCAATCCAAGGGTTGCTTGTCTATTTTCCCGGCTACTTGAACTAGAGTCTGGACGGTGTGAAGTATTCCCGTCCCAACCACCGCAAAGTGTGCCGCAGTGGCGGAGCAGACTCGTACTATGTTTGCCTCGAAGTGCTAGCCTCCACAAGCTCCACATAACCATATATCTTGAGTTCGGCCTTTGAATGATCTGTCAAGTCTCTCTAGGGCATTTCTATCAACTCCACATCCCTGTTTATCTCAACTAACAAAGGCACGCAATAATTTTAAAATCACATGTTAGTCGCACAAATCAATTTTCACCAAAGACATGCATGTAATCGGCTCTATCTATTTCACCATATCATTATCCAATACCGCAAGTCTAGGAAATAGTGAAGTATCATGTACAAAAATTTTAAAAATAACGGGAAACGTGCTGACTCTGTGCAGGGTGCAGTAAAATAGACGTGCTGACTCGATAACTGACTCTCCCACCCCACACTTTTGAAATGAGCCGTGTCCTCACGGCACGACTCAAATCTAGACTCACAATGCATGCAATAAACAAGAAAGGAAATAAAAAGAGAGTAAAGTTGGACAGGCACTTCCCTCGTGCGATGCGTGACGATCAGAAACAACTGATTATTCTCCTATGAGTCCTCGAAGAGAGCACCAACGAAGCTTGCATCGCAGCGTGAGTTCGTCACAAAATGAAAGCTCTGTGTCAATGACATTAAGACGAATAAAGGATTCCCAGGAGGTTGGAGGAGTCACAACGGTCTCACTTAAAACCCAACCTCCTTAGACTCGTAAGTCTTTGTGACAGAATCTTTAAACGCTCATGTTTCTTGACATAATTTATTCAAGGTGTGAACTACTCGCGTTGGATCCAGTCTTATGCCAATGTTTCGGATCTGTTTGCCTCTGCCCCTGCATGAAAAATCATCTTCTCTCCCAAGTACAATGTGATGATAAGACTCAGACAAACATAAACAGTAAATAAGGTGAGACAATGAAAGGTGCAGGGCTGCCGCCCTGCGAGCGCCTTTGTTTTACGTCGTTGGCTCGACGGTACCTCTTTAGGGATCACAAGTTAGGATCCCATGGGCGTGTGAGGTCATACTTCTTCTCAGCTGCTCCTTCAATTCGCCCAACGTGCTCACATGGCTGTTCACTTGGTTCTGCTCTCCATTGATCAGGCGGATTCGCCTTTACATCCTTCTGAGCTGGCGAGGCCACCTTCATCATAGCTACTGGTCCATCGAGTCGTGCTCTAGTGTTTCTCCATCCTGGTTTCCATTCAAACGCGCCTTGTCTCGGTCGTTTCTTCATGTATGGGCGGTCGGCATGGAAGTTCAGTTTCTTGCCATCAAGCGACATCCAGCATGTTCTCTTGTCAACCTTCGTCTTTGTAGTAGATATGAATGATCGTCAAAGAACAAGTGCTCGAGGGTCCTTATTGCTACCATCTCCTATCTGTAAAACATAGGACTCTACAGGAACAACAAGATCTCCAACATGGGGCGTTAGATCCTCAAGTAAACCAACAGGGCGAACATGTGATGTACTTCCTAATTCTACCAATAGTTTAGGAAGTTTCAATGGTCCCAAATTCAAAGAGCAATATAAAGAGTATGACATGGCATTAACATAAGCACCCAAATCGATTAAGCAGTGGTGTATGAGGGTCTTACCAACACCACGGGTGACTGTCAAGGCACCTGAGATCTTACACTTTTCAGGCGGCTCTTCTTGAACTGTAACGAGTGAGTACTCCGTCGTTGACTTCTCTGGCTCATGCTTCGCCTCTAATTGGCCTTCAAGCTCATCCTTGTCGATCGTGTGGTCCTTGGGAGCAATCACCTGCATTGGGAATGGAAGATAAGGGTCAGAAATTAGAGTTTCTTTAACTGCATCAGTGCGGTCCGCGGAGGCCTTCTGTATATCTTCCGCGAACGTCTCTATATTTTGCACTAATTCCTCAGACGTCCGAGCCGTAATTGGTGAGGCGTCCGTGTTCTGCACTGAGGTAGAATCTTCTATCTGCTCATCTTCGGGTGTGATGCTCACGGCCTCTGACTTATTTTCTTCGTTCTCTGCCCCTGGTTCATCTATCATGGCCAATGCGGTGTCGTGCAAAATCTGCACTGAATCAGCTTCCATTGTCCGCGCCTTATCATCCATTTTGTGCGTTTGAGCATGTCTTTGTCTTGATCTTTCTGCCACATCATATATCAGGTTCCAGAGATCATACATGCCTACATTCATTACCGAACCACCTGCTGCAGCATCGAGCATATTACGCGTACGTGGCATCATCCCTTCAAGAAACCTCCGCATAAGAAATAAATCTGGGAATCCATGGTGTGGGCAGCTTTCTCGAAGGCCTTCGAAGCGCGCAAGGTACTCATAGAATGGTTCGCCCCTGAATTGCCTAAAGGTACGAAGCTTCTCGCGGACACCAATTCGAAAGGACGGCGGAGTAAACTCCTCAAGAAATCGGGCTCGTAGATCCCAATAACTGCTGTCATAATTTGCACCTGATGAGTAAAACCAATCATCAGCAGAGTCAGTTAAAGAAAACTTAAAATATCTAAGCTCGAACTCCTCTAATGGCTCGTCTTCAGGCTTGGTATAGTAGCAGATGGCGTGAAATGTTTGCTCATGTCTCACGGGGTCTTCTCCGATGGCACCTCCAAATTGGGGAATATTCCACATCATCCAAAATGCGACCTTGCTGCCCTCGCATCCATCATCCCTGTTGTCTTCATCGTTCCAAGGTTCTCTACTATAATAAGAGGGTGGGTTTTCGTCAAGGTTTTCAAGCTCGTATTGTTCTTCATCATAAACTCTACTACCTGCACGAGACATGGTGCAAGAGTAGCCAAGCACAAACTAGCAAGCACCGAATAGCAAACACATACTAGCAACAAAGGGTCCCCAGGAAATTGGAGGAGTCACAATGGTCTCACTTAAAACCCAATTTCCTTAGACTCGTAAGTCTTGGTGACAGAACCCTCTGAGAGCTAGAAATTGGAAATCGAATAACCGGAAAACAAGAAATCGAGAATAAAAATAAAAATAGAGTTCGAATATAGCAATCACCGAATAAGGAAATAACCGAAATTAAAACAGAATAAAGGAAAAGGAAAGAGAGAACAAATTTCACCGTGCGTAGCTCCCCGGCAACGGCGCCAAAATTTGACAGGCGTCGTTTGTACCTACAAATTTGAATTTATATTTTCCTCACTCAGAACTGTGGGTTAGTACAGTCGCAAGCAAGGGTCGAACCCAAGGAAGCTAGATGGTTACTACTTTGTTCTGTAAGAAAGAGAGAGACGATTGGTTGTGAGTAAACGAATTAGGAAACAAGAGAAAATAGGAAATAAACGAGAGTGTATCAATGATGAAAAATATTCAGGCTAGGGTTTCTTAATTGTGACTAGTTTTATCATCGACTTCTAAATATCATGTTTCTAATTCCTAAGTGTGGTTACTTCCATTCCAAGTTATAACCTAAAATAGGGTCTTTCCGGACGCCTATACCACAATCTACTTCCTTTCCGGGTTGTAGAATTCTAAACCTAGCAATTTAACACTCCATTCCAAGATATATTAAATTCGTGCTCTATTTGTTCTCAACGGTCTAGTATAAAACAAATAGCAAATATAGGGTTTATATTGCTCGGCTAAGTCTAACCTTTCCGGGTATCAACTTAGCTTCGTAATATAAACCGGGATAAAATAGCACAAGGTTTAGTAGAATAATGAAACAAGCATTAAAAACCAATTCTCAAAAACATCGTCACAATGTTAAAACCCTAACCCGAATAAGCGGATTAGTTACACATAGCCATGGAATAAAAACAGAAATAATAAAGAACAATGAACTTCTCTATTGAGCCGAGAGTGATGGAACAAGGACTGGCCGTGAGGCTGATGTGCCGAGAATGCTGAGCAGAGGACCGGGCAGAGGAGCTGCTGTGCCGAGTGCTGGACGGGAGCGTCCGAATGAGAGAGCCGAGGATGGTTGAGCCGAGAGAGGAGAGCGCCGAGAGCTTGCTGTGGAGAAGTCAAGACTCGGTTTTGAGAGATGAAGGGATTTTGTGGAGAGAGGAGCTCTCCACGTTTTGGGATGCTTTAGAAGGCTGAGTTGAGCTCTTATTTATAGAGTTTTGAGAAGGCTAAAAGTTCCCAAAATAAGCCAAGAGATAATTACGGAAATATTTCCATAATAATCTTGCTTTATCTTTAAGCTACTCCTTTGCTTGATAATTAAGCCACCTTGATCTTCTAGATGATTCCAAAACCCTAGATGTAGTTTGCCCTAATTCCACATTGCTTTGGGCCGAAATTACTGTTCACAGCCGGAGTACTGTTCACGGCCCAAAACACTGTTCATTGCCGGAAGTTACTGTTCACGCCAGAAGTACTGTTCATCCGCGGACACTGTTCATCCATTCTGCGCATCTATTTTGACTTTGGCTCTCGATTTGACCTTCCAAACGACCTCGGATGCTCTTGGCGTGAACCAGAGAGTTGTAGGGAATTGAGTCACCTACGCAACGGCATGTGTCTCGTATTTTTCTGATCATCGGTGCATTTCCAGTCCTCCGGCGAAGCTCCAAAGGTCAATCTGCCATTGTGATGTTTTTGGCATAAAATGCCGTCTTTTAAGCGTGTTTCCTCCTAGAGCTTACGAAACACCTGAAATGCAAAACAACACTAAGAAGTAACTGTTTGCATAATAAAGTGCTAGAATTGATGGGTTTTGTTGACTCGATGAGTCGTATAAATACGGCTCATCACATGACATCACCAAACTGAAGCTGGACGAGCTAATGGGTTCTCTCAGAACTTACGAGATCAATCATGACTTCCAAACCGGAGAAGTGAAGGGAATCACCCTCAAAGCAGACATGACGGAAGACAAACTGTGATATGTGCAGAGTATCCGCTGTCGAAGTACCAGCGATCTTTTTCCATATGACTTGAAGAGCTGAAGGCAACGGTGCAGACGATGTTCTTTCTACAGATCTTAGCGTCTGTCTCCCAGTTATGAGGCATGCTGGATTGGGGAATGTCTTCCTCAGATCTACGTTTATCGAGTTTTCAGACCATTCTGCCAAACCTCCGAGTCAGCGTATTTAGTTGAAAAAGAGTGCTGTCAGTCTCAGACACCTCCTCAGACACCTCTGCTCTCCATGAAAGTTATTTGTCATCTTTGGTTGTGTATTGACCTCCCTTTGGAGTCATCTTGAACAGTTTCAGAATCCCACTCAGTGTGTCGAGTGTTTGCTCTGATACCATTTGAAATTCTATCCCCTGTTCAAGCAAGTGTTCAAGGTCCAGTTCGGACTGACCTTGAACTCTCTCTACAACAGTTCAACACACGGTACGAGCAGAACAATAAAGACACGAGTACGCACAGATTGATAACCCAATTTGGCTACGCCTACTCTGGGGGGTTTCCCACACCCGGAAAAGGGACAACAAATCTTTATTACGAGTTTAGGGCACAGGAGGTCTTACACTTACACAACACCTTTGCTTGTAATGGCCTCACCACTAACACTCCGTCTCTCAGATTTGCAACCGAGGTTCGTCGCAACTCTCCTCGATCCCCTTCGTCCAGATCGTCTATCTGAACGTTCTCGAACCTCTCCTGAAGCTCGGTCACTTTCTCTTGAAAGCAAGTTGTTCTCCTTCGTTGTGTGCACAGTATGATCACTTCCAGGCAGTCTGAGATGCACTTGCTAAGACTGCTCTTACACCGATGAGTTTCTGGTAGGGAGAACTCAATTGGCTGTCGCTCCTTCTCCAATCAGTAAAGATTTCCTCGTGTTTATTTTATCAGTGGGAGCGACCAGAATTAGGGTTGCCCTTGCATTGTATTTATATGCTTGGACGAAACCCTAACTCACACAAGATAAACCCCATCAAATATTCTGATGTGTATCTTTCAAATCGGAACTCTTTATGCAAATATTTGACGCTCGAAAAACTTGCAGGCCAACTTCAGATCGGAACAAAAGATCCTCGATCTTTTTAGGATCTTCGAAGAGATAATCGGAATATTTACTTGAAGCCTTCCTTGCCAAGTCAGACGCTAGTTTAGGGTAAATATTCATTCGAATATCTGGGGATCGAATGCATCGCTGGCCGATTTAAAACCGAAAAGATATTGGATCCAGATCCTTCCGGAGAATATCTTCTGCGTCTACTCTACGCTGTACAGAAGTTCCAGAATGTGTTTGTACTCCTAGTGAACATTAGCTCAAAGAGTTCTAAAGCCGTTTTGCCAAACAGTATGCCATTCATGGGAACATCAACGTTTGTCTTTATTCGTCCCAAGTTAGTGTCGTTAGTCTCATTCTAAGGTTTGTCTAAGTTTGTCCTCTGAAAGAGGCTAACTTGGGATGAACTTAGACAAACTTTAGAATGAGACTAACATTTGTCTTTGTGCGTCCTTAGAACTAGACTAACTTGGGACGAACTTAGACAAACCCTAGATTGAGACTAACGTTTTTCTTTGTTCGACCCAAGTTAGTCTCGTTAGTCGTGTTGAAAGGTTTGTCTAAGTTCATCCTTAGAACTTGACAACCTTGGGATGAACTTAGACAAAACTTAGAATGAGACTAACGTTTGTCTGTGTTCGTCCCAAGTTAGTTTCGTTAGTCTCATTCTAAGGTTTTTCTAAGTTCATCCTTAGAAAGAGACTAACTTGGGACGAACTTAGACAAACCTTAGTATGAGAATAACGTTTGTCTTTATTCGTCCCAAGTTAGTCTCGTTAGTCTCATTCTAAGGTTTCTCTAAGTTTGTCCTTAGAACAAGACTAACTTGGGACGAACTTAGACAAACCTTTGAATGAGACTAACGTTTGTATTTGTTCATCCCAAGTTAGTCTCGTTAGTCTCATTCTAAGGTTTGTCTAAGTTTGACCGTAGAAGGAGACTAACTTGGGATGAACTTAGACTAACTTAGGATGAACTTAGACAACCCTTAGAATGAGACTAACGTTTGTCTTTGTTCAGCACAAGTTAGTCTCGTTAGTCTCATTCAAAGGTTTGTCTTAAGTTCATCCTTAGAACTAGACTAACTTGGGACGAACTTAGACAAACCTTAGAATGAGACTACCGTTTGTCTTTGTTCGTCCCAAGTTAGTCACGTTTGTCTCATTCTAAGGTTTGTCTGAGTTCATCCTTAGAAAGAGTCTAACTTGGGATGCACTTAGACAAACCTTACAATGAGACTAACGTTTGTCTTTATTCGTCCCAAGTTAGTCTCGTTAGTCTCATTCTAAGGTTTGTCTAAGTTTGTCCTTTGAAAGATGCTAACTTGGGACAAACTTAGACAAACCTTAGAATGAGACTAACATTTGTCTTTGTTCGTCCTTAGAACTAGACTAAGTTGGGACGAACTTAGACAAACCATAAAATGAGACTAACGTTTGTCTTTGCTCGTCCTGAGTTAGTCTCGTTAGTCTCATTCTAAGGTTTGTCTAAGTTCGACCTTAGAACTAGACAAACCTTAAAATGAAACTAACGTTTGTTTTTGTATGTCCCAATTTAGTCTCATTAGTCGTTTTGAAAGGTTTGTCTAACTTCGTCCTTAGAACTTTACAACCTTGGGACGAACTTAGACAAAACTTAGAATGAGACTAACGTTTGTCTGTGTTCGTCCCAAGTTAGTTTCGTTAGTCTCATTCTAAGGTTTTTCTAAGTTCATCCTTAGAAAGAGACTAACTTGGGACGAACTTAGACAAACTTTAGAATGAGAATAACGTTTGTCTTTATTCGTCCCAAGTTAGTCTCGTTAGTCTCATTCTAAGGTTTCTCTAAGTTTGTCCTTAGAACAAGACTAACTTGGGACGAACTTAGACAACCCTTTGAAAGAGACTAACGTTTGTCTTTGTTCATCCCAAGTTAGTCTCGTTAGTCTCATTCTAAGGTTGTCTATGTTCGTCCTTAGAACTAGACTAACATGGGACGAACTTAGACAACCCTTAGAATGAGAATAACATTTGTCTTTGTTCGTCCCAAGTTAGTCTCGTTAGTCTCATTTAAAGGTTTGTCTAAGTTCGTCCATTGAAAGAGACTAACTTGGGACGAACTTAGACAAACCTTAGAATGAGACTAACATTTGTCTTTGTTCGTCCCAAGTTAGTCTCGTTAGTCTCATTCTAAGGTTTGTCTCAGTTTGTCCTTGGAACTTGATTAACTTGGGACGAACTTAGACAAACCTTAGAATGTGACTAACGTTGTCTGTGTTCGTCCCAAGTTAGTCTCGTTAGTCTCATTCTAAGGTTTGTTTAAGTTCGTCCTTAGAAAGAGACTAACTTGGGACGAACTTAGACAACCCTTAGAATGAAAATAACGTTTGTCTTTGTTCATCCCAAGTTAGTCTCGTTAGTCTCATTCTTAGGTTTGTCTAAGTTTGTCCCTAGAAATAGACTAACATGGGACGAGCTTAGACAAACCATAGAAGGAGACTATGGTTTGTCTTTGTTCGACCCAAGTTAGTCTCGTTAGTCTTGTTCAAAGGTTTGTCTCAGTTCGTCCTTAGAACTAGACTAACTTGGGATGAACTTAGACAAACCTTAAAATGAGACTAACGTTGGTTTTTGTTTGTCCCAAGTTAGTCTCGTTAGTCTCATTGTAAGGTTTGTCTAAGTTCGTCCTTAGAACTAGACTAACTTGGGACGAACTTAGACAAACCTTAGAATGAGACTAACGTTTGTCTTTGTTCATCCCAAGTTTGTCTCGTTAGTCTCATTCTAAGGTTTGTCTAAGTTCGTCCTTAGAACTAGACTAACTTGGGACGAACTTAGACAAACCTTACAATGAGACTAACGTTTGTCTTTGTTCGTCCCAAGTTAGTCTCATTAGTCTCATTCTAAGGTTTGTCCAAGTTCTTCCTTAGAAAGAGACTAACTTGGGACGAACTTAGACAAACCTTAGAATGAGAATAATGTTTGTCTTTGTTCATCCCAAGTTAGTCTCGTTAGTCTCATTCAAAGGTTTGTCTAAGTTCATCCTTGGAACTAGACTAACTTGGGACGAACTTAGACAAACCTTAGAATGAGACAACCGTTTGTCTTTGTTCGTCCCAAGTTAGTCTCGTTAGTCTCATTCTAAGGTTTGTCTAAGTTCATCCTTAGAACAAGAGTAACTTGAGACAAACTTAGACAAACCTTAGAATGAGACTACTGTTTGTCTTTGTTCGTCCCAAGTTAGTCTCGCTCATTCAAAGGTTTGTCTAAATTCGTCCTTAGAACTAGACTAACTTGGGACGAACTTAGACAATCCTTAGAATTAGAATAACGTTTGTCTTTGTTCGTCCCAAGTTAGTCTCGTTAGTCTCATTCTTAGGTTTGTCTGAGTTTGTCCCTAGAAATAAACTAACTTGGGACGAGCTTAGACAAACCATAGAAGGAGACTAACGTTTGTCTTTGTTCGACCCAAGTTAGTCTCGTTAGTCTTGTTCAAAGGTTTGTCTCAGTTCGTCCTTAGAACTTAACTACCTTGGGATGAACTTAGACAAACCTTAGAATGAGACTAACGTTTGTCTGTGTTGGTCCCAAGTTAGTCTCGTTAGTCTCATTCTAAGGTTTTTCTAAGTTCGTCCTTAGAAAGAGACTAACTTGGGATGAACTTTGACAAACCTCAGGATGAGAATAACGTTTGTCTTTGTTCGTCCCAAGTTAGTCTCGTTAGTCTCATTCTAAGGTTTGTCTATGTTTGTCCTTCGAAAGAGGCTAAATTGGGATGCACTTAGACAAACCTTAGAATGAGACTAACATTTGTCTTTGTTCGTCCTTAGAACTAGACAAACTTGGGACAAACTTAGACAAACCTTAGAATGAGACTAACGTTCGTCTTTGTTCATCCCAAGTTAGTCTCGTTAGTCTCATTCTAATGTTTGTCAACGTTCATCCTTAGAACTAGACTAACTTTAGAAGAACTTAGACAAACCTTAGAATGAGAGTACCGTTTGTCTTTGTTCGTCCCAAGTTTGTCTCGTTAGTCTCATTCTAAGGTATGTCTAAGTTCATCCTTAGAAAGAGTCTAACTTGGGATGCACTTAGACAAACCTTAGAATGAGACTAACGTTTGTCTTTATTCATCCCAAGTTAGTCTCGTTAGTCTCATTCTAAGGTTTATCTAAGTTCGTCCTTTGAAAGAGGCAAACTTGGGACGAACTTAGACAAACTTTAGAATGAGACTAACATTTGTCTTTGTTCGTCCTTAGAACTAGACTAACTTGGGATGAACTTAGACAAACCTTAGAATGAGACTAACATTTGTCTTTGTTCGTCCTAAGTTAGTCTCGTTAGTCTCATTCTAAGGTTTGTCTAAGTTCGTCTTTAGAACTAGACTAACTTGGGACGAACTTAGACAAACCATAAAATGAGACTAACGTTTGTTTTTGTTTGTCCCAAGTTAGTCTCGTTAGTCTCATTGTAAGGTTTGTCTAAGTTCGTCCTTAGAACTAGACTAACTTGGGACAAATTGAGGCAAACCTTAGAATGAGACTAACGTTTGTCTTTGTTCGTCCCAAGTTAGTCTCGTTCGTCTCATTCTGAAGTTAGACAAACCTTAGAATGAGACTAACGGGACTAACTTGGGACGAACAAAGACAAACTTTAGTATCATTCTAAGGTTTGTCTATGTTCGTCCCAAGTTAGTCTATTTCTAAGGATGAACTTAGACAAACCTTAGAATGAGGCTAACGAGACTAACTTGGGCGAACAAAGACAAACATTAGTCTCATTCTAAGGTTTGTCTAAGTTTGTCTCAAGTTAGTCTCTTTCTAAGGTCGAACTTAAACAAACCATAGAATGAGACTAACGAGACTAACTTGGGACGAACAAAGAACAACGTTAGTCTCATTCTAAAGTTTGTCTAAGTGCGTCCCAAGTTAATCTCTTTCTAAGGAAGAACTTAGACAAACCTTAGAATGAGACTAACGAGACTAACTTGGGACAAACAAAGACAAACGTTAGTTATGAGACTAACGAGACTAACTAGGGATGAACAAAGACAAACGTTAGTCTCATTCAAAGGTCTGTCTAAGTTCATCCCAAGTTAGTCTAGCTCTAAGGACGAACTTAGACAAACCTTACAATGAGACTAACGAGACTAACTTGGAACGAACAAAGACAAACGTTAGTCTCATTTTAAGGTTTGTCAAAGTTCATCCCAAGTAAGTCAAGTTCTAAGGACAAACTTAGACAAATCTTAGAATGAGACTAATGAGACTAACTTGGGACAAACAAAGACAAACGTTAGTCTCATCTTAAGGTTTCTCTAAGTTCGTCCCAAGTTAGTCTAGTTCTAAGGACGAACTTAGAGAAACCTTCGAATGAGACTAACTTGGGACGAACAAAGAAAAATGTTAGTCTCATTCTAAGGTTTGTCTAAGTTCGTCCCTAGTTAGTCTATTTCTAAGGACGAACTTAGACAGACCTTAGAATGAGACTAACGAGACAAACTTGGGACGAACAAAGACAAACGTTTGTCTCATTCTAAAGTTTGTTAAAGTTCGTCCCAAGTAAGTATATTTCTAAGGATGAAGTTAGACAAACCTTAGAAAGAGACTAACTTGGGACGAACAAAGATAAATGTTATTCTCATTCTAAGGTTTGTCTAAGTGCGTCCCAATTTAGTCTCTTTCTACGGATGAACTTAGACAACCTTAGAATGAGACTAACGAAACTAACTTGGGATGAACACAAACAAATGTTAGTCTCATTCTAAGTTTTGTCTAAGTTCGTCCCAAGGTATTCAAGTTCTAAAGACGAACTTAGACAAACCTTTGAACAAAACTAACGAGACTAACTTGGGTCGAACAAAGACAAACGTTAGTCTCCTTCTAAGGTTTGCCTAAGTTCGTCCCAAGTTAGCCTTTTTCTAGGGACGAACTTAGACAAACCTAAGAATGAGACTAACGAGACTAACTGGGGATGAACAATGACAAACATTATTCTCATTCTAAGATTTGTCTAAGTTCGTCCCAAGTTAGTCTCTTTCTAAGGACAAACTTAGACAAACTTTAGAATGAGACTAACGAGACTACCTTGGGACGAACACAGACAAACGTTAGTCTCATTCTAAGGTTTGTCTAAGTTCGTCCCAAGTTAGTCAAGTTCTAAGGACGAACTTAGACAAACCTTAGAATGAGACTAACGAGACTAACTTGGGACGAACAAAGATAAATGTTAATCACATTTAAGGTTTGTCTAAGTTCATCCCAAGTTAGTCTCTTTCTAAGGAAGAACTTAGACAAACCTTAGAATGAAACTAATGAGACAAACTTGGGACGATCAAAGACAAACGTTAGTCTCATTCAAAGGTTTGTCTAACTTCGTCCCAAGTTAGTCTATTTCTAAGGAAGAACTGAGACAAACCTTAGAATGATACTAACGAGACTAACACGGGACCAACAAAGACAAATGTTTGTCTCATTCTAAAGTTTGTCAAAGTTCGTCCCAAGTAAGTATATTTCTAAGGATGATGTTAGACAAACCTTAGAATGAGACTAACGGGACTAACTTTGGACGAACAAAGACAAACTTTAGTATCAATCTAAGGTTTGTCTATATTCGTCCCAAGTTAGTCTATTTCTAAGGATGAACTTAGACAAACATTAGAATGAGACTAACGAGACTAACTTGGGACGAACAAAGACAAAGCGTAGTCTCATTGTAAGGTTTGTCTAAGTTCGTCCCAAGTTAGTATATTTCTAAGGAAAAAGTTGGACAACCCTTAGAATGAGACTAATGAGACTAACTAGGGATGAACAAAGACAAACGTTAGTCTCATTCAAAGGTTTGTCTAAGTTCGTCCCAAGTTAGTCTAGTTCTAAGGATGAACTTAGAGAAACCTTTGAATGAGACTAATGAGACTAACTTAGGACGAACAAAGACAAATGTTATTCTCATTCTAAGGTTTGTCGAAGTTCGTCCCTAGTTAGTCTCTTTCTACGGATGAACTTAGACAACCTTAGAATGAGACTAACGAAACTAACTTGGGATGAACACAGACAAATATTAGTCTCATTCTAAGTTTTGTCTAAGTTCGTCCCAAGGTAGTCAAGTTCTAAGGACGAACTTAGACAACCCTTTGAACAAAACTAACGAGACTAACTTGTGTCGAACAAAGACAAACGTTAGTCTCCTTCAAAGGTTTGTCTAAGTTCGTCCCAAGTTAGTCTTTTTCTAGGGACGAACTTAGACAAACCTAAGAATGAGACTAACGAAACTAACTGGGGATGAACAATGACAAACATCATTCTCATTCTAAGATTTGTCTAAGTTCGTCCCAAGTTAGTCTCTTTCTAAGGACGAACTTAGACAAACTTTAGAATGAGACTAACGAGACTAACTTGGGACGAACACAGACAAACCTTAGTCTCATTCTAAGGTTTGTCTAAGTTCATCCCAAGTTAGTCATGTTTTAAGGACGAACTTAGACAAACCTTAGAATGAGACTAACGAGGCAAACTTGGGACAAACAAAGACAAATGTTAGTCACATTCTAAGGTTTGTCTAAGTTCATCCCAAGGTAGTCTCTTTCTAAGGAAGAACTTAGACAACCCTTAGAATGAGACTAATGAGACTAACTTGGGACGAACAAAGACAAACGTTAGTCTCATTCTAAGGTTTGTCTAAGTTCGCCCCAAGTTAGTCTATTTCTAAGGATGAACTTAGACAGACCTTAGAACGAGACTAACGAGACTAACTTGGGACGAACAAAGACAAACGTTTGTCTCTTTCTATAGTTTGTCAAAGTTCGTCCCAAGTATGTATATTTCTAAGGATGAAGTTAGACAAACCTTAGAATGAGACTAACGGGACTAACTTGGGACGAACAAAGACAAACTTTAGTATCAATCTAATGTTTGTCTAAGTTCGTCCCAAGTTTGTCTATTTCTAAGGACAAACTTCGGCAAATCTTAGAATGAGACTAACAAGACTAACTTGGGACGAACAACGACAAACGTTAGTCTTATTCTAAGTGATGAGGACCCTATACGCCTACAAGCTGATACATCGAATAAGGATGCTTATCTTGGTCCTATGACAAGGAATCGTGCCACACAAATTCAGCAAGAGGTGAATGCGCTCGTAACTAACTTTCATGATGATATTAATGAGAATTATATACTGCCTAAGTCTCGAATGCTTATTTTACTCAGGTTTTAAACTATAGAGGAAATTCAAGATAAAGGAGCATACAAGGAGAATCAAAGCTTAGCTATTGGCGTGCATTGCCTTCAAGCATCAATTAATGAAGAATATGATGTGCTGAAATCCAAGTGTGACATTAAGAATGATAGTACACTTAGGGCACATCTAAAAATAGGGGTTCGTCCTTCCACACCTCATTATGGACATTACTTTGAATCTGATTTCTACATGAAACTTAGCCAAGTGCTATTTCAATATCAATGAGAGATTTCTCTACCCCTTTGCTCTTGTAATTTCTTAAGTGATATTGCAGAAGCGGTCGTTCGACGGCAACCTTTCCGTGCTTCCAACTTTGTGCGTGGTTGTGTGGTTAGGAAACTTAGAGTGTGGTTAGGCCTCTACTTGTCGCAGATCATTGCACTAGCAGTGGTTGGCATCAAGAATCGTCGGGTTGCACTAATATCACTCCATTTCTTTGAGTGGCTCCAATAGTTAAGTTCATCAAAATCCTACGTCGTGAAGATCGAAACCAACCCGTATCATCTGGTATCAGAGCCATGGTTATCACGGTAGGATCTATTCCATTCTAGTCTACTTCAGTTTGCTTCGTTGAAAAAAAAAGGAAAAGAAAAAAAAAGAAGAAGAAAAGTTTCAGCTTCTTAGTAGTTCCTTGCTGATCAAAAAAAAGAGAAGCAAGAGTAGCCAATATCGGGGATAGTTAGTGTTCTTGTGTCACTCATTTTGGATTTACACCTATTCTGCCCGAGCAGCCCAAGGTGGCCACTGTTTGTGTAATTCTCGACTTGTATGCACTTAATTATCACTATATTGTGACCTACCACCAACGCCACAATTGAGAAGTACTCTGCACTCACTTGGAGTATGCACGAGCTTCGGTTGGTAAGAGAAAGTGAGGTTTGAGTTTCTTTTTTTTTCTTTCATACACATTTATCTTTAGTATAGAGTTTTCCACAACTAATCATGGCAGGTGATGGAGATGAATATAAAATTGATGGCGCTGAACAACTCAATCAGCCCATCACACGTTTCCATTTCAATGCCTTACGTGATCATCTTCGTCAAGAATTTAGAGCAAGTCTTGATACAGTGTAGGAGAAGCAAGACAAGCTGTCCGAAGACCTTCAACAACTTATGGGTAATGTCAATGATCAACTAACACAAAATCTTGCAGCAATGCAAGTTGATCTTGTAGCTCAGATTGTCCGAGAGCTTCGTCATGTCCCCGGAGATGCAAGTGTGCATGGTGATGAGCGTAATGACATAAATGATGAAACTGCTGCCCATAATGCCCAAGGACGAAGGAATCAAGTTGCTGGCCATAGGAATAACGCGGCTGATGGTCATCGATATGATGGTCGTGGTGATATTCGTAGAAACAATGGTGGTGGTGCTGCTGGTCGTGGTCGTGGAAGAGGACGCGGAAGAGGTAATATCGATCATGATGATTTTAATGATGAATATGAGGATGATGATTATGGACTGCATATGAATGATGGGTTTCGTAGACGAAGAAACTATGGATGCGAACAGCGTGATGAGGAGAGATTTGGCAAGCTGAAATTTACCATGCCAAAGTTTGATGGTGGATCTGACCCGGAAGCTTATCTCACTTGGGAGTTAAAGGATGATAAGATATTTCGCATGCATAACTATTCTGAAGAGAAGAAGCTTGCTATGGCTTCACTTGAGTTTGAAGATTATGCCCTAATCTGGTGGGAGCAAGTTCAATCTCAGCGAGAAGAAGGAGGAGTGCCTATTTCTACATGGGCAGAAATGAAAAGGGAGATGAGGGCGAGATTCATTCCAAGACATTATCGAAGAGACATCTTTGATAAACTCCAGAATTTGAGGCAAGGGAAACAATCTGTTGAGGAGTATCATAAGGAGATGGAGAAAGCCATGATTCGAGCCAACATACATGAACACGAAGAGCAGTCCATGGCACGATTTTTGTATGGTTTAAACCCAAATGTGAAGCGGGTTGTTGAGCTGCAGCCCTACCATAATGTTATAGAGTTGGTGCATTTAGCTTCAAAGGCTGAGCGTCAACCCAAGCAAAGCAGATCTACCTCATTCATTGCTCGATCTACCACTAATAGAAGTAAGTTTGTACCTCAATTTAGTGTTGGCCGAGGAATCACAACAAGTTCTAGTGGAGGTAGCCGAGCCATTGCTCGATCAACTACAAGTGGAGCTGATGTTTCAACTCCAAGGGAGAAAAGTAAACAAGTAGCGATATCTATCTCATCTTCTGTTGCATCTACAGGTAAGAGTCGTGACATTGTATGCTTTAAGTGCAATGGGCGTGGTCATATGATTAAGGAGTGCCCTAACGAAAACACTATGCTAGTCACTGAGGAAGGGGAATATGAATCTGCTAGCGATTTGGAAGAAGATGTTGGAGGTGATATGTTAGAAGGAGAAGAACAAACATATTGCGACTTTGAACAAGGCACATCACTTGTTGTTACCAAGGTGCTAAGTGTGCAAATCAAGGAGACTGAAAATTGTCAACGACACAATCTTTTCCAAACAAGAGCTAAAATCGAGGATAAGGTATGCAAAGTTATCATTGATGGAGGGAGCTGCCATAATCTTGCGAGTAAGGAGATGTGTGAAAAACTTGGACTCAAGCTGCTGCAACATCCCTATCCATGCCATGTGCAATGGTTAAGTGATTGTGGTGAAATGAAGATTACACACAAGGTGAAGGTTCAATTCAAAATTGGTGATTACATCGACGTAGTCGAGTGTGATGTAGTACCAATGAAGGTATGCCACTTGCTATTAGGAAGACCGTGGCAATATGATCTTTCAGCCCAACACTGTGGACGGACCAACCAATACACTATCAAGTGGAAAGGGAAGGATTTGGTGCTGAGACCCATGACGCCGCAACAAATCATGGCTGAACACATGCAAAAGGTTTCTTCACCAAGGAGTGAGAATGAGTGAGAGAAAAAGAAATTGAGTGACCTACACACATCTGAAAGTGAGCGCCCCAAACTAAACATGAGAGACAAAAAGAAAAGAGAGGGAGAGAACTTAGTCATGCTAGCCACAAAATCTGAGTTGAGAGATGTGAGACAAAGCCCAGATTGTGTGATCTTTGTACTCATGTACAAAGATACTTTGGTATCTACTAATGACTTAACTTGTCTTCCTAGTGCCTTTTCTCGTGTTTCGCAGGATTACAAGGATGTCTTTCCGGAAGAGGTTCCAGCGGGTTTACCTCCATTGCGTGGCATTGAATATCAAATTGATCTCATTCCAGGAGCTTCACTTCCAAACCGACCACCATACCGCACAAATCCCGAAGAAACAAAGGAGATACAAAGGCAGGTACAAGAACTTTTAAATAAAGGTTATGTACGTGAAAGTTTAAGTCCTTGTGCAGTGCCTGTGATTTTAGTTCCTAAGAAAGATGGATCTTGGCGTATGTGTGTTGATTGTAGGGCCATAAATAATATAACTGTTAGATATCGTCATCCTATTCCTAGGCTAGAGGATATGCTAGATGAACTAAGTGGCTCTATTATCTTCTCTAAAATTGATTTGCGAAGTGGATATCATCAGATTAGGATGAAAGAAGGAGATGAATGGAAAACAGCATTCAAAATAAAATTTGGATTGTATGAGTGGTTAGTCATGCCTTTTGGTTTAACTAACGCCCCTAGTACCTTCATGAGATTAATGAACCATGTTTTGAGAGCTTATATTGGAAAATTTGTTGTTGTGTACTTCGATGATATCTTGATATACAGTAGGTCCAAGGAAGAACATCTTGATCATATCAAACAAGTGTTGGATGTTCTTAGGAAAGAAAAGTTATATGCTAACATGAAAAAGTGCTCATTTTGCACAAACAAGGTTGTGTTTCTTGGCTATGTTGTTTCAGGACAAGGAATTGAAGTTGATGAATCAAAGGTAGAGGCAATCAAGAATTGGCCAACTCCTATCAATGTAAGTCAAGTTAGAAGTTTTCATGGTCTTGCTGGTTTCTATAGAAGATTTGTGAAAGATTTTAGTACCATTGCTGCACCATTAAATGAACTAACAAAGAAAGGAGTTGTTTTTAAATGGGATGAGCCACAAGAAAATGCTTTCCTTGAGCTTAAGAAGCGATTAACTGAAGCACCTTTGCTTGTCTTACCTGATTTCACGAAAACCTTTGAAATAGAATGTGATGCTAGTGGAATAGGTATTGGAGGTGTATTGATGCAAGAACGTAAACCGGTTGCATATTTTAGTGAGAAATTGAGTGGTGCACAACTGAATTATTCTGTTTATGATAAAGAATTGTATGCTTTGGTTCGTGCACTTGAAACATGGCAACATTACTTATGGCCAAAAGAATTTGTTATACATTCTGATCATGAAGCTTTGAAACATTTAAAGAGTCAAGCTAATCTGAATAGGAGGCATGCTAAATGAGTCGAATTTATTGAAACATTTCCATATGCTGTGAAGTATAAGAAGAGCAAAGAAAATATGGGTGCTGATGCTTTATCTCGTAGACATGTTTTGTTGCAACAGTTAGAGGTAAAACTGCTTGGACTTGAGAGTTTGAAAGAATTGTATGTTGCTGATCCTAACTTTTCAAAACCATATGAGAAATGCCACGATGGGAAAGGATGGGATAAATATCATGTGCATGATGGATTTCTTTTTAGGGCTAACAAACTTTGTGTTCCAGATTCTTCGGTTAGACCCTTGTTAGTGCAGGAATCACATGCAGGTGGTTTGATGGGCCACTTTGGCCGTGAAAAGACTTATGAGATGTTGGCTGATCATTTTTATTGGCCAAAGATGAGGAAGGATGTTGAAAGATTTGTGCAACTATGCGTTACATGTCACAAAGTTAAGTCAAAACTTAATCCCCACGGTTTATATACTCCCCTACCTGTTCCAAATGCTCCTTGGGAAGATATTAGCATGGATTTTGTTTTAGGACTGCCTAGGACTAAGAGGGGGAGGGATTCTGTGTTTGTAGTTGTTGATAGATTTTCGAAAATGGCACATTTCATTCCATGTCATAAGAGTGATGGTGCTTCACATGTTGCTGATTTGTTTTTCAGGGAAATCGTGCACCTTCATGGAATGCCAAGAACAATTGTTTCGGATCCTGATGTGAAGTTTATGAGCTACTTTTGGAAAACGTTGTGGGCTAAGCTTGGAACCAAGTTGCTATTTTCGACAACGTGTCACCCACAAACTGATGGACAAACAGAGGTGGTGAATCGAACTCTTTCAACACTATTGAGGACAACGATCAAGAAAAATTTGAAGGAATGGGAAGATTGCTTGCCACACGTTGAGTTTGCTTACAATAGAGTTGTTCACTATGGCATGTGCCCCTTTGAGGTGGTTTATGGGTTCAAGCCAATTGCACCTATTGACTTGCTGCCACTTCCATTGCAAGAGAGGAGTAATATGGAGGCTTCAAAACGTGTTGAATATGTGAAGAAAATTCATGAGAAAACCAAAGAGGAAATAGAGAAAAAGGGAGAGTATTATGCAGCAAAGGCAAATAAAAACCGCAAGAAGGTGACTTTTAACCCCGGTGATCTTATCTGGGTACACTTGCGTAAAGATCGTTTTCCAGAGAAACGCAAGTAAACTAATGCCTCGCGGAGATGGACCATTCAAAGTGCTTTCGAGGATAAATGACAATGCTTACAAAATAGAGCTTCCGGAAGACTATGCGGTGAGTCCAACATTCAACGTTGCTGATTTGTCTCCTTACATGTGTCAAGAAGAATTAGAGTCGAGAACGACTCATTTTCAAGAGGGGGAGGATGATGAGGACTGATGGATGCACAGTCGTTATGTGCAAACGTCAAGAATAAATTTGTAAGTCTGCTACTCGCGACTTAACTACTAGGTAGCAAGTGGTAAGTAGGGGTCGAACCCAAGGGAATCAGGGGAATAGATGTTCTTTGAGGGGGTTCTATAGCGAGAGAGCGTGTTTTAGGTCGGTTGGTTGGTTTTAAAGCTACCAGCTAAGTGATTGATTGATTGATTGGTTGGTTGGTTGGTTTTAATACTGGAAAGTAAATTACAGTTTATAATTAAAGAGAAATGTTCGGTTTCAGGGGCCTTGTATTATATCCTGTTTATCATTGACCTTTAGTGAATTATCTAAGTATTCAAAGAGGAATCGAGGCCCTTTCGTAGCGCAAGACTTGCAACATCGTTTAAAGCAACACTTGTTCTAAGCAAAACTAATTCCTCCTTTCGAAGTATCTTAGCTGTAAGTGCATCCACTTGATCTCCCAGTTACGTTATTGACCAAGTGGTGTTTTAGATAAGTCGAACTCCTCGATAAGTTTTGCTTGTGACAGCTTCCACTTACCGAGTATGATCACGAATTTCCACGGCAGAGCTTTGCTTGTGACAGCTTCCACTCAACCTTGGAAACTCTGACTTGATATATGGCACATAGAACAAGTTTTGAATACTAAGACTAAACGCTAAGTTAATAGTCTTAAAACATTTTATAATACAAGTGCGCCCCTTCTACCGAACTACTAGTTTAGCTACTATTCATCGCGCTAAACATTATAACTAAGGAAATAAACAGTTGAATAAATACTAGAAATAATACTTACAACCGTTGAAGCGCCAAGGGAGCTATCCTTTATTTCCAAAGCCAAACTTTACAAATACATAACTTAGAGAGAGAAGTGTTTTTTTACAAGTGAGGGATGATTTCAAATGAGGAGGAGCTCCTCCTTATATAGCCATGGGAGGAGGAGGAGATGGAGGCAAGTGTTGCATGGTGATTGGAGGAGAAAATGAAGGGAGGAGATGGCCACACATGGAGGAAGGAGAGGAGGAAGAAGGAGGAGCCGCCATGTGGAGGAGGAGCAAAGCCGCCGGTTATGGTGGAGGAGAGCCACCGGTAGCCGGTGGTGGAGGAAGAGGAGGGGTGGCTTTGGCCACCTCTTGCCCAAGTGGCCGGTCACTTTGCCCATGTATGAGTTTTGTACAGTTTTGTGCAGTCTTTTCACAAAACTGTCAATGTGTTTCTTCCCCGGGCTGTCTTGATTCCTCTCCTGATTCTTCTGATTAATTTGTTATGAGTGATTCAACGTCAGGATCCTTGATATTTCTTCAGTCAACATATGATCTTGACCTTGGATTGACTCGTAACATCTTTTCTGCTCTAAAAGCTCCTCTTTAATGTGTATTCTCTCTAAGCTCTGAATTACCCTGTGATCACTCGTAAATATAGAGTAAATATTCGATAAGAAAATCAAATACTTATGCTAAGTCACGTTAAATCAAAACATTTGTAAAGACTCGGGAAACCCAAGGTCGTACCCAAGAGATAGGTGATTAAACTAATTGCGCTAATGATTAAACCTAGATTGTCTATGGTTGGGGGGGGGGTTTATGCCTCGAAAGAGGTTGATAGCAATGATTTACTATCCAAAAATGGAAATTCTAGCAAAGAAACGAATAACGATCAATCAAAGAAGACTAGGGATTACTTCCCCACCTAGACAATTATAGTGATGATGATATTAGATGTCAATTATGAATTTGCATGCACTTGTATAGAATTTAGCCATGTAACATTTCCCCTAAGTTCCACTCGCGCTACAACCTAGGATAAAGAGGTTACACCTCGCATAGGACCTCACACTCGCGCTCTATTGGCCCTATAGGACATGCATTTCTAATCTCACACTCGCGCTCTATTGATTAGATAAACATGTTCTTGTTAAACTCAAGCCAAACTCATTAGGTTTTAAGTGTCGCCATGTAACACAAAAGTCCTAATGCCTCTTCATTCATTTCATTAAATTCATATTGATCAACGTGAGCTACATCAAACATGAAATTACACTAAGTTCCCATTGAGGACATTTCACAAACACCTTATGGGCAACTCTAGGCATGTAGTTCAAATGAAGAAGATTCATGTGCAAACTCATTCAATATGACATCAATGGTATTTACATCATCACAATATGTCTAGGGGATCCATAATCCCCAATCTAGATCACTACTCACTCATGGTGAGTGTACAAGCAAAGACAAGGGAAATAATGCAAAAACCCATATGAAAAGTTGAGTTTAGTAATTCAAAACCAATATGAAGATTCAATAAAACTTGATGATCCAATCCAATGTTGTTGATGATAATCCCCACAATAAAAGCTCCTTTCCCAAGTAAATCAGCCTTGAAAATCCCCCAAAAGCCACCCTTGTTTTCCTCTAAAAGTTTCTATTTATAGCCAACATTTAGGGTTTCCGGTACTGTAGCTCCAGTCGATCGACTGGTGAGAGCTGGTTTTCCCAGTCGATCGACTGGCGTTGAGTGACCAGCTCTTGAAGGACCTTCCCAGTCGATCGACTGGGAGGCGAGTCGACCGACTCGATTGGTGCAGTTTGAGGGCCATCTGGGAAGTTCCCTCAGTCGATCGATTGATGAGGCGAGTTGACCGACTTGAGCTTTTGGGATGCGATAGCCTTTTCTCAGTCGATCGACTGGTAGGCGAGTCGATCGACTCGATGGCCGAATTTGAGAGGTCCCCTGGGGTGTGTTGCGAATCGACCGACTCGTGCAGGGGAAATTTGCCAGTCGGTCGACTGGAGTGCCTTTGTGCCCAAACTTGCTCAAATCTTCGATTTTTCTTCGAATTCTCGTGCTAAGGTCCCGAGCTCAGTGGAAGGTCACTCCAAGCCTGAAACGCAACGATAATAGTCAAATGGCATCGAAATAGCATCGGGAATGGACCAAAACTCTTCGTAGATGGGTATGCAAATGAGTCGAGATTTCGACTCATCAAAACACTCCACACTTAGGGTTTGATCGTCCCGAGCAGACAATAAGAACAAGCCAAAAAGAAACAAAGGGTAGATTTTATTTCTAACTACTCTAACACATATTTACAATTTAACTCCTTTTCGTAGGTGTGACGAATGCATTTAGCATATGCATTAAGCCTTTAAACCCCTAGGCTACCCTAGTGGACGAGTTTTAGTCTCGTGAGAGGTTTCGGAAAAGGGAATACTCACAAATCCCAAAATGCACCTATCCTATATGAATGAATTCAAAAGTGCTTAACCGAGGCTATGATTTCTCAAAACAAATTCCTCATCCCACGCTAGCATCACAGTCACTATACATTTCAAGAGAGTTTTCAAACCGTCTAAGTTCGCATGAGGGTGCACTTTCAAGGAGGTCAATACTAGCGCTATCAAGTGCCTAACCTAGAAGTCTATTTATTTTTGAAGCAAGATTTCTGAAAAATGGTTAAAGCTTTTCGCACAAAAATGTCGTTCGATCACTTGTGCTAGCTAGGGCTAGTCCACGGGCTCACGATATAAACTCGTTTCCAAGTTTTAGACGCTAAAGTCGTAATCCATAAGGAAAGAGGAGTTCGACAACAAAGTTTTTAAAACAAGCAAAAACCAATCAATAGCTTTCGTGAAATCACAAGGGTCGTTCTAAAGCTCGACTTGCTAGCACCCAATGTACGTGATGAACTCACACATGTAAGAGATGATGGAAGGGCATAAAGTCAAGCTTTAAGTGCTTTTTTTTTTCTCTTTTTTTTTTGTGTAGCCTTTGGTATACAAATGCTTTCGAGGGGGGACTTACCTCCCTAACCCCCGGCATTTGTACCCTTTATCATTTCTTTTCTTTTTTTTCTTTTTTTTGGTTCGTTTTTTTTTTTTTGAATGGGGCTTCGCCCTCTTTCGACTCCACACTTAAGTCTTGACAATATGCCCAATGTAAATATGGAATGTGTGAGAAACGACCATGAACAAGGCACGAGGCAAGAGAACTAAAGTCACCTAAAAGCAATCGAGAGATTTAAGTTTTTCATAAAGGGTAAAAAGTGTGCTTGCTAAAACTTTTTCAAAGCATGCGTGAAAAATACTTAGATTGCTAGATAGGCACGAGATAGCAATGAACATTGATTCACAAGAATGGGCATTCGATAGAACTTGCTTGATTTTAGACTCTAAATCATGTAAAGGGAAATTGTAAGCTAGATGTGACTTATAGAAATTAAGAATTGATAGTCATAAACCTATATGGTTAAAAACACTTTCATGTAGGGATAAGGTGCAAAAAGATGCAAGTGTCCATCGAAAATGATATGTAAGGCATGCAAGCATGTGAACTATGCGCACAAAACACTCCACACTTAACTCAAGCTTAGTCCCTAAGCGCAAAGAATGGTAAAATAAAGGTAAGGGCGCATAGGAACTCCCCTCGTTTGTAGCATCGGTGACAAAGCTCATGGGAGTGAAAAGTACCCTTTTGGTTGCAAATGAAGATAAGAAGGTGAGTTTTAAACAAGAGAGCAATATGTGTGTGCACGTCCTGTAGAAAGAACAGCAAAAATGGTAACCACCTTCAATATCATATAAAGTGAATGCATACAACCAAAAGAAAGTAAAGGGCATGTCACTCAAAATGTCAAACATCATCCAAAATTGCGCCGAAAGGCGACTTATCATCCAAGTACATGATCAAGACAAGGAAGCAAAGACAAAAGATATAACAAAATGCAGTAGAAACTCAAGATGTAGCCTCATCATCTCCTGGGCTAGATACTCTGGCAGAATCTCCAACGCCTTCCTCGTTCGGAATCGTGGCACCAGTGTATTGTGAACTCTCCCCTCGAACGGAACTCTCTCTGGGCGGTGTGCCCGCCTCCCCGACTCTAGAAGCTGGCGCGGTAGGCAAGGAGGAGGCGCCACGAGGAGCAGAGAACTCCGGGGCAGCTGGAGAAGCAATGGGGGCACCAAAGCCTCTGACCATGGGTAACACTGTGGATCGGAACCAATCCCACTCCTGGCGAGCTCTCGCGTCAGACTCTCGAACAAAATCCTCAAGGCGAGCCAAGCCGCTCCTCAAATCAGCCACTCCACCCTTCAGGTCAGCAATGTCAGAGGAAGTCCTCTGTCTCCACTCTATCAGATCGTCTGTGGCAGGGGGAGGTCTCTCCACAGCAACATCAACGGGATGCAGGTCCTCGGGATGGAGCGGCTCTTCAGGAATAGGGGCAGTAGGCTCGTCGGCCGGAGGAGGGGAATGGGCAGGGGAGGCAGGAGGGGATGGGGTGAGGTTGGCTAAGCAGTAGAGATGAAACTCCTTCTTGAACACTGCCTTCCTATATGCGGCATTGGTCACGAGACCCTCCTGATGAGGCTTCCTGTCTATCTTCCAAGTCTTCCCGTCCTTTTTGATGATGTGCCTCTTCTTCATGGTTTCCAAACCAAGAGTGCTCTTGGATGGCTTGGGGCATCCCTCGTGGCCAAAGGTGAAGTTACACCTTAAGGCGATCTGCGCGATAAAAGAGCCTCCTCCCAAAGCACGATTCCTCGCACCCTCCTTAACAATGGCCTCAAAACGGTCGGCTAGAATAGCAATCCAATCTACGACCTCCCCATGATCCATAGCGAGCATGAGCTCCATATCCGGGAGAGTAAACGACCTAGCCTTCGCCGTCCTCGTATTAATCCCAATGGCAATGACTTGGTGTACGAGCTTCCAAACTGGATTGGTAATGGCTGAAGAATTATATGATGAAATAAACCACTCATTCCTCCCGGAAATCCTCTTCCAAAATTTGGCTTGATGATGCTCATTAAACTTCCGAGGCGACGCTTCCGGTTGTGGGAATCCCAACCATTCTCTAATCATGCTTTCCCTGATTTTGAAATCCCGGCCTCCCAAAACAAATTTCCAATAGAAAACAAAAGAATCCCCCTCCTCCTCCTTCACCCATTCAAACGAGCAAATAAACTCCTTCACTACCCTTTCGTAGGTTCCCGGATCATCCGCAAATAGAAAAGACAGACCACACCGAGTGAGGCGAGAATGTACCTCATTTGTGATTGCTTCATCGATGCTACGAAGCAATCCCATGTCGAGGTAGAGTGTAGGCATGGCTGTCTTCCTCTTCGAAGTGATGGTGGTGAGATTGGTCCGGTGCGTCTCATCTCTAAACGCAAGAGGGGCCGAGAACGGGTATGGAACGGGCACGGGCATAGGTCCCTCATAAGGTTCGTCATGAGCTACGACCGGGACAATGGCGGTGGAAGGAGACGCCTCAGCAATGGGCGATGGAACTCTGGGCACGGGAGGTGATAGAGCTCTAGGGATAGGAGGAGCAGGGGCTTTTTTCTTTGGAGCCGGTTTCCTCGGTTGAGGCTTTTTCTTCTTGGGAGGAGGAGTGGGGGAGACCGGTGTAGCTTCCAATTCCTCATCGCTATCATCCCTCAACGAGGTCCTCAACTGTTTCCTTTTCCGGGAGATGAGAGGCATATCATCTCCTCCGGATTCATCGAACTCATCAATTTGATCGAGGATTGAGGTCTCGTGAGCTACCTCTTTGCCCTTGGATTTGGAACTGGACGAGGCACCGATACGAGGCATGATCAAATTGGAAGCAAGAATTGAAGTTTGAACTTAGCTGAAAACCCCACTGAATTTTAATCGAATCGGTCGACTGGGTGGATAAGGCGGTTCCAGTCGGTCGACTGGGAGGAGAAATCTAGGGCACAAAACGGGGGTTTTGAGATCGAGCTCGGTGGCTCAAATCGATGCTAGGGTTTTGTAGGCGGGTCAGTTTCGAGCTGTTTGAGTGGTTGATGGGAGGATTTGACCGCCGGACGGAGGAGATCGGACGGAAATTGGAGTTTCCGATCGGAGATGGAGTTCTGGCGCGGCGGCGACGGCTGAGTGGCTGGCTGGGCAGCGGCAAGGTTGTGAGGCGGTCGCGGCTGAGCTGCGGACGTGTGGAGGTCGGAGGAGGGACGAATGGAGTTTGGATTTGAAATGGGGTTTGGATTTGAGAGTTTAGGGTTTAGAGCAAAAATGAGAAAATGAAAAGGGAAAGTGGGATTTGGATAGGAAATTCCCAGTCAATCGACTGGAAGGCGAGTCGATCGACTCGATTGGCATGAAAATATACCCTGCTGAACCTCTGTCGAGTCGGTCGACTGGACTATTGGCTCTCTCCCAGTCGATCGACTGGAGCCCAATTTCCTGCTTCAAAATTTTTCTGCTTTTCAACGAACTCCGACTCCACACTCAGAATTTTACTCCCCATTAAGAATAATCACCACTCAAAATATCACATGAAATTCAAGGAACGCTCACCCAAGAAAGCACTAGCATAAACACATTTTTCAATAAAACGCAAGCTAGGATCAAAGACTCCACACTTAGAACATCACCAACACCAAGATAATTCATGGAAGCACAAAACCACACTAAACACACCAAATCATGCATTTAAAATTATCCCAATCACCAAGCCATACGACAAGTTCACAAAATGCATGCTACACATATATTAAAGTTACTTGTGCTTAAATGGACAACTCACAAACGGGGCTACCTCCCGGTAGGGCCTAGTTTAACGTCTTGGCAAGACCGAGCCGAATCTCCTCGTTGTAAAATAGGAAGCACACTAAGGGAAGTCCCGAGCGGGATCCCTTCCCTAGCGGTATAGAATTCACGAGGGCGCTTCCAATAGGTCTTTGTCTTCATTAGCGGCATGGTAGATCTTTACTCGTTGTCCATTTGCCTTGAAAATGTTCTCTTGGTTAACCACTAGCTCTAGGTGGCCATCATCGAAAACTCTATGGATTTTGTAAGGTCCGAACCACCTAGACTTGAATTTCCCGGGAAACAGCTTATACTTGGAGTTGAACAATAGAACCTTGTCTCCAACCGAGAACTGTCTCTTCAAAATGAGCTTGTCGTGCCATCTCCGGGTTCTCTCCTTGTAGATTTTAGAACTCTCGTAGGAGTCCAATCGGATTTCATCCAATTCATTGAGTTGAAGGAGCCTCTTTTCCCCCGAAGCCTTCGTATCAAAATTTAGCTCTTTTACCGCCCACATGGCCTTATACTCGAGCTCCACTGGAAGATGGCACGATTTGCCATATACTAGCCTGTAGGGAGACATCGCAATTGGTGTCTTAAAAGCAGTTCTATAAGCCCAAAGCGCATCATCAAGCTTCAACGCCCAGTCTTTACCCGATTTCCCGACTGTCTTGGTCAATATGTTCTTGATCTCTCGGTTAGACACCTCGACTTGACCATTAGCTTGTGGGTGATAGGGAGTTGAACATCTATGATAAATCCCGTGTTTCTTTAGCATGGACTCGAATCTCTTCTCCTTGAAATGAGATCCATTATCACTGATCACCGCTCTAGGGACTCCAAATCTTGGGAATATGATCTTCATGAACATTTTAATCACCACCTTAGCGTCACAAGAAGGGGAAGCGATTGCCTCAACCCATTTGGACACGTAGTCCACCGCTACAAGAATGAAGGAATTCCCTTGAGACGAAGGTAGGGGTCCCATGAAATCTACTCCACATACATCAAAAATCTCCACTTCTAAAATTCCCTTTTGAGGCATTTCATCCCTTCTAGCAATGTTTCCCGTTCTTTGACACTCGTTACAAGATTTGACGAATTCATACGTGTCCTTGAATAGGTTGGGCCAATAAAATACCGATTGAAGTACCTTAGCTACGGTCCTCAAAGTCGAACCATGTCCACCATACGAAGCGGAGTGACAACAAGCTATAATTCCTTTTGCGTCTTCCTTGGTCACACACTTTCTATAAATCCCGTCGGCGCATAGCTTGTACAAGAACGGATCATCCCAAAAGTACCTTGAAACGTCGTGCAAGAACTTCCTCCTTTGGTTATGATCGAGGTCATTAGGGAGAATGTCGCACGTCAAATAGTTCACATAGTCCGCATACCATGGGGCTTCATCTTGAACACTTAGCAAATATTCCCCGAGAAAAGAGTCTCGTATAGGCATTGAGAACCATTTTGTGTCAAAATGCTCAATTCTCGAGAGATGATCCGCGACTACATTTTCGACCCCTTTCTTGTCTTTGATCTCAATATTGAACTCTTGCAAAAGAAGAACCCAACGAATAAGTCTCGGTTTCGCATCTTTCTTAGCCATCAAGTACTTAATAGCCGCATGATCCGTGTAGACGATCGTCTTGGACCCAACAAGATATGGTCGGAATTTTTCAAAGGCATACACCACAGCTAGCAACTCCTTCTCGGTTGTGGTGTAATTCGATTGAGCATTATCAAGCACCTTGCTCACATAGTAGACTACATGGAGTCTCTTATCCACTCTTTGTCCCAAAACGGCTCCAATGGCAAAGTCGCTTGCATCGCACATAAGCTCGAATGGAAGATCCCATTTTGGTGGTTGCACTATGGGTGCCGATACAAGGGCTTTCTTAAGCTTTTCAAATGCCTCTAAGCATCCTTCATCAAAGTCAAATTTCACATCATTGCATAGGAGATGAGTAAGCGGCTTGGCAATCTTTGAGAAGTCCTTAATAAATCTTCGGTAAAAACCGGCATGCCCTAGGAAACTTCTAACTCCTTTTTGATCCTTTGGTGGTGGTAGTTGCTCAATAACTTGCACTTTCGCCTTATCAACTTCCACACCCCGACTAGATATCAAATGCCCAAGCACAATTCCCTCTTGAACCATAAAATGGCACTTTTCCCAATTGAGCACCAAACCCGTTTCAATGCACCTAGCAAGAACATGAGAAAGATTAGTTAAGCAATCATCAAATGAAGTTCCATGGATAGAGAAGTCATCCATGAAAACTTCCATGCATTTCTCAATGTAGTCGCTAAAGATAGACATCATGCATCTTTGAAACGTTCCCGGTGCATTGCATAACCCAAAGGGCATGCGTCTAAAGGCAAAAGTTCCATAAGGACATATAAAAGTGGTTTTTCTTTGGTCATCTGGCAAAATGGGAATTTGATGAAATCCACTATAACCATCTAGGAAACAAAAGTACTTATGTCTTGCAAGTCTTTCAAGCATTTGATCAATAAAAGGAATGGGAAAGTGGTCTTTCTTAGTTGCTTTATTCAATTTCCTATAATCAATGCACATCCTCCATCCATTTACGGTTCTAGTAGGGACCAACTCTCCCTTATCATTTTGCACAACCGTAAGTCCTCCCTTTTTGGGGACGACATGGATGGGGCTTACCCATTCCGAATCCGGGACCGAATAAATGATTCCCGCGTCTCTTAGCTTAGTAATTTCTTTAAAAACCACTTCGCTAAGATTAGGGTTCAATCTCCTTAGAAACTCCCTAGAAGGTTTTGCATTTTCATCCACATTTATCCTATGCATGCATAGCGAAGGGCTAATTCCCTTTAGATCATCAATTGAGTATCCCAAAGCCTTTTTATTGTTTTTCAAGACATGCAAAAGTTTGGACGTTTCATTTTCATTCAAGGTTGCACCAACAATGACCGGGTGCGTGGAATTAGATCCAAGAAACTCATACCTTAGATTCGAAGGTAGAGGTTTTAACTCTCCTTCGAATTCCTTACCTTTTGGCACTTGGTTTCCATCACCTTGACAAGCATCTAACAATTTTTCTTCTTCGGCCCAAGACAAGTCATACATTTCCTCATCTTCCATATCCAAAAGTGAGGAAAAACGCATACTAGAATCATCTAAGTCCATGACTTCACTTTCAAAAGATGTTAGCTCAAGACTTTCACAAGATATATCAAGCAAATTACATTCAAAAGACGATATGGGAGTTTTCATGGCATTTTTAAGAAAAAATTTCAACTTTTCATCCCCTATCTTCAATTCAATAGACCCTTCACCACATCTAATGACCGCTTCAACGGTGTTAAGGAAAGGTCTACCAAGAATAATGGGCATTTCTTGCTCCACATCCATTTCTAGCACATAGAAGTCTACGGGAATAAAGAATTTACCAACTTTAATAGGCACATCCCTAAGAACTCCCCTAGGGGTTCTAGAACTTCTATCGGCTAGTTTCAATGATATGGTAGTAGGGTGGAGTTCTCCTACATCAATTTGCTCAAACAAAGAATAGGGAATTAAAGAAATGCTAGCTCCCAAATCACACAATGCCCTATCAATTTCAATCTTTCCTAAAGAGATAGGAATAGAAAATGAACCATTATCTTGCATTTTTTTAGGCATTCGACTTTGCACAATTGCACTACACTCCGCATTCAAAGCTATCATGCTAGATTCCTCAATTACCCTACGGTTTGACACAATATCCTTCAAAAATTTAGCATAGGTAGGGTTTTGAGTAATTACCTCATGGAAGGGAAGTGTGACGTACAACTTCTTTAGCATCTCCACAAATCTTTGGAAGTGGGTATCAAGCTTGCTTTTGTTTAACGTTTGAGGGAAAGGAACCATTGGCACGTATTTCCTCATTAAAATCGGCTCCTCTTCCTTTTTCTCCTCCTCCGCGGGAGCTTGAGGTTCATCTTCCAAATTTTCCTTGGCGATTCCTCCTTCTTTTTCCTTGCCATCGGGACTAGATTTCCCTTGAGGGGTGGGTAAGACTTTCCCGCTCTTCAATGTGATGGCGTCCACATGTTCTATGGAGTTCATGTCCGGTTGAGAAGGAAGTTTCCCCATTTGCTTCAATGCCACGGCTTGTTGAGCCACTTGGTTCTCAAGCATCTTGTTATGGGCTTCCAATTGCTCCATTCTCTTGTTAGTCTCTTTTTGATTGTCTAGCATTTGAGCCATCATAGACATCATAGTATTATCTTGATTGTTGGAAGGAGCTTGTCTTTGTGAATTGGAGGGTCCTTGATCGTTCATTTGAGTCTTGGCTTGATAAGGCCTTTGATAATTCCCTTGGTTGGAATATTGAGAGTTTTGGTTGGACCCTTGACCTTGAGTTGAATAAGAGGCTTGCCCTTGATTTTGGTTTGAGCCATATCCTTGTCTTTGATACGTTCCTTGATAATTGTTTTGCCCTTGAGGCTTAGGAGAAAAATTGGGCTCATTGGGCATTCTCCTTTGAGGAGGCTCATAATTCCTTGTTGTAGGGTTAGGATTTGAAGCATAGTTCCTTTGTTGATTGACGTAGTGCGCTTCTTCATATCCATCAGCATCATCTTCATATCTTCCTTCCGGGCAATTCTTGGTAGAGTGTCTCGTGCTAGCACACAAGAAGCAAGCTTGTTGCGCCGGTATTTTCTCTTTATCGGCCTTGGCTTTAGTTGCCTCCACGCAATTCACCATACTTATCATGTTCTCCACCTTTTTTGTTAAGTCCGCCATTTGATCCTTAAGTGCACAATTTGAGGAGTCATCGCATGGCTTACCCATTTTCTTGTGGTCCACTCCTTGGTATCGATCGGAGTTTCTAGCTATCTTATCCACAATTTTAAACCCTTGGCTGGCCGGTAAATCCATAATTGCACCTCCGCTTGCCGTATCCATTTGGTTCTTGGCTTCCTTGCTCATACCCAAGTAGAAATATCTCATAAGATCGGCTTTACGGAAGTTGTGATGAGGGCACTCCTTCAAATAATGTTTGAAGCGATCATACGCTTGGTGGAATAACTCATTGTCTCTTTGGGAGAACGTCAATATGTAATCAATGAATTTCTTGGTCCTAGACGGTGGAAAAAACTTGTTCAAGAAGGAATTTGCTAGATGATCCCATGTTCTAAAAGTTCCCGGCTCTTGGTTTTGCAACCACTCCTTAGCGTCCCCATACAATGAAGAAGGAAATAGCTTCAAGTAGACGTACTCCACGGGCACATTTCTTGGCTTGTAGGTTCGGCAATACTCTTGGAAATTGGCCAAGTGTGTGGAAGGGTTTCCTACTCCTTGATATTGGTCATGGGTGACCATATGGACTAAGGAGGACTTCACATCAAAGTCGAAAGCATCTTCATCCGGGGGCATAATTGCCGAGCCATTCCCCTCAAGGGTCGGAGTCATGTAGTCCCCTACGGGTCTTTCATCCTCATCTTCTTCATCTTCCTCCTCATACCTATTGTTTCGGTTCTCTCTACGATGAACACGAGGATTCCGGATAGGACGTCTCTCATTCTCATTATAATTGTCATTTCTAGCTTGAGGATCCTCTACTTCTTCCCCATCAATTCTACGATTTTGAACATTTCCTTGAAGAACCGGACGGTTCCCATCTTCATTTTCCATAATCACTTCTTGTCTTTGATTTTGGATGATAGGTGGGACAATAGGAACCAATGGAGGTAGAGGGTTCTTGCGAGGTCTACCTCTTCCTCTCTTAACGGTAGGTTGAGAAGGTCTAGAAGTACTTGAAGAAGAACCGGTTGCTACGTGTTTCTTTCCTTCAAATCTTGTGTTCATTCAATTTGCCTGCGAGAACAAAAGAAATTCTTAGCAATGAGCGGCAAAAGAGATAAACACAATCAAGATCAACACAAGCAATGGCTACCAAGTAAGGAAAAGCAAACAAAACTAGATAATCTAATAGCACGATAGTTAATTAACCTATCCCCGGCAACGGCGCCATTTGATCACTCGTAAATATAGAGTAAATATTCGATAAGAAAATCAAATACTTATGCTAAGTCACGTTAAATCAAAACATTTGTAAAGACTCGGGAAACCCAAGGTCGTACCCAAGAGATAGGTGATTAAACTAATTGCGCTAATGATTAAACCTAGATTGTCTATGGTTGGGGGGGGTTTATGCCTCGAAAGAGGTTGATAGCAATGATTTACTATCCAAAAAGAGAAATTCTAGCAAAGAAACGAATAACGATCAATCAAAGAAGACTAGGGATTACTTCCCCACCTAGACAATTATAGTGATGATGATATTAGATGTCAATTATGAATTTGCATGCACTTGAATAGAATTTAGCCATGTAACATTTCCCCTAAGTTCCACTCGCGCTACAACCTAGGATAAAGAGGTTACACCTCGCATAGGACCTCACACTCGCGCTCTATTGGCCCTATAGGACATGCATTTCTAATCTCACACTCGCGCTCTATTGATTAGATAAACATGTTCTTGTTAAACTCAAGCCAAACTCATTAGGTTTTAAGTGTCGCCATGTAACACAAAAGTCCTAATGCCTCTTCATTCATTTCATTAAATTCATATTGATCAACGTGAGCTACATCAAACATGAAATTACACTAAGTTCCCATTGAGGACATTTCACAAACACCTTATGGGCAACTCTAGGCATGTAGTTCAAATGAAGAAGATTCATGTGCAAACTCATTCAATATGACATCAATGGTATTTACATCATCACAATATGTCTAGGGGATCCATAATCCCCAATCTAGATCACTACTCACTCATGGTGAGTGTACAAGCAAAGACAAGGGAAATAATGCAAAAACCCATATGAAAAGTTGAGTTTAGTAATTCAAAACCAATATGAAGATTCAATAAAACTTGATGATCCAATCCAATGTTGTTGATGATAATCCCCACAATAAAAGCTCCTTTCCCAAGTAAATCAGCCTTGAAAATTCCCCAAAAAGCCACCCTTGTTTTCCTCTAAAAGTTTCTATTTATAGCCAACATTTAGGGTTTCCGGTACTGTAGCTCCAGTCGATCGACTGGTGAGAGCTGGTTTTCCCAGTCGATCGACTGGGAGGCGAGTCGACCGACTCGATTGGTGCAGTTTGAGGGCCATCTGGGAAGTTCCCTCAGTCGATCGATTGATGAGGCGAGTTGACCGACTCGAGCTTTTGGGATGCGATAGCCTTTTCTCAATCGATCGACTGGTAGGCGAGTCGATCGACTCGATGGCCGAATTTGAGAGGTCCCCTGGGGTGTGTTGCGAATCGACCGACTCGTGCAGGGGAAATTTGCCAGTCGGTCGACTGGAGTGCCTTTGTGCCCAAACTTGCTCAAATCTTCGATTTTTCTTCGAATTCTCGTGCTAAGGTCCCGAGCTCAGTGGAAGGTCACTCCAAGCCTGAAACGCAACGATAATAGTCAAATGGCATCGAAATAGCATCGGGAATGGACCAAAACTCTTCGTAGATGGGTATGCAAATGAGTCGAGATTTCGACTCATCACCCTGCAAAAATATATCTGAACTAACAAGCAAAAGTTAAATAGACAAAATGTCTAAATAAGGGGGTTATACTGTGTTTATGATTCGTATAATTTTGGTCCATCAGATCACCCCACACTTTTAGTTGTTCGTCCCGAACAATGCTATTCAAGGAATTTGCTTGATGGCTTCCAAGAGGGGAATGTTGATTTCAACCTTGTTGAACAATTCCAACACTTCCTTATCCATGACATGTTGTCTTTCCAACACTTCCTTAATTCTATTTTGGGGGCTTGCATTACCGAGGGTAAGAAAGTATTTGATTTGAACAATTTTACCTCGTTGACTTCATATTCTGGTGTGAGAGGCTCCGAGATTGTTAAGTGAGCCACCATTTCGTGCAAGTCTTCAGTGAATTCGTATGAGCTTTCGGCTCCGTTGAGTATGGCTTCTAAGGGATCTACTCTTGGTTCTGATTGAATTTCTTAGACCAGGTCGTCCAAAGCATCCAGAGCGTGAACTTCCTCGAAATCCATAGGGTGCTTCATTGCTCGGAATATGTCGAAGCTGAAGACTTCTCCTTCTACTTCCATTGAGAGCATTCCACTTCCACAGTCTATCTTCATTTTTGCTGTTTTTAGAAATGGACGGCCGAGAAGGATAGGTGCATGATTAGTAGATCCGCCATTCTCCATTTTTAAGACGTAGAAGTCTGCTGGAAACACTAATTTGCCTACTTGAACCAGGACGTCTTCAATTTTGCCCTCAGGTTGTTTGCACGATCGATCAGCTAATTGAATAGTGAGACCGGTGGGTTTGAGCGGTCCAATCTTAAGGCATGAGTAGATAGAGAAGGGAAGAACATTGATTGATGCCCCTAGGTCTAGCATGCAGTTATCTATCCTGATGTTGCCAATTTTGCATGGAATGGTGTAAGTTCCAGGATCTCCACATTCAGGGGGGACTTTTCGCTGCATGACTGCCGATACGTTCCTACTCATTAGCTCCTGATCGTTTCCAGCATTCCTCCTCCGGTTGATACAAAGTTCTTTCAAAAACTTGGCATACCGAGGAATTTGCTTGATGGCTTCCAAGAGGGGAATGTTGATTTCAACCTTGCTGAACAATTCCAACACTTCCTTATCCATGACATGTTGTCTTTGCACACGTGTAGGTACTGGAAATGGAAGTGTTGTGCTGATTCTAGGATTTTCAGTTCGGGGTATCGGGTCAGGCCCGTGTTCCTGGGACGTATTTTCTTCTTCTTCGGACACGTCCCGTTCTTCCTCAATTATGTCGTCGTCTTTATCGGTTGCTTCTTCCTCTAGAGTTTCGAGAGTTTCAGTCCTCGTTCGCTCTTCCCTGGGCAATCTTGGGTCTTTATCCTCCTCTTGTTCTAAAGATTTGTTGGCAAGCGTTTTTCCACTCCTAAGAGTTAAGGCATTCACATCTTCCTGTATGCCTTGAATGGTTTGCAAGAGGAGTCTCCCGGACTCATTAGCGTGTGCGGAGTCTGAGGCAGCGAGTTGAGAGATGTGCATTTTCAAGTCCGATAACTCTCCCTTGGTTTCGGCTTGGAATTGATGTATAGTAGTGCCCAAATGCTGCACAGTATCTGACAATTGCGCAACCATGTCTTCAAGTGACTTGTTTGGTCCTTGATGATTGTTCGAGCTTGCCTGGTAATGGTCTGTTGGCAGGGCTTCTTGGTAGAATGACTGCGCTGATTGAGGGATAGCTGGTTGTGTCTCCTTCTGAGGATAGTTGTTGTTGTTACGCCAGCCTGGGTTGGATATTTGACCGTACTGTCTGTTTTGTCCAGCTCTGTCGTTGTTGTTGTTGTGTCCTTGATATCCTCCCACTATATTCACTTCCACCGGTTCTTCTTCTATCAGTGTTGGGCATGCGTCAGTTTTGTGGTCTGTAGAACCACAGAACTCGCAAGGTTTTACCGGAACTGGCTGTCTACGTATGATCTCAATCATCATCTCCTTTAACTGTTTCATCTCTTCAGTCATGGAGTTTACTGATGTCTCGGCTTGTGCTACCTTTTTTGATCGAGAGAATTCATCTTGACGAGTAGTCTCTTCTCTAAATTGGGCATTTTCAGCAACGTTAGCGATGAGATTCCTTATGCCACTTAATGATAGATTCATCATGGATCCTCCCGCTGAGGCATCCAAGAGCATTTTGTCTAAGGGTCTTAATCCATCAATGAGGTACTCGATGACGAGTTTCTCGGGCAGTCTAATGGTACAGCAGCTCATTTCTAGGTGATTGAACTTTTCCAGGTAATCGTACATGGTTTCATTGGGACCTTGTTTGATTTCCTGTAGTTGCTTCCTTACTTGCATTGCTCTTCCAGCCGGGTAGTATTTGTCTAAGAATTTCTTCTGCATCTGAGCCCATGTTCTGATGCTTCCGGAAGGCAAGGAAAGGAACCAGTCGCTTGCCGAGTCTATGAGGGAAAAATAGAACGCCTTTAACTTGAAGTCGTCCATATTCACTCGATTGGGCTTTAGATTCTGGCAAATGCCATGTAGGCGTTGGAGGTGAGTTGTGGCAGATTCTCCTTGAGCTCCTGAGAATTTTGGCAGGCTGTGCGCCACCGATGCGTTGATGGTTATGTGTTCTAATTCAGGGCTCTCATAGATGCACCACGACTGTGTCTCGAAATTAGGGGCATTTAACTCGCCCATAGTTGGTTCACGGTAGTAGTTGTCCCCGTAGTAGTCGTCGAAAGCGGGTTCTCTTCTTGGCAAGTATCGAGGTTGAGGTTGTGGTCGTGGGGGATGGATAGGAGGTTGTACTGGACCAGCTGCATTTCGGTCCTCGGGTAATTCTTGGTTTCTTCTGACTGCTTCCCTATCACAAGCTCTTCTATTTCTAATGAGTTGTTCCGGATCGTTGACGAATGGAAACGGTACCTCATCATTTTGATCGTACAGGTTTATTTCTTCGTCATCCCGGTAGTCATGGAGACTTTCTTCGCGAGACATGGTTGTTTTGAAGCGCGTAACGATTCAAAGAACTTTATCCGATGGCTGATTCCCCGGCAACGGCGCCAATTTTGATGGATGCACAGTCGTTATGTGCAAACGTCAAGAATAAATTTATAAGTCCGCTACTCGCGACTTAACTACTGGGTAGCAAGTGGTAAGTAGGGGTCGAACCCAAGGGAATCAGGGGAATAGATGTTCTTTGAGGGGGTTGTCCAGCGAGAGAGCGTGTTTTAGGTCGGTTGGTTGGTTTTAAAGCTACCAGCTAAGTGATTGATTGATTGATTGGTTGGTTGGTTGGTTTTAATACTGGAAAGTAAATTACAGTTTATAATTAAAGAGAAATGTTCGGTTTCAGGGGCCTTGTATTATATCCTGTTTATCATTGACCTTTAGTGAATTATCTAAGTATTCAAAGATGAATCGAGGCCCTTTCGTAGCGCAGGACTTGCAACATCGTTTAAAGCAACACTTGTTCTAAGCAAAACTAATTCCTCCTTTCGAAGTATCTTAGCTGTAAGTGCATCCACTTGATCTCCCAGTTACGTTATTGACCAAGTGGTGTTTTAGATAAGTCGAACTCCTCGATAAGTTTTGCTTGTGACAGCTTCCACTTACCGAGTATGATCACAAATTTCCACGGCAGAGCTTTGCTTGTGACAGCTTCCACTCAACCTTGGAAACTCTGACTTGATATATGGCACATAGAACAAGTTTTGAATACTAAGACTAGACGCTAAGTTAATAGTCTTAAAACATTTTATAATACAAGTGCGCCCCTTCTACCGAACTACTAGTTTAGCTACTATTCATCGCGCTAAACATTATAACTAAGGAAATAAACAGTTGAATAAATACTAGAAATAATACTTACAACCGTTGAAGCGCCAAGGGAGCTATCCTTTATTTCCAAAGCCAAACTTTACAAATACATAACTTAGAGAGAGAAGTGTTTTTTTACAAGTGAGGGATGATTTCAAATGAGGAGGAGCTCCTCCTTATATAGCCATGGGAGGAGGAGGAGATGGAGGCAAGTGTTGCATGGTGATTGGAGGAGAAAATGAAGGGAGGAGATGGCCACACATGGAGGAAGGAGATGACGAGGAAGGAGGAGGAGACATGTGGAGGAGCAAAAAGCCACCGGTCACCATGGGTGGAGGAGCCGCCAGTTGCCGGTGGTGGAGGGAGGAGGAGGGGTGGCTTTGGCCACCTCTTGCCCAAGTGGCCGGTCACTTTGCCCATGTATGAGTTTTGTACAGTTTTGTGCAGTCTTTTCACAAAACTGTCAATGTGTTTCTTCCCCGGGCTGTCTTGATTCCTCTCCTGATTCTTCTGATTAATTTGTTATGAGTGATTCAACGTCAGGATCCTTGATATTTCTTCAGTCGGCATATGATCTTGACCTTGGATTGACTCGTAACATCTTTTCTGCTCTAAAAGCTCCTCTTTAATATGTATTCTCTCTAAGCTCTGAATTACCCTGTAAAAATATATCTGAACTAACAAGCGAAAGTTAAATAGACAAAATGTCTAAATAAGGGGGTTATACTGTGTTTATGATTCGTATAATTTTGGTCCATCAGAGACTAATGAGACTAACTTGGGATGAACAAAGACAAACGTTAGTCTCATTCTAAGGTTTGTCTAAGTTCGTCCCAAGTTAGTCTATTTCTAAGGACGAACTTAGACAAACCATAGAATCAGACTAACGAGACTAACTTGGGATGAACAAAGACAAATGTTTGTCTCATTCTAAAGTTTGTCAAAGTTCGTCCCAAGTAAGTATATTTCTATGGATGAAGTTAGACAAACCGTAGAATGAGACTAACGGGACTAACTTGGGATGAACAAAGACAAACTTTAGTATCAATCTATGGTTTGTCTATGTTCGTCCCAAGTTAGTCTATTTCTAAGGACGAACTTAGACAAACCTTAGAATGAGACTAACAAGACTAACTTGGGACGAACAAAGACAAACGTTAGTCTCATTCTAAGGTTTGTCTAAGTTTGTCCCAAGTTAGTCTCTTTCTAAGGACAAACTTAGACAAACCTTAGAATAAGACTAACGAGACTAACTTGGGACGAACAAAGACAAATGTTAGTCTCATTCTAAAGTTTGTCAAAGTTCATCCCAAGTTAGTCTCTTTCTAAGGACAAACTTAGACAAACCTTAGAATGAGACTAACGACACTAACTTGGGACGAACAAAGACAAACGTTAGTCTCATTGTAAGGTTTGTCTAAGTTCGTCCCAAGTTAGTATATTTCTAAGGACGAAGTTAGACAAACCCTAGAATGAGACTAACGGGACTAACTTGGGACGAACAAAGACAAACTTTAGTATCATTCTAAGGTTTGTCTAAGTTCATCCCAAGTTAGTATATTTCTAAGGATGAACTTAGACAAACCTTAGAAAGAGACTAACGAGACTAACTTAGGCAAACAAAGACAAACGTTGGTCTCATTCTAAGGTTTGTCTTAGTTTGTCCCAAGTTAGTCTCTTTCTAAGGAATAACTTAGACAGACCTTAGAATGAGTGATGAGACGTATTTATACGACTCATTAAGTCATTAAATCCCACCAATTACGACATTTGATCATGAGAACATTTACTTGTTAATGTCGTTTTGGATTTCAGGGCCTTTTGGAGTCCAAAGAGGAATCGAGCTTAAAAGAGGGCATTTTGTGCCAAAATCATCACAAAGAGTTCTTGACCATCTTATGAGCATATGACTCGAGGGATGCTCGAGAAAATTTGAGGTTTGCCCGAAGAAAATCGAGGGAGGCCCGAAATGGCCAGCACCTGCCGAGCCTCCAAGGCCCACAATCAATTCTCTCGAGCAAACCAGCCAATCTCACAATTCCGTCTCGACCAAAGTGATTCAAATAGCAGATATATCAGAAGATTTCACCTTTCCAAAGAAAACGCTCGAGGGGATTGGGAGTTGGCCCAGATTCAAGCAAGGCCCCGCGCGCGCTGAAGGACCAAAACCAAATTGCTCGAACAAACGGCCGAATCTGGAAAACTGGCTCGACCAAGTTGTTTGGAATGCCCACTTTATCAGAGGATCTCAATTTTCAGGCCAAACGCTCGAGCAAAACTGCCCTTGGCCGAAGACCAAGCCATTTCGACTCATTCGAAGGCCAAAAGTGGGCCCCACTTCAAATCTCGGCTCGTCCTTCGAGGCACGCCACTTTTGCACATGCCAAGACCTCTTTTACTCATGCCACACCCCTTTGGCCAAGGAACAAGTCGGTTTATGCTTTGGCCCCTTCCAAACCACTAATGCCACTCAAACTTGAAGATCAAGTCTCATCCAAGGGCCTAGAATCTTCCTCATTCTCTATATATAGAGGCCATTGGCCCTTGTAATTAGGGAATTCGAAAATTACTCCAAAAAACTAGTGAAATCTCTCTACATTTTGCATCAAAGTTCTAGTTCCAAGTTTAACTTCTCTCTACTCCTTCTAAGCACTTTACTTTCAAACCTACATATTCTCACTTGAAACTTGTGTTTCTAGATGGGAATGAACTCAGCTCTTGTATTCCACACCATGAATACGAGTAGCTAAGCTTCATATTTGGTTTAGGGATTTTTCCCTTATGTTCACATTTTGAGGCACTTGTACTTAATTTCATCCTACATTCTACTAGTCCTTGTATATCATTATATGGATCAAAGGCAACAATACTAAAGTGGATGTCTTGCCACTAAGCTTGGTTGAGCCTAAGATCCTTATTGTGACATTCATTTGATGCTTTGCGGCAATAATGAATAGCACACATAGATGAGCAATACCTTTTCCGGATTGTAAACATCTAATAAGGACTAGATTAGAAGGTTGAAACCGTCCATAGTGAGGTAGTGGAGCTTAAATGCTTTGGGTTGTCTATGGCACCACACTACTACCTAGTTCGGTAAAACCGTGGTGTACTACCTTTGCCGGAGTACTTTAGGTTGTTACCCTTGCCGGAACAATCACACACTATGGGATGTAGAATGACATATTGGTTGCCTATGATAAATGTAGCATAAGGGAGTGCCCTAAACTGAATATTCACTCCATTAATCACAACCTTTTGCATTTACTTTTCTTGCACTTGTATTTACATTCAACAAAACCTTTTCAAAACCCCCTCTTTACTTTCATTTCCTTGCACAAAGAACAACGAGTACGTGATCTATTTCCCTTGGGTTCGACCCCTACTTGCCGCTCTACTATTCTATAGTGAGTTGAAGGTAGTGGATTATAAATTTAGGTTTGATATTGCACGATCACGACTAGTGCTTCATCAAATTTTGGCGCCGTTGCCGGGGATCATGCATGAGGGAGTTGTGCTTAGTAGTCTATATGCCTCCTCACCGTCAATTTCAGTAGCGAGGACCTATCCAAAACCGGCCGGGACCAAGTTACAATCAAGGCGGTCCAAGCCCGGTTGGACAAAACCGGTCCTTGGAGGATATGATGAAGGACATGATGAAAGAGATGGCCGCGAGTAATGCCCAAATGAATGCCACCATTCAGCAGAATCAAGCCAAGACCGATGGGCAAATAGCCGAGATTCAAAAACAGATATCCCAACTTGCGACAACCGTGTCCGAACTCAAGAAGGAGACCGGTCGGCTTCCCTCTCAAATAGTCCAAAATCCGAGGGGAAAATGTTAGCATGATGGAGGTGATTATGAGTGATGATGACAAGCTAGATGGATTGGAGGAGTTTCCCAAGCATGATGGACCCATTATAGAGCATGCCCTCACTACAAGCCACGAGGTTAGAGACCTGGGAGCTTTCACAGTCACATGCGGTATAGGAGAGGCTCAAGTTCCTCAATGCTTGATTGATCTTGGTGCTGCCATAAATGCCATGCCATACTCCTTATACCACTCGTTGGGACTTGGTCCGTTGAGCCCGCCTAAACTGATGATTGAGTTGGGGGACAAGTCATGCATTCGACCGGTTGGATTGCTTAAGGATGTGACACTCCAAGTGGGAGACCTTGCTATTCCTGCAGATTTCTACGTCTTGCAGATGGGCAGTGCTAGAGACAATGAGCCTCCTACACTTATATTGGGACGACCATTTCTCTATGACACGAAGGCTAGGATTGACATGGGCGAAGGTTTATTGTCACTTTCGTTCGGCGGTGGAATTTCAGATTTCTACATCTATGATAATGGTAACCGTCCGGGCACAAAGAAACCGCCAGACATTGTGAACACCTCAGATTTCGGTGCCCTAGTCCCCGACCGACCAGAAGAGATCATATGCACGACTGGGGCAACGGCTATGGTTAAAACTTCCTCGCCGACATGGAGGAATGTCAAGGCAAACCCGCCCGATTATTGGATACCGGATTCGAGCACTTCATTCCACAAGAGCTTGGGGCGGATCAAGGGAGGCGCTGAGGTGAAATTTGACCTCACCCGCCCTTGGGACCCCAACGAACCTCCTTGAAGGAGGTACCATCGAGCCAACGACGTTAAACAAAGGCGCTCGCCGGGAGGCAGCCCGGCATTTTACAGTATTTTCTTGCATTTTATTTTCTTGCATTATATACTAACCCTCACCTCTTTTATGTTTGGAAAGAAATGAGGATGTTTTTGTAGGTCGGTCCAAGTGCTACGCAATTTGCTCTTTGTCCTACGCATTTTATGCCAACCGGGCTTGACCCAAGGACACCTTTTCGAGACCTTAGGCCCGAGGAACCCAGCGACGGTCCTAGACCGGGACGCACCCAAAGCCAAGGCTCGCCCAAGAGGAGCAGCCCAGCCCGACCTAGCTCCCCATGAGCTTCCGATGCTAGTCCACGCCTAGCCACTTCATGGCATACGAGGGGAGTCCCGTTTCACTCTTGTACCTTGTTTCTTTCCATTGTTTTGTGCATATTGTGTTGATTGAGTTGTGCCGTGAGGCCACGGCTCATTTCAAAAGTGTGGGGTGGGGTGTTTAGTAGTTTGTTGTGTCATCACGTCTATGTTCTTGCACATGCATGAGTCAGCACGTTTCCCTTTGAAAATTTTAAATTTTTTTAATAAAATGCGTAGTTTAGTGAATAAAATGCGTAGGAATGGGGGAGTTGTGCTTTCATGATGTGAAATAGATGGATCCTAGTACATGCATGACTCTTATGAAATTATAATTGTGCGACTAACATGTGATCTAACTTCTTTTGTGACCTTATGAGTTGGGATAAATAGGGGATATGGAGTTGATAGAAATGTCCTAGTGAGGCTTGACAAAGCACTCAAGGATCGGGGATTCGAGTTACATGGTTATATGGACTTGTGGAGGCTGCGCTTTGAGTCTCGTGGTTGTAGTTGACTCCACCATTGCAGCGTTTATGCAAGTGGTGGGACGGGAATCAAACCATCCTATCTCTAGTCCTAGTAGTCGGGAAAATAGGTGAGTGACCCTCATCTTGACTCGCACGAAACGACAAGGATGAGAAAGAGCGGGGAGGTATTTCCATATGCTTGAGGGCGATGATTGGACCTCCCAAGAAGGAATGAACAAGAAAATCACAAAAGGAGCAAAGCTCAAAAGAAAGAAAAATCATCTCATGTGAAGTTCTAACTGAAGCAAAGTGAAGGATTATCAAAGTCACACCAAAAGGCCAAAGGCCAAGTTCACTACAAGTATGTCCAAGGAAAGTATCAAAGAAGGACTCAACCCTTGAGCTTGAATTCATCACGTGCTAGAAGAAGCAACAAGTATAACCATGTAGCAAGATCCGAATCCAAGAGTGTAGATCATGGGCCTAAAAAGGACTATCTCCCACTCATCCGAATTGGTTTGCATCTTGACTCAAAGGTACATGTATCAAGTTGAATCTCATTTTTTAGCAAATTGCTTGAGTAATGATCGAGAATGCATGGAAAGGGGAAATCTAGACTAGCATTTGTCTTGGATGCGAGAGACTTGTGATGTTTGTATGTGATTTCCCTCTTGTGACTTAAGGCCTTGTTCGGGACGAACAAGTTCAAGTGTGGGGTGGTTTGATGAGACGTATTTATACGACTCATTAAGTCATTAAATCCCACCAATTACGACATTTGATCATGAGAACATTTACTTGTTAATGTCGTTTTGGATTTCAGGGCCTTTTGGAGTCCAAAGAGAAATCGAGCTTAAAAGAGGGCATTTTGTGCCAAAATCATCACAAGGAGTTCTTGACCATCTTATGAGCATATGACTCGAGGGATGCTCGAGAAAATTTGAGGTTTGCCCGAAGAAAATCGAGGGAGGCCCGAAATGGACAGCACCTGCCGAGCCTCCAAGGCCCACAATGAATTCTCTCGAGCAAACCAGCCAATCTCACAATTCCGTCTCGACCAAAGTGATTCAAATAGCAGATATATCGGAAGATTTCACCTTTCCAAAGAAAACGCTCGAGGGGATTGGGAGTTGGCCCAGATTGAAGCAAGGCCCCGCGCGCGCTGAAGGACCAAAACCAAATTGCTCGAACAAACGGCCGAATCTGGGAAAACTGGCTCGACCAAGTTGTTTGGAATGCCCACTTTATCAGAGGATCTCAATTTTCAGGCCAAACGCTCAAGCAAAACTGCCCTTGGCCGAAGACCAAGCCATTTCGACTCATTCGAAGGCCAAAAGTGGGCCCCACTTCAAATCTCGGCTCGTCCTTCGAGGCACGCCACTTTTGCACATGCCAAGACCTCTTTGACTCATGCCACACCCCTTTGGCCAAGGAACAAGTCGGTTTATGCTTTGGCCCCTTCCAAACCACTAATGCCACTCAAACTTGAAGATCAAGTCTCATCCAAGGGCCTAGAATCTTCCTCATTCTCTATATATAGAGGCCATTGGCCCTTGTAATAAGGGAATTCGAAAATTACTCCAAAAAACTAGTGAAATCTCTCTACATTTTGCATCAAAGTTCTAGTTCCAAGTTCAACTTCTCTCTACTCCTTCTAAGCACTTTACTTTCAAACCTACATATTCTCACTTGAAACTTGTGTTTCTAGATGGGAATGAACTCAGCTCTTGTATTCCACACCATGAATACGAGTAGCTAAGCTTCATATTTGGTTTAGGGATTTTTCCCTTATGTTCACATTTTGAGGCACTTGTACTTAATTTCATCCTACATTCTACTAGTCCTTGTATATCATTATATGGATCAAAGGCAACAATACTAAAGTGGATGTCTTGCCACTAAGCTTGGTTGAGCCTAAGATACTTATTGTGACATTCATTTGATGCTTTGCGGCAATAATGAATAGCACACATAGATGAGCAATACCTTTGCCGGATTGTAAACATCTAATAAGGACTAGATTAGAAGGTTGAAACCGTCCATAGTGAGGTAGTGGAGCTTAAATGCTTTGGGTTGTCTATGGCACCACACTACTACCTAGTTCGGTAAAACCGTGGTGTACTACCTTTGCCGGAGTACTTTAGGTTGTTACCCTTGCCGGAACAATCACACACTATGGGATGTAGAATGACCTATTGGTTGCCTACGATAAATGTAGCATAAGGGAGTGCCCTAAACTGAATATTCACTCCATTAATCACAACCTTTTGCATTTACTTTTCTTGCACTTGTATTTACATTCAACAAAACCTTTTCAAAACCCCCTCTTTACTTTCATTTCCTTGCACAAAGAACAACGAGTACGTGATCTATTTCCCTTGGGTTCGACCCCTACTTGCCGCTCTACTATTCTATAGTGAGTTGAAGGTAGTGGATTATAAATTTAGGTTTGATATTGCACGATCACGACTAGTGCTTCATCAAATTTTGGCGCCGTTGCCGGGGATCATGCATGAGGGAGTTGTGCTTAGTAGTCTATATGCCTCCTCACCGTCAATTTCAGCAGCAAGGACCTATCCAAAACCGGCCGGGACCAAGTTACAATCAAGGCGGTCCAAGCCCGGTTGGACAAAACCGGTCCTTGGAGGATATGATGAAGGACATGATGAAAGAGATGGCCGCGAGTAATGCCCAAATGAATGCCACCATTCAGCAGAATCAAGCCAAGACCGATGGGCAAATAGCCGAGATTCAAAAACAGATATCCCAACTTGCTACAACCGTGTCCGAACTCAAGAAGGAGACCGGTCGGCTTCCCTCTCAAACAGTCCAAAATCCGAGGGGAAATGTTAGCATGATGGAGGTGATTATGAGTGATGATGACAAGCTAGATGGATTGGAAGAGTTTCCCAAGCATGATGGACCCATTATAGAGCATGCCCTCACTACAAGCCACGAGGTTAGAGACCTGGGAGCTTTCACAGTCACATGCGGTATAGGAGAGGCTCAAGTTCCTCAATGCTTGATTGGTCTTGGTGCTGCCATAAATGCCATGCCATACTCCTTATACCACTCGTTGGGACTTGGTCCGTTGAGCCCGCCTAAACTGATGATTGAGTTGGGGGACAAGTCATGCATTCGACCGGTTGGATTGCTTAAGGATGTGACACTCCAAGTGGGAGACCTTGCTATTCCTGCAGATTTCTACGTCTTGCAGATGGGCAGTGCTAGAGACAATGAGCCTCCTACACTTATATTGGGACGACCATTTCTCTATGACACGAAGGCTAGGATTGACATGGGTGAAGGTTTATTGTCACTTTCGTTCGGCGGTGGAATTTCAGATTTCTACATCTATGATAATGGTAACCGTCCGGGCACAAAGAAACCGCCAGACATTGTGAACACCTCGGATTTCGGTGCCCTAGTCCCCGACCGACCAGAAGAGATCATATGCACGACTGGGGCAACGGCTATGGTTAAAACTTCCTCGCCGACATGGAGGAATGTCAAGGCAAACCCGCCCGATTATTGGATACCGGAGTCGAGCACTTAATTCCACAAGAGCTTGGGGCGGATCAAGGGAGGCGCTGAGGCGAAATTTGACCTCACCCGCCCTTGGGACCCCAACGAACCTCCTTGAAGGAGGTACCATCGAGCCAACGACGTTAAACAAAGGCGCTCGCCGGGAGGCAGCCCGGCATTTTACAGTATTTTCTTGCATTTTATTTTCTTGCATTATATACTAACCCTCACCTCTTTTATGTTTGGAAAGAAATGAGGATGTTTTTGTAGGTCGGTCCAAGTGCTACGCAATTTGCTCTTTGTCCTACGCATTTTATGCCAACCGGGCTTGACCCAAGGACACCTTTTCGAGACCTTAGGCCCGAGGAACCCAGCGACGGTCCTAGACCGGGACGCACCCAAAGCCAAGGCTCGCCCAAGAGGAGCAGCCCAGCCCGACCTAGCTCCCCATGAGCTTCCGATGCTAGTCCACGCCTTACCACTTCATGGCATACGAGGGGAGTCCCGTTTCACTCTTGTACCTTGTTTCTTTCCATTGATTTGTGCATATTGTGTTGATTGAGTTGTGCCGTGAGGCCACGGCTCATTTCAAAAGTGTGGGGTGGGGTGTTTAGTAGTTTGTTGTGTCATCACGTCTATGTTCTTGCACATGCATGAGTCAGCACGTTTCCCTTTGAAAATTTTAAATTTTTTGAATAAAATGCGTAGTTTAGTGAATAAAATGCATAGGAATGGGGGAGTTGTGCTTTCATGATGTGAAATAGATGGATCCTAGTACATGCATGACTCTTATGAAATTATAATTGTGCGACTAACATGTGATCTAACTTCTTTTGTGACCTTATGAGTTGGGATAAATAGGGGATGTGGAGTTGATAGAAATGTCCTAGTGAGGCTTGACAAAGCACTCAAGGATCGGGGATTCGAGTTACATGGTTATATGGACTTGTGGAGGCTGCGCTTTGAGTCTCGTGGTTGTAGTTGACTCCACCATTGCAGCGTTTATGCAAGTGGTGGGACGGGAATCAAACCGTCCTATCTCTAGTCCTAGTAGTCGGGAAAATAGGTGAGTGACCGTCATCTTGACTCGCACGAAACGACAAGGATGAGAAAGAGCGGGGAGGTATTTCCATATGCTTGAGGGCGATGATTGGACCTCCCAAGAAGGAATGGACAAGAAAATCACAAAAGGAGCAAAGCTCAAAAGAAAGAAAATCATCTCATGTGAAGTTCTAACCGAAGCAAAGTGAAGGATTATCAAAGTCACACCAAAAGGCCAAAGGCCAAGTTCACTACAAGTATGTCCAAGGAAAGTATCAAAGAAGGACTCAACCCTTGAGCTTGAATTCATCACGTGCTAGAAGAAGCAACAAGTATAACCATGTAGCAAGATCCGAATCCAAGAGTGTAGATCATGGGCCTAAAAAGGACTATCTCCCACTCATCCGAATTGGTTTGCATCTTGACTCAAAGGTACATGTATCAAGTTGAATCTCATGTTTTAGAAAATTGCTTGAGTAATGATCGAGAATGCATGGAAAGGGGAAATCTAGACTAGCATTTGTCTTGGATGCGAGAGACTTGTGATGTTTGTATGTGATTTCCCTCTTGTGACTTAAGGCCTTGTTCGGGACGAACAAGTTCAAGTGTGGGGTGGTTTGATGAGACGTATTTATACGACTCATTAAGTCATTAAATCCCACCAATTACGACATTTGATCATGAGAACATTTACTTGTTAATGTCGTTTTGGATTTCAGGGCCTTTTGGAGTCCAAAGAGGAATCGAGCTTAAAAGAGGGCATTTTGTGCCAAAATCATCACAAGGAGTTCTTGACCATCTTATGAGCATATGACTTGAGGGATGCTCGAGAAAATTTGAGGTTTGCCCGAAGAAAATCGAGGGAGGCCCGAAATGGCCAGCACCTGCCGAGCCTCCAAGGCCCACAATCAATTCTCTCGAGCAAACCAGCCAATCTCACAATTCTGTCTCGACCAAAGTGATTCAAATAGCAGATATATCGGAAGATTTCACCTTTCCAAAGAAAACGCTCGAGGGGATTGGGAGTTGGCCCAGATTGAAGCAAGGCCCCGCGCGCGCTGAAGGACCAAAACCAAATTGCTCGAACAAACGGCCGAATCTGGGAAAAATGGCTCGACCAAGTTGTTTGGAATGCCCACTTTATCGGAGGATCTCAATTTTCAGGCCAAACGCTCAAGCAAAACTGCCCTTGGCCGAAGACCTAGGGATGTGCAAATTTGACCCGGACCGGGAAACCGGACCGGACCGGACCGGTTTTTTCCGGGTCGGTCCAAGACCGGACCGGTTCCGGGTCGGTCCACGGTCCACATATTTCTGAAATTCCGGGTTCCGGGTCGGTCCGGTCCGGTCCGGTATATTTTCCGGTCCGGTCCGGTCCGGTCTGGACCGTAACTTAATTTTGATTTTTTAAATACCAAATAAAATACAAAAAGAAACCTTATTTTTTTTAAAATTCACAAAATTGAAGATGGAAACATATTGAATCATTAATTTTAAGCACATCCGGCTTGCATAAAAAAAATTCTTCATTTTTTCTTCATTTTTCAGTAGAAATATACGAATTTTTTTATAATTTTCCGGACCGGTCCGGTCCAATCCGGTCCACGGTCCACACCCGACCCGGATATATCCGGTCCGGTCCGGTCCACGGTCCACATTTTCAGAAAAATCCGGTCCACCGGTCCGACCCGGACCGTCTGAATCCGGTCCGGTCCACGGTCTTATTTTCAAAAAAAATCCGGTCCACCGGTCCGGTCCGGTCCGACCCGGATGCACATCCCTACGAAGACCAAGCCATTTCGACTCATTCAAAGGCCAAAAGTGGGCCCCACTTCAAATCTCGGCTCGTCCTTCGAGGCACGCCACTTTTGCACATGCCAAGACCTCTTTGACTCATGCCACACCCCTTTGGCCAAGGAACAAGTCGGTTTATGCTTTGGCCCCTTCCAAACCACTAATGCCACTCAAACTTGAAGATCAAGTCTCATCCAAGGGCCTAGAATCTTCCTCATTCTCTATATATAGAGGCCATTGGCCCTTGTAATAAGGGAATTCGAAAATTACTCCAAAAAACTAGTGAAATCTCTCTACATTTTGCATCAAAGTTCTAGTTCCAAGTTCAACTTCTCTCTACTCCTTCTAAGCACTTTACTTTCAAACCTACATATTCTCGCTTGAAACTTGTGTTTCTAGATGGGAATGAACTCAGCTCTTGTATTCCACACCATGAATACGAGTAGCTAAGCTTCATATTTGGTTTAGGGATTTTTCCCTTATGTTCACATTTTGAGGCACTTGTACTTAATTTCATCCTACATTCTACTAGTCCTTGTATATCATTATATGGATCAAAGGCAACAATACTAAAGTGGATGTCTTGCCACTAAGCTTGGTTGAGCCTAAGATCCTTATTGTGACATTCATTTGATGCTTTGCGGCAATAATGAATAGCACACATAGATGAGCAATACCTTTGCCGGATTGTAAACATCTAATAAGGACTAGATTAGAAGGTTGAAACCGTCCATAGTGAGGTAGTGGAGCTTAAATGCTTTGGGTTGTCTATGGCACCACACTACTACCTAGTTCGGTAAAACCGTGGTGTACTACCTTTGCCGTAGTACTTTAGGTTGTTACCCTTGCCGGAACAATCACACACTATGGGATGTAGAATGACCTATTGGTTGCCTATGATAAATGTAGCATAAGGGAGTGCCCTAAACTGAATATTCACTCCATTAATCACAACCTTTTGCATTTACTTTTCTTGCACTTGTATTTACATTCAACAAAACCTTTTCAAAACCCCCTCTTTCCTTTCATTTCCTTGCACAAAGAACAACGAGTACGTGATCTATTTCCCTTGGGTTCGACCCCTACTTGTCGCTCTACTATTCTATAGTGAGTTGAAGGTAGTGGATTATAAATTTAGGTTTGATATTGCACGATCACGACTAGTGCTTCATTAAAAGACTAACTTGGGACGAACAAAGACAAACGTTAGTTATTCTAAGGTTTGTCTAAGTTCGTCCCAAGTAAGTCTCTTTCAAAGGGTGAACTTAGACAAACCTTAGAATGAGACTAACGAAACTAACTTGGGATGAACAAAGACAAACGTTAGTCTCATTCTAAGGTCTATCTAAGTTCATCCCAAGTTAGTCTAGTTTTAAGGACGAACTTAGACAAACCTTAGAATGAGACTAACGAGACTAACTTGGGACAAACAAAGACAAACGTTAGTCTCATTCTAAGGTTTGTCTATGTTCGTCCCAAGTTAGTCTCCTTCTACGGTCGAACTTAGACAAACCTTAGAATGAGACTAACGAGACTAACTTGGGATGAACAAAGACAAACGTTAAGCTCATTCAAAGGTTTGTCTAAGTTTGTCCCAAGTTAGTCTAGTTCTAAGGACGAACTTAGAGAAACCTTCGAATGAGAGACTAATGAGACTAACTTGGGACGAACAAAGACAAATGTTATTCTCATTCTAAGTTTTGTCTAAGTTCGTCCCAAGGTAGTCAAGTTCTAAGGATGAACTTAAACAAACCTTTGAACAAAACTAACGAGACTAACTTGGGTAGAACAAAGACAAACGTTAGTCTCCTTCTAAGTTTTGTCTAAGTTCGTCCCAAGGTAGTCAAGTTCTAAGGATGAACTTAGACAAACCTTTGAACAAAACTAACGAGACTAACTGGGGACGAACAATGACAAACGTTATTCTCATTCTAAGGTTTGTCTAAGTTTGTCCCAAGTTAGTCTCATTCTAAGGACGAACTTAGACAAATTTTAAGATGAGACTAACGAGACTAACTTGGGACAAACAAAGACAACTGTTTGTCTCATTGTAAGGTTTGTCTAAGTTCGTCCGAAATTAGTCTAATTTAAAGGACGAACTTAGACAAACCTTACAATGAGACTAACGAGACTAACTTGGGACGAACAAAGACAAACGTTAGTCTCATTTTAAGGTTTGTCTAAGTTCGTCCCAAGTTAGTCTAGTTTTAAGGACGAACTTAGACAAACCTTAGAATGAGACTAACGAAACTAACTTGGGACGAACAAAGACAAACGTTAGTCTCATTCTATGGTTTGTCTAACTTCGTCCCAAGTTAGTCTCCTTCTACGGTCGAACTTAGACAAACCTTAGAATGAAACTAACGAGACTAACTTGGGATGAACAAAGACAAATGTTTACCTCATTCAAAGGTTTGTCTAAGTTCGTCCCAAGTTAGTCTAGTTCTAAGGATGAACTTAGAGAAACCTTAGAATTAGACTAACTTGGGACGAACAAAGACAAATGTTATTCTCATTCTAAGGTTTGTCTAAGTTCGTCCCAAGTTAGTCTCTTTCTATGGATGAACTTAGAAAAACCTTAGAATGAGGGTAACGAAACTAACTTGGGACGAACACAGACAAATATTAGTCTCATTCTAAGTTTTGTCTAAGTTCGTCCCAAGGTAGTCAAGTTATAAGGTTGAACTTAGACAAACCTTTGACCAAGACTAACGAGACTAACTTGGGTCGAACAAAGACAAACGTTATTCTCCTTCTAAGTTTTTTCTAAGTTCGTACCAAGTTCGTCTATTTCTAGGGACGAACTTAGACAAACTATAGAATGAGACTAACGAGACTAACTTGGGACGAACAAAGACAAACATTAGTCTCATTGTAAGGTTTGTCTAAGTGCATCCCAAGTTAGCTCTTTCTAAGGACGAACTTAGACAAACCTTAGAATAAGACTAACAAGACTAACTTGGGACGAACAAAGACAAACGTTAGTCTCCTTCTAAGGTTTGTATAAGTTCGTCCCAAGATTGTCTATTTCTAGAGACAAACTTAGACAAACCTTAGAATGAGACTAACTTGGGATGAACAAAGACAAACGTTATTCTCATTCAAAGGTTTGTCTAAGTTCATCCCAAGTTAGTCTCTTTCTAAGGACGAACTTAGACAAACCTTAGAATGAGACTAACGAGACTAACTTGTGATGAACACGGACAAACGTTAGCCTCATTCTAAGGTTTGTCTAAGTTTGTCCCAAGGTAGTCAAGTTCTAAGGACGAACTTAGACAAACATTAGAATGAGACAAACAAGACTAACTTGGGACAAACAAAGACAAATGTTAGTCACATTCTAAGGTTATTCTAAGTTCATCCCCAGTTAGTCTCTTTCAAAGAACGAACTCAGACAAACCTTAGAAAGAGCCTAACGAGACTAACTTGGGATGAACAAAGACAAACGTTAGTCTCATTCTAAGGTTTGTCTAAGTGCGTCCCAAGTTAGTCTATTTCTAAGGATGAACTTAGACAAACCTTGGAATGAGACTAACGAGACTAACTTGGGACGAACAAAGACAAATGTTTGTCTCATTCTGAAACTTGTCAAAGTTCGTCCCAAGTAAGTATATTGCTAAGGATGAAGTTAGACAAACCTTAGAATGAGACTAACGGGACTAAATTGGGACGAACAAAGACAAGCCTTAGAATGAGACTAACAAGACTAACTTGGGACGAACAAAGACAAACGTTAGTCTCATTCTAAGGTTTGTCTAAGTTTGTCCCAAGTTAGTCTCTTTCTAAGGATGAACTTAGACAAACCTTAGAATAAGACTAACAAGAGTAACTTGGGACGAACAAAGACAAATGTTAGTCTCATTCTAAAGTTTGTCAAAGTTCATCCCAAGTTAGTCTCATTCTAAGGTTTGTCAAAGTTCATCCCAAGTTAGTCTCTTTCTAAGGACGAACTTAGACGAACCTTACAATGAGACTAATGAGACTAACTTGGGACAAACAAAGACAAACGTTAATCTCATTTTAAGGTTTGTCTAAGTTCGTCCCAAGTTAGTCTAGTTCTAAGGACGAACTTAGACAAACCTTAGAATGAGACTAACGACACTAACTTGGGACGAACAAAGACAAACGTTAGTCTCATTGTAAGGTTTGTATAAGTTCGTCCCAAGTTAGTATATTTCTAAGGACGAAGTTAGACAAACCATAGAATGTGACTAACAGGACTAACTTGGGACGAACAAAGACAAACTTTAGTATCATTCTAAGGTATGTCTAAGTTCGTCCCAAGTTAGTCTATTTCTAAGGACGAACTTAGACAACCCTTAGAATGAGACTAACGAGACTAACTTGGGCGAACAAAGACAAACGTTAGTCTCATTCTACGGTTTGTCTAAGGTCATCCCAAGTTAGTCTCTTTCTAAGGAAGAACTTAGACAAACCTTAGAATGAGACTAACGAGACAAACTTGGGTCGAACAAAGACAAACGTTAGTCTCCTTCTAAGGTTTGTCTAAGTTCGTCCGAAGTTAGTCTATTTCTAGGGACGAACTTAGACAAACCTTAGAATGAGACTAACGAGACTAACTTGGGACGAATAAAGACAAATGTTAGTCACATTCTAAGGTTTGTCTAAGTTTGTCCCAAGTTAGTCTCTTTCAAAGGACAAACTTAGACAAACCATAGAATGAGACTAACGAGACTAACTTGGGCTGAACAAAGACAAACGTTAGTCTCATTCTAAGGTTTGTCTAAGTGCATTCCAAGTTAGACTCTTTCTAAGGACGAACTTAGACAAACCTTAGAATGAGACTAACGAGACTAACTTGGGACGAACAAACACAAACGTTAGTCTCATTTTAAGGTTTGTCTAAGTTCGTCACAAGTTAGTCTAGTTCTAAGGACAAACTTAGACAAACCTTAGAATGAGACTAACGAGGCAAACTAGGGACGATCAAAGACAAACGTTAGTCTCATTCTAAGGTTTGTCTAAGTTCATCCCAAGTTAGTCTCCTTCTACGGTCGAACTTAGACAAACCTTAGAATGAGACAAACGAGACTAACTTGGGATGAACAAAGACAAACGTTAGTCTCATTCAGAGGTTTGTCTAAGTTCATCCCAAGTTAGTCTAGTTCTAAGGACAAACGAGTAACCTTAGAATGAGACTAACGAGACTAACTTGGGACGAACAATGACAAACGTTATTCTCATTCTAAGATTTGTCTAAGTTCGTCCCAAGTCAGTCTATTTCTAAGGACGAACTTAGACAAACCTTAGGATGAGACTAACGAGACTAACTTGGGACGAACACAGACAAATGTTAGTCTCATTATAAGTTTTGTCTAAGTTCGTCCCAAGGTATTCAAGTTCTAAGGACGAACTTAGACAAACTTTGAACAAAATTAACGAGACTAACTTGGTTCGAACAAAGACAAACGTTAGTCTGCTTAGAAATATAGTTACCTGGGATGAACTTTGACAAACTTTAGAATGAGACAAACATTTGTCTTTGTTCATCCCAAGTTAATCTCGTTAGTCTCATTCTAAGGTTTGTCTTAGTTTGTCCTTAGAAATACACTAACTTGGGATGAACTTAGACAAACCTTACAATGAGACTAACGTTTGTCTTTATTCGTCCCAAATTAGTGTCGTTAGTCTCATTCTAAGGTTTGTCTAAGTTCGTCCTTAGAAAGAGACTAACTTGGGATGTACTCTGACAAACTTTAGTATGAGACTAACATTTGTCTTTGTTCATCCCAAGTTAGTCTTGTTAGCCTTATTCTAAGGTTTGTCTAAGTTTGTCCTTAGAAAGAGACTAACTTTAGACAAACTCAGACAAACCTTAGAATGAGACTAACGTTTGTCTTTGTTCGTCCCAAGTTAATCTCGTTAGTCTCATTCTAAGGTTTGTCTAAGTTTGTCCTTAGAAATAGATTAACTTGGGACGAACTTATACAAACCTTAGAATGAGACTAACATTTGTCTTTGTTCGTCCCAAGTTAGTCTCATTAGTCTCATTCTAAGGTTTGTCTAAGTTCTTCCTTAGAAAGAGACTAACTTGGGATGACCTTAGACAAACCGTAGAATGAGACTAACGTTTGTCTTTGTTTGTCCCAAGTTAGTCTCGTTTGTCTCATTCTAAGGTTTGTCTAAGTTCTTCCTTAGAAAGAGACTAACTTATGACGCTGACGGACGCACAGTCATTGTGTGCAAACGTCAAGAATAAATTTATAAGTCCGCTACTCTCAACTTTACTACTGGGTAGCAAGTGGTAAGTAGGGGTCGAACCCAAGGGAATTAGGGGGATACATTGTTCTTTAAGGGATTTGTACAGCGAGGGAGCGTGTTTTAAGGTTGATTGAGATTTTAGCGGTTATGACTAAGTGACTTTTTTGGTTGTTTTTGGTTTTGAGTGCGGAAAAGTAAATTACAGAAAAATAAATACTGAAAAGTAAAAAGAAAGACTTACAGTGGGTGATGCGTGATTTGCGAGTCCTCAGAAGGTGAGTGCAGTTGATTAAGGTAGTTACACTAGAAAAGTAAATACAAGGGGGTTTTGTAATTCAAGGGAAGCATTCGGTTTCAGGGGCATTGCATCATAGCCTGTTTTATCATTTTAGTAATCCTTCTAAGTATTCAAACGTGCATCATGGCCATTTCAAGCGTTCGATTTGCCACACTGTCTAGTCTTTTGCAAAAGTGTTCAAAAGTGAATCAAGGCCATTTCAAGCACTCGACTTGCAACACTGTCTAATCTTTTGCAAAAAACGTAGAGCCCTTGTTCTACTCAAGACTAGCACCCCGTTTCAAGGTATACTAGCCTATGTGCATCCATTTGGATTGTCTTTTCCGATTTATCCAAATGGTGTTTGAGAGAGATCGAACTCCTCAGATAAGCTTTGCCATTTCAAGCATCCACTTACCCGAGTATGTTCACGAACTTCCACGGAAGAGCTTTGCTATTTCAAGCATCCACTCAACCTTGGAAATTCTGATCTAATATATGGCACATAGAACAAGTTTTGAATACAGAGAAAAAACACTAAAATAGTCTAAAACATTTTATAATACAAGTACGCCCCTTCAACCGAATAAAGAGTTTAGCTACGATTATCCATGGAAGAGGATATCATAGCTAAATACTCGGGGATTTTTGAAAGACAGTAAGTAAAGGGGAATACTCAAGAACCAATAGGAGTATTCTCTAAAACTGTTATAATACTCAAGAACCAACAGGAGTATTATTTCAAACCGTTATAATACTCAAGAACCAACAGGAGTATTATTTCAAAACCAAACTTACAAAAGTACCAAAACTTAGAGAGAGAAGTGTTTATGGATTGTGGGATTGTGATTTACAAAGGAGAGGGGGTCTATTTATAAGCTTGGAGGAGCATGGAGATGGCAACACTTGTCATGATGGGAGAGGATGAGCTTGGAGATGAAGCCACATGGGGGACTCCTCAAAGCCGCCGATTGCCATGGGAGGAGAGGGGAAGAGCCGCCGGTTGTGGGTGAGAAAAGGGGGAGGTTTTCCTCCTTTGGTCACCTCCTCCCAATAGCCACCGGTCACCAAGGGGAAAAGAGGAGTTTTGTGCGGTTTTGTGACGTTTTCACAAAACTATCGGTGAATTTCGGCCCCGGACTGACTTTGATTGCTCTTCGGTTTGATTTGTTTTGAGTGATTCAATGTCAGGATCTTGAGATTTCTTCAGTCGGCGTCTGATCTTGACCTCGGAATGACTCGTAATATCTTTTCAGCGTAAAATCCTCTCCTTAGCGTGTATTCTCTCTAGAGTCCAAAATACCCTGTAGAAATATATCGGAACTAACAAGCAAAAGTTAAATAGACAAACAGTCTAATTTAGTGGGTTTAACTGTGTTTATGATTCGTATGATTATGGTCCATCAGATCACCCCACACTTTTAGTTGTTCGTCCCGAACAATGCTATTAAAGGGCGGCACATTAAGTTTGGTTTTAAATTATGAAAGTTAGACTGTGGGACTCGATTTATTCTAATTCATGCATTACTTACTTATTACCAAATTAAGCCGTGTAAATAAATAGAAGAAACTTGATACGTGTACCTTCGTGCTAAGATGCAAATTATTTTGGATGTTTCGGGAGATAGCCCTTTTTAGGCTCCTGGACTGCAACCTAGGGACCGTCTCGCACTATATGGTTTCCTTGTAGCTTTCTCTAGCACGTGATTCGGTTCGGGTTTCAATGGTTTGAGCCTTTTTTATTTTTTTTGGCGAGGGACAGCTTTTGTAGTGAATCGGCCTTTGGCCTTTGATTTGACTCTTTGAGTACTTCACTTTTTTGTTCGGTTAAAACCTTCACAATTTTGGGCCTTTGGCCTCTTGATTTGCTTCTTTGAGCTTTTTGCCTTTTTGTGGCTTGCTAGTCCATTTTCTCAAGCCTTTTTGGGAGGTCCAATCATCGCCCGCAAGCCTATGGAAATACGTCCCCGCTCCTCTCATCCTTGCCATTTCGCGCGGGTCAAGATGAGGGTCGCTCATCTATTTTCTCGGCTACTTTGACTAGAGAGAGGACGGTCTGATTCTTGTCCGCGCCTTTTTTTTCTTTTTGCATAAACAATGCATGGCGGAGATGACTTTAATCTTCACTGAAACCCGAAGTGCAGCCTCCACTGACTTCGAAAACCATATAGTTTGATTCGATCCTTCGAGTGCTTGCCAAGCCTCTCTAGGGCAGTTTATGTCAACTCCACATCCCTAGTTTATCTCTGCACAAAGGGACAAATGAGAAGTTACATTCTAAGTTTTTAAACAGTTGAATTTTCACAAGGTTAATGCATGAATTATGATCTATCTTTTTCACATTCTTAAGTTCATATTTTCAAAAAGATAATATTTAAGGAAAAGGAAAAGAAAAACATGTTATGTACACAGGTGGTTCTCACCCCACACTTTTGAACGAAGGCGTGCCTTTCAGCACCACTTAGTTCAAAAGCCATGCAAGCAAACAATTGTGAGAAGAAAATGACATTAAGGAAAAGGGAAGAACAGAACTCCCTTTAAAGTGTCGAGTGAACGACATGGCATGAGGCTGGATAATCGAGGGAGTTCGGCTGGGGCCTTGAACTCTCAGCGCAGGCCCGGTAACTCACGGAAGCTGCCTGGCTGATCCGGTCTTGCTCAAAAAACCGATTCCTGAATAGTCATTTCTTCTATGCACCAAGTGGGTTAGAGCGACTTATTGGAAAAAACTAAATGACAGAAAATAAAAGATAGAAAGTAAGATAGGTGTCGGGTTACCTCCCGACCAGTGCCTTTGTTTAACGTCGTTGGCTCGACAGTACCTCATTCCTGGATCACTGGTTTGGATCCCATGGGTGGCTCAGGTCGTATTTCGCCACTGTTCCTGTGTTGCTTCTTGCCTTGACTCTTCCTGATTTCTTGCGAGACGATGTGCTTGGGTCCAGTTCCCATGATTCTGGTGGTTTCTCCTTCCAACTTCTCTGAGAAGGCGAGGGACCCTTTACTACTAGTCTCTTGAACTGGGTTTTCTGGTGTTTAGGGCTGCCTTGTCCAGTTATGGCGAAAACATGCTCCATCGAGGAGTCGTTCTGCTCAGGCCCTTTTCCCATCCTCCTTCTAGCCTCTTCATTGATCACATAGTTTTCAGCAATTTGCCTATTGATCGAGGGGAAAAGTTGGGAAGCTTGCATCTTAAGGCTTGGTTCTGCCTTGTTATGTCCGTTTGTGAGGATCTGGTCGTAGATGGTCTCGGAAGCTTGGGTGATGATAGCTGGGTATGGCTCGGGAAGCATGCTGGTGGTATTCTGGACTTCTTCCATTGCTGACACGGCATTCAGTTCCCATGAAGGTTGTTCCTCGTTGCTCCCGATACTTTCTATATCCCAGTCTTCTGATGGCTTGGGAGTTTCTTCTTCGTCTGTCTCTGGTCCAGCCTCTTCTATCTGCATGCCTCCGTCAGCTTGGGGTATTCGTTTTGTGGCTGGGGCCAGGTTATCTATGAGGTTCCACATGTCTGCCAGGGAGAAGTTCCTGGCTGATCTCCTCATTGCTTCGTTAATCCTTGTCAGATCATCGGCCTTCATCCCACGAAGAAATTCGTGAAGCAGAACTTTCTTCGTGAATCCATTGTGCGGACAGCTTGAGACGATGGTGTCAAAGTTCGTGTAGTATTCATCCAAGGTCTCATCCCGGGATTGTTGAAGGCTCATGATCTTTTCTCGGGTTTGTTGTCGTAAGGATGGAGGGGAGAATTCTTTCAGGAATGGAACGCAGAGGTCCACAAAATGTACTGCACTACTAGCGGTTGACGTATAATACCAGATCGTTGCAAAATCAGTTAAAGAAAATTTAAAGCATTTAAGCATAAATTCCTCTAACATTTCATTTGCAGGTTTTATGAGGTGGCAAACGTGGTGAAAGTTTCGGCAGAGTTGTACTGGGTCTTCTCCATCCGTACCTCCGAATAGAGGAAGATGTCTTGTTGTCCATGCATATGTAGCGGGTAGCGTCATGAGAAGGGAAGGGAAAGAACAACTTATCCGACGGCTAATTCCCCGGCAACGGTGCCAATTTTGACGGACGCACAGTCGTCGTGTGCAAATGTCAAGAATAAATTTATAAGTCCGCTACTCGCGACTTTACTACTGGGTAGCAAGTGGTAAGTAGGGGTCGAACCCAAGGGAATTAGGGGGATACATTGTTCTTTAAGGGATTTGTACAGCGAGGGAGTGTGTTTTAAGGTTGATTGAGATTTTAGCGGTTATGACTAAGTGACTTTTTTGGTTGTTTTTCGTTTTGAGTGCGGAAAAGTAAATTACAGAAAAATAAATACTGAAAAGTAAAAAGAAAGACTTACAGTGGGTGATGCGTGATTTGCGAGTCCTCCGGAAGGTGAGTGCAGTTGATTAAGGCAGTTACACTAGAAAAGTAAATACAAGGGGGTTTTGTAATTCAAGGGAAGCATTCGGTTTCAGGGGCATTGCATCATAGCCTGTTTTATCATTTTAGTAATCCTTCTAAGTATTCAAACGTGCATCAAGGCCATTTCAAGCGCTCGATTTGCCACACTGTCTAGTCTTTTGCAAAAGTGTTCGAAAGTGAATCAAGGCCATTTCAAGCACTCGACTTGCAACACTGTCTAATCTTTTGCAAAAAATGTAGAGCCCTTGTTCTACTCCGACTAGCACCCCATTTCAAGGTATACTAGCCTATGTACATCCATTTGGATTGTCTTTTCCGATTTATCCAAATGGTGTTTGAGAGAGATCGAACTCCTCAGATAAGCTTTGCCATTTCAAGTATCCACTTACCCGAGTATGTTCACGAACTTCCACGGAAGAGCTTTGCCATTTCAAGCATCCACTCAACCTTGGAAATTCTGATATAATATATGGCACATAGAACAAGTTTTGAATACAAAGAAAAAACACTAAAATAGTCTAAAACATTTTATAATACAAGTACGCCCCTTCAACCGAATAAAGAGTTTAGCTACGATTATCCATGGAAGAGGATATCATAGCTAAATACTCGGGGGGTTTTGAAAGACAGTAATTAAAGGGGAATACTCAAGAACCAACAGGAGTATTCCCAAATCCTACTTGAATACTCAAGAACCAACAGGAGTATTCTCTAAAACTATTATAAAACTCAAGAACCAGCAGGAGTATTATTTCAAACCGTTATAATACTCAAGAACCAACAGGAGTATTATTTAAAACCCAAACTTACAAAAGTACCAAAACTTAGAGAGAGAAGTGTTTATGGATTGTGGGATTGTGATTTACAAAGGAGAGGGGGTCTATTTATAAGCTTGGAGGAGCATGGAGATGGCAACACTTGTCATGATGGGAGAGGATGAGCTTGGAGATGAAGCCACATGGGGGACTCCTCAAAGCCGCCGGTTGCCATGGGAGGAGAGGGGAAGAGCCGCCGGTTGTGGGTGAGAAAAGGGGGAGGTTTTCCTCCTTTGGTCACCTCCTCCCAATAGCCACCGGTCACCAAGGGGAAAAGAGGAGTTTTGTGCGGTTTTGTGACGTTTTCACAAAACTATCGGTGAATTTCGGCCCCGGACTGACTTTGATTGCTCTTCGGTTTGATTTGTTTTGAGTGATTCAATGTCAGGATCTTGAGATTTCTTCAGTCGGCGTCTGATCTTGACCTCGGAATGACTCGTAATATATTTTCAGCTTAAAATCCTCTCCTTAGCGTGTATTCTCTCTAGAGTCCAATATACCCTGTAGAAATATATCGAAACTAACAAGCAAAAGTTAAATAGACAAACAGTCTAATTTAGTGGGTTTAACTGTGTTTATGATTCGTATGATTATGGTCCATCAGACGCACTTAGACAAACCTTAGAATGAGACTAACGTTTGTCTTTGTTCGTCCCAAGTTAGTCTCGTTAGTCTCATTCTATGGTTTGTCTAAGTTCAACCTTAGAAAGAGACTAACTTGGGACGAACTTTGACAAACCTTAGAATGAGACTAACATTTGTCTTTGTTCGTCCCAAGTTAGTCTTGTTAGTCTCATTCTAAGGTTTGTCTAAGTTCGTCATTAGAAATAGCCTATCTTGGGACGAACTTAGACAAACCTTAGATTGATACTAAAGTTTGTCTTTGTTCGTCCCAAGTTAGTCCCGTTTAGTCTCATTCTAAGGTTTGTCTAACTTCATCCTTAGAAATATACTTACTTGGGACGAACTTTGACAAACTTTAGAATGAGACACACATTTGTCTTTGTTCGTCCCAAGTTAGTCTCGTTAGTCTCATTCATAGGTTTGTCTAAGTTTGTCCTTAGAAATAGACTAACTTGGGACGAACTTAGACAAACCTTAGAATGAGACTAACGTTTGTCTGTGTTCGTCCCAAGTTAGTCTCATTCCAAAGTTTGTCTAAGTTCGTCCTTTGAAAGAGACTAACTTTGGATGAACTTAGACAAACTTTAGAATGAGACTAACGTTTGTCTTTGTTCGTCCCAAGTTAGTCTCGTTAGTCTCCTTCTAAGGTTTGTCTAAGTTTGTCCTTTGAAAGAGACTAACTTGGGACAAACTTTGACAAACCTTAGAAATAGACTATTATTTGTCTTTGTTCGTCCTAAGTTCGTCCTAAGTTCGTCCTTAAAACTTGACAACCTTGGGATGAACTTTGACAAAACATAGAATGAGACTAACGTTTGTCTGTGTTCGTCCCAAGTTAGTTTCGTTAGTCTCATTCTAAGGTTTTTCTAAGTTCATCCTTAGAAAGAGTCTAACTTGGGACGAACTTACACAAACTTTAGAATGAGAATAACGTTTGTCTTTGTTCATCGCAAATTGGACTCGTTAGTCTCATTCTAAGGTTTCTCTAAGTTTGTCCTTAGAACAAGACTAACTTGGGATGAACTTAGACAAACCTTTGAATGAGACTAACGTTTGTCTTTGTTCATCCCAAGTTAGTCTCGTTAGTCTCATTCTAAGGTTTGTCTAAGTTCGACCGTAGAAGGAGACTAACTTGGGACGAACAAAGAGAAACCTTAGAATGAGCCTAACGTTTGTCTTTGTTTGTCCCAAGTTAGTCTCGTTAGTCTTATTCTAAGGTTTGTCGAAGTTCATCCTTAGAACTAGACTAACTTGGGATGAACTTAGACAAACCTTAAAATGAGACTAACGTTTGTCATTGTTCATTCCAAGTTAGTCTCGTTAGTCTCATTGTAAGGTTTGTCTAAGTTCGTCCTTAGAGCTAGACTAACTTGGGATGAACTTAGACAGACCTTTGAATGAGAGTAACGTTTGTCTTTGTTCATCCCTAGTTAGTCTCGTTAGTCTCATACTAAGGTTTGTCTAAGTTCACCCTTCGAAAGAGACTTACTTGGGACGAACTTAGACAAACCTTAGAATAACTAACGTTTGTCTTTGTTCGTCCCAAGTTAGTCTCGTTAGTCTCATTCTATGGTTTGTCTAAGTTCTTCCTTAGAAAGAGATTAACTTGGGACGCACTTAGAGAAACTTTAGAATGAGACTAACGTTGTTCTTTGTTCGTCCCAAGTTAGTCTCGTTAGTCTCATTCTATGGTTTGTCTAATTTCGACCTTAGAAAGACACTAACTTGGGACGAACTTAGACAAACCTTCGAATGAGACTAACATTTGTCTTTGTTCGCCCAAGTTAGTCTCGTTAGTCTCATTCTAAGGTTTGTCTAAGTTCGCCCTTAGAAATAGACTAACTTGGGATGAACATAGACAAACCTTGGAATGATACTAAAGTTTGTCTTTGTTCGTCCCAAGTTAGTCCAGTTTGTCTCATTCTAAGGTTTGTCTAACTTCATCCTTAGAAATATACTTACTTGGGACGAAGTTTGACAAACTTTAGAATGAGACAAACATTTGTCTTTGTTCGTCCCAAGTTAATCTCGTTAGTCTCATTCTAAGGTTTGTCTAAGTTTGTCCTTAAAAATATACTAACTTGGGATGAACTTAGACAAACCTTACAATGAGACTATCGTTTGTTTTTGTTCGTCCCAAGTTAGTGTCGTTAGTCTCATTCTAAGGTTTGTCTAAGTTCGTCGTTAGAAAGAGACTAACTTGGGATGAACTTTGACAAACTTCAGAATGAGACTAACATTTGTCTTTGTTCGTCCCAAGTTAGTCTTGTTAGTCTTATTCTAAGGTTTGTCTAAGTTCGTCCTTAGAAAGAGACTAACTTTAGACAAACTCAGACAAACCTTAGAATGAGACTAACGTTTGTCTTTGTTCGTCCCAAGTTAGTCTTGTTAGTCTCATTCTAAGGTTTGTTTAAGTTCGTCCTTAGAAATAGACTAACTTGTGACGAACTTAGACAAACCTTAGATTGATACTAAAGTTTGTCTTTGTTCGTCCAACGTTAGTCCCGTTAGTCTCATTCTAAGGTTTGTCTAACTTCATCCTTAGAAATATACTTACTTGGGATGAACTTTGACAAACTTTAGAATGAGACAAACATTTGTCTTTGTTCGTCCCAAGTTAATCTCGTTAGTCTCATTCTAAGGTTTGTCTAAGTTTTTCCTTAGAAATAGACTAACTTGGGACAAACTTAGACAAACCTTAGAATGAGACTAACGTTTGTCTTTGGCCGTCCCAATTTAGTCTCATTAGTCTCATTCTAAGGTTTGTCTAAGTGCTTCCTTAGAAAGAGACTGACTTGGGATGACCTTAGACAAACCATAGAATGAGACTAACGTTTGTCTTTATTTGTCCCAAGTTAGTCTCGTTAGTCTCATTCTAAGGTTTGTCTAAGTTCTTCCTTAGAAAGAGACTAACTTGGGACGCACTTAGATATACCTTAGAATGAGACTAACGGTTGTCTTTGTTCGTCCCAAGTTAGTCTCGTTAGTCTCATTCTATGGTTTGTCTAAGTTCGACCTTAGAAAGAGACTAAGTTAGGACGAACTTAGACAAACCTTAGAATGAGACTAACATTTGTCTTTGTTCGCCCAAGTTAGTCTCATTAGTCTCATTCTAAGGTTTGACTAAGTCGTCTTTAGAAATAGACTAACTTGGGATGAACTTAGACAAACCTTAGAATGATACTAAAGTTTGTCTTTGTTCGTCCCGGGTTAGTCCCGTTAGTCTCATTCTAAGGTTTTTCTAACTTCATCCTTAGAAATATACTAACTTGGGATGAACTTAGACAAACCTTACAATGAGACTAACGTTTGTCTTTGTTCGTCCCAAGTTAGTGTCGTTAGTCTCATTCTAAGGGTTGTCTAAGTTCGTCCTCAGAAAGAGACTAACTTGGGATGAACTTTGACAAACTTTAGAATAAGACTAACATTTGTCTTTGTTCGTCCCAAGTTAGTCTTGTTAGTCTTATTCTAAGGTTTCTCTAAGTTCGTTTTTAGAAAGAGACTAACTTGGGACAAACTTCGACAAACCTTAGAATGAGACTAACGTATGTCTTTGTTCGTCCCAAGTTAGTCTTGTTAGTCTCATTCTAAGGTTTGTCTAAGTTCGTCCTTAGAAATAGACTAACTTGGGACGAACTTAGACAAACCTTAGATTGATACTAAAGTTTGTCTTTGTTCGTCCCCAGCTAGTCCTGTTAGTCTAATTCAAAGGTTTGTCTAACTTCATCCTTAGAAATATACCTAGTTGGGATGATCTTTGACAAACTTTAGAATGAGACAAACATTTGTCTTTGTTCGTCCCAAGTTAGTCTCGTTAGTCTCATTCTTAGGTTTGTCTAAGTTTGTCCTTAGAAATAGACTAACTTGGAACGAACTTAGACAAATCTTAGAATGAGACTAACGTTTGTCTTTGTTCGTCCCAAGTTAGTCACATTAGTCTCATTGTAAGGTTTGTCTACGTTCTTCCGTAGAAAGAGACTAACTTGGGGTGATCTTAGACAAACCTTAGAATGTGACTAACATTTGTCTTCGTTCATCCCATGTTAGTCTCGTTAGTCTCATTCTAAGGTTTCTCTAAGTTTGTCCTTAGAACAAGACTAACTTGGGATGAACTTAGACAAACCTTTGAATGAGAATAACGTTTGTCTTTGTTCATCCCAAGTTAGTCACGTTAGTCTCATTCTAAGGTTTGTCTAAGTTCGACCGTAGAAGGGGACTAACTTTAGACGAACTTAGACCAACCTTAGAATGAGACAAACGTTTGTCTTTGTTCGTCCCTAGTTAGTCTCGTTAGTCTCTTTCTAAGGTTTGTCTAAGTTCGTCCTTAGAAATAGACTAACTTGGGACGAACATAGACAAACCTTAGTACGATACTAAAGTTTGTCTTTGTTCGTCCCAAGTTAGTCCCGTTAGTCTCATTCTAAGGTTTGTCTAACTTCATCCTTAGAAATATACTTACTTGGGACGAACTTTGACAAACTTTAGAATGCGACAAACATTTGTCTTTGTTCGTCCCAAGTTAATCTCGTTAGTCTCATTCTAAGGGTTGTCTAAGTTTGTCCTTAGAAATATACTAACTTGGGATGAACTTAGACAAACCTTACAATAAGACTAACGTTTGTCTTTGTTCATCCCAAGGTAGTGTCGTTAGTCTCATTCTAAGGTTTGTCTAACTTCGTCCTTAGAAAGAGACTAACTTGGGATGAACTTTGACAAACTTTAGAAAGAGACTAACATTTGTCTTTGTTCGTCCCAAGTTAGTCTTGTTAGTCTTATTCTAAGGTTTGTCTAAGTTCGTCCTTAGAAAGAGACTAACTTCAGACAAACTCAAACAAACATTAGAATGAGACTAACGTTTGTCTTTGTTCGTCCCAAGTTAGTCTTGTTAGTCTCATGCTAAGGTTAGTCTAAGTTCGTCCTGAGTAATAGACTAACTTGGGACGAACTTAGACAAACCTTAGATTGATACTAAAGTTTGTCTTTGTTCGTCCCAAGTTAGTCCCGTTAGTCTCATTCGAAGGTTTGTCTAACTTCATCCTTAGAAATATACTTACTTGGGACGAACTTTGACAAACTTTAGAATGAGACAAACATTTTTATTTGTTCGTCCCAAGTTAATCTCGTAAGTCTCATTCTAAAGTTTGTCTAAGTTTGTCCTTAGAAATAGACTAACTTGGGACAAACTTAGACAAACCTTAGAATGAGACTAATGTTTGTCTTTGTTCGTCCCAAGTTAGTCTTCTTAGTCTCATTCTAAGGTTTGTCTAAGTTCTTCCTTAAAAAGAGACTAACTTGGGATGACCTAAGACAAATCGTAGAATGAGACTAACGTTTGTCTTTGTTTATCCCAAGTTAGTCTCGTTAGTCTCATTCTAAGGTTTGTCTAAGTTCTTCCTTAGAAAGAGACTAACTTGGGACGCACTTAGACAAACCTTAGAATGAGACTAACGTTTGCCTTTGTTCGTCCCAAGTTAGTCTCGTTAGTCTCATTCTATGGTTTATCTAAGTTCGAGCTTAGAAAGAGACTAACTTGGGACGAACTTAGACAAACCTTAGAATGAGACTAACGTTTGTCTTTGTTCGTCCCAAGTTAGTCTTCTTAGTCTCATTCTAAGGTTTGTCTAAGTTTTCCTTAGAAAGAGACTAACTTGGGATGACCTTAGACAAATCGTAGAATGAGACTAACGTTTGTCTTTGTTAGTCCCAAGTTAGTCTCGTTAGTCTCATTCTAAGGTTTGTCTAAGTTCTTCCTTAGAAAGAGACTAACTTGGGACACACTTAGACAAACCTTAGAATGAGACTAACGTTTGTCTGTGTTCGTCCCAAGTTAGTCTCGTTTGTCTCATTCTATGGTTTGTCTAAGTTCGTTCTTTGAAAGAGACTAACTTGGGACAAACTTAGACAAACCTTAGAATGAGACTAACGTTTGTCGTTGTTCGTCCCAAGTTAGTCTTGTTAATCTCATTCTAAGGTTTGTCTAAGTTCGTCCTTAGAAATAGACTAACTTGGGACGAACTTAGACAAACCTTAGATTGATACTAAAGTTTGTCTTTGTTCATCCCAAGTTAGTCCCGTTAGTCCCATTCTAAGGTTTGTCTAACTTCGTCCTTAGAAATATACTTACTTGGGACGAACTTTGACAAACTTTAGAATGAGACTAACGTTTGTCTGTGTTCGTCCCAAGTTAGTCTCATTCTAAAGTTTGTCTAAGTTCGTCCTTAGAAAGAGACTAACTTGGGATGAACTTAGACAAACCTTAGAATGTGACTAACGTTTGTTTTTGTTCGTCTCAAGTTAGTCTCGTTAGTATCATTCTAAGGTTTGTCTAAGTTTGTCCTTTGAAAGAGACTAACTTGGGACAAACTTTGACAAACGTTAGAAATAGACTAACATTTGTCTTTGTTCATCCCAAGTTAGTCTCGTTAGTCTCATTCTAAGGTTTGTCTATGTTCGTCCCTAGAAATAGACTAACTTGGGACGAACTTAGACAAACTTTAGAATGAGAATAACGTTTGTCTTTGTTCGTCCCAAGTTAGTCTCGTTAGTCTCATTCTAAGGTTTCTCTAAGTTTGTCCTTAGAACAATACTAACTTGTGATGAACTTAGACAAACCTTTGAATGAGTCTAACGTTTGTCTTTGTTCATCCCAAGTTAGTCTTGTTAGTCTCATTCTATGGTTTGTCTAAGTTCTCCCGTAGAAGGGGACTAACTTGGGACGAACTTAGACAAACCTTAGAATGAGACTAACGTTTGTCTTTGTTCGTCCCTAGTTAGTCTCGTTAGTCTCATTCTAAGGTTTGTCTAAGTTCTTCCTTAGAAAGAGACTAACTTGGGACAAACTTAGACAAACCTTAGAATGAGACTAACATTTGTCTTTGTTCATCCCAAGTTAGTCTCGTTAGTCTCATTCTACGGTTTGTCTAAGTTTGTCTCTAGAAATAGACTAACTTGGGACGACCTTAGAAAAACCTTAGATAGATACTAAAGTTTGGCTTTGTTCATCCCAAGTTAGTCCCGCTAGTCTCATTCTAAGGTTTGTCTAACTTCGTCCTTAGAAATATAATAACTCGGGCCGAACTTAGACAAACCTTATAATGAGACTAACGTTTGTCTTTGTTCATCCCAAGTTAGTGTCGTTAGTCTCATTATAAGGTTTGTCTAAGTTCGTCCTTAGAAAGAGACTAACTTGGGACGAACTTTGACATACTTTAGAATTAGACTAACATTTGTCTTTGTTCGTCCCAAGTTAGTCTCGTTAGTTTCATTCTAAGGTTTGTCTAAGTTTGTCCTTAGAAATAGACTAACTTGGGACGTACTTAGACAAACCTTAGAATGAGACTAACGTTTTTCTTTGTTCGTCCCAACTTCGTCTGGTTAGTCTCATTCTATGGTTTGTCTAAGTTCGTCTCTAGAAATAGACTAACTTGGGACGAACTTAGACAAACCTTAGAAGGAGACTAACGTTTGTCGTTGTTCGACCCAAGTTAGTCTCGTTTGTCTCATTCTAAGGTTTGTCTAAGTTCGTCCTTAGAACTAGACTAACTTGGGATGAACTTAGACAAACCTTAGAATGCGACTAACGTTTGTCTTTGTTCGTCCCAAGTTTGTGTTGTTAGTCTCATTCTAAGGTTTGTCTAAGTTCATACATAGAAGGAGTCTAACTTGGGATGCACTTAGACAAACCTTAGAATGAGACTAACGTTTTTCTTTGTTCGTCCCAAGTTAGTCTCGTTAGTCTCATTATAAGGTTTGTCTAAGTTCGTCCTTAGAAATAGACTAACTTGGGATGAACTTAGACATACCTTAGATTGATACTAAAGTTTGTCTTTGTTTGTCCCAAGTTAGTCCCGTTAGTCTCATTCTAAGGTTTGTCAAACTTCGTCCTAAGAAATATACTAACTTGGGATGAACTTAGACAAACCATTGAATGAGACTAACGTTTGGCTTTGTTCATCCCAAGTTAGTCTCGTTAGTCTCATTCTAAGGTTTGTCTATGTTCGACCGTAGAAGGGGATTAACTTGGGACGAACTTAGACAAACCTTAGAATGAGACTAACGTTTGTCTTTGTTTGTCCCAGGTTAGTCTCGTTAGTCTCATTCTATGGTTTGTCTAAGTTCGTTCTTAGAACTTGACTAACTTGGGACAAACTTAGACAAACCTTAAAATAAGACTAACGTTTGTCTTTGTTCGTCCCAAGTTAGCCTGGTTAGTCTCATTGTAAGGTTTGTCTAAGTTCATCCTTAGAACTAGACTAACTTGGGACGAAATTAGACAAACCTTAAAATGAGACCAACGTTTGTCATTGTTCGTCCCAAGTTAGTCTCGTTAGTCTCATTATAAGGTTTGTCTAAGTTCGTCCTTTGAAAGAGACTAACTTGGGACGAACTTAGACAAACCTTAGAATGAGACTAACATTTGTCTTTGTTCGTCCCACGTTAGTCTCGTTAGTCTCATTCTAAGGTTTGTCTAAGTTCATCCTTAGAACTTGACTAACTTGGGACGTTCTTAGACAAACCTTAGAATAAGTATAACGTTTGTCTTTGTTCGTCCCAAGTTAGTCTCGTTGGTCTCATTCTTAGGTTTGTCTAGGTTTGTCCCTATAAATGGACTCACTTGGGACGAACTTAGACAAACTTAAGAAGGAGACTAACGTTTGTCTTTGTTTGACCCAAGTTAGTCTTGTTCAAAGATTTGTCTAAGTTTGTCCTTAGAACTTGACCACCTTGGGACGAACTTAGACAAACCTTAGAATGAGAGTAACGTTTGTCTGTGTTCGTCCCAAGTTAGTCTCGTGAGTCTCATTCTAAGGTTTTTCTAAGTTCGTCCTTAGAAAGAGACTAACTTGGGACGTACATAGACAAACCTCAGAAAGAGAATAAAGTTTGTCTTTATTCGTCTCAAGTTAGTCTCGTTAGTCTCATTCTAAGGTTTGTCTAAGGTTGTCCTTTGAAAGAGGCTAACTTGGGACGAACTTAGACAAACCTTAGAATGAGATTAACATTTGTCTTTGTTTGTCCTTAGAACTATACTAACTTGGGACGAACTTAGACAAACCATAGAATGAGACTACCGTTGGTCTTTTTTCATCCAAAGTTAGTCTCGTTACTCTCATTCTATGGTTGTTCTAAGTTCGTCCTTAGAATTCGACTAACTTGGGACGAACTTAGACAAACCTTAGAATGAGACTACCGTTTGTCTTTGTTCGTCCCAAGTTGGTCTCGTTAGTCTCATTCTAAGGTTTGTCAAATTTCATCCTTAGAAAGAGTCTAACTTGGGATGCACGTAGACAAACCTTAGAATGAGACTAACTTTTGTCTTTATTCGTCCCAAGTTAGTCTCGTTAGTCTCATTCTAAGGTTTGTCTAAGTTTGTCCTTTGAAAGAGGCTAACTTGGGACGAACTTAGACAAACCTTAGAATGAGACTAAGATTTGTCTTTGTTCGTCCTTAGAACTAGACTAACTTGGGACGAACTTAGACAAACCTTAGAATGAGACTAATGTTTGTCTTTGTTCGTCCCAAGTTAGTCTTGTTAGTCTCATTCTAAGGTTTGTCTAAGTTCGTCCTTAGAACTAGACTAACTTGGGACGAACTTAGACAACCCTTAGAATGAGACTACTGTTTGTCTTTGTTCGTCCCAAATTGGTCTCGTTAGTCTCATTCTAAGGTTTGTCTAAGTTCATCCTTAGAAAGAGTCTAACTTGAGATGCACATAGACAAACCTTAGAATGAGACTAACTTTTGTCTTTATTCGTCCCAAGTTAGTCTCGTTTGTCTCATTCTAAGGTTTGTCAAAGTTTGTCCTTTGAAAGAGGCTAACTTGAAACGAACATAGACAAACTTTAGAATGAGACTAACATTTGTCTTTGTTCGACCGTAGAAGGAGACTAACTTGGGACGAACTTAGACAAACCTTAGAATGAGACTAACGTTTGTCTTTGTTCGTCACAAGTTAGTCTCGTTAGTCTCATTCTAAGGTTTGTCTAAGTTCGTCCTTAGAACTAGATTAACTTGGGACGAACTTAGACAAACCTTAAAATGAGACTAACGTTTGTCTTTGTTTGTCACAAGTTAGTCTTGTTAGTCTCATTGTAAGGTTTGTCTAAGTTCGTCCTTGGAACTAGACTAACTTGGGACGAAATTAGACAAACCTTAAAATGAGACCAACGTTTGTCATTGTTCGTCCCAAGTTAGTCTCGTTAGTCTCATTCTAAGGTTTGTCTATGTTCGACCGTAGAAGGGGACTAACTTGGGACGAACTTAGACAAACCTTAGAATGAGACTAACGTTTGTCTTTGTTTGTCCAAGGTTAGTCTCGTTAGTCTCATTCTATGGTTTGTCTAAGTTCGTTCTTAGAACTAGACTAACTTGGGACAAACTTAGACAAACCTTAAAATAAGACAAACGTTTGTCTTTGTTCGTCCCAAGTTAGCCTGGTTAGTCTCATTTTAAGGTTTGTCTAAGTTCATCCTTAGAACTAGACTAACTTGGGACGAAATTAGACAAACCTTAAAATGAGACCAACGTTTGTCATTGTTCGTCCCAAGTTAGTCTCGTTAGTCTCATTATAAGGTTTGTCTAAGTTCGTCCTTAGAAAGAGACTAACTTGGGACGAACTTAGACAAACCTTAGAATGAGACTAACATTTGTCTTTGTTTGTCTAAGTTCATCCTTAGAACTTGACTAACTTGGGACGTTCTTAGACAAACCTTAGAATAAGTATAACGTTTGTCTTTGTTCGTCCCAAGTTAGTCTCGTTGGTCTCATTCTTAGGTTTGTCTAAGTTTGTCCCTATAAATGGACTCACTTGGGACGAACTTAGACAAACTTAAGAAGGAGTCTAACGTTTGTCTTTGTTCGACCCAAGTTAGTCTTGTTCAAAGGTTTGTCTAAGTTTGTCCTTAGAACTTGACTACCTTGGGACGAACTTAGACAAACCTTAGAATGAGAGTAACGTTTGTCGGTGTTCGTCCCAAGTTAGTCTCGTGAGTCTCATTCTAAGGTTTTTCTAAGTTCGTCCTTAGAACTTGACTAACTTGGGACAAACTTAGACAAACCTTAAAATAAGACTAACGTTTGTCTTTGTTCGTCCCAAGTTAGCCTGGTTAGTCTCATTGTAAGGTTTGTCTAAGTTCATCCTTAGAACTAAACTAACTTGGGACGAAATTAGACAAACCTTAAAATGAGACCAACGTTTGTCATTGTTCGTCCCAAGTTAGTCTCGTTAGTCTCATTATAAGGTTTGTCTAAGTTCGTCCTTAGAACTAGACTAACTTGGGACGAACTTAGACAAACCTTAGAATGAGACTACCGTTTGTCTTTGTTCGTCCCAAATTGGTCTCGTTAGTCTCATTCTAAGGTTTGTCTAAGTTCATCCTTAGAAAGAGTCTAACTTGAGATGCACGTAGACAAACCTTAGAATGAGACTAACTTTTGTCTTTATTCATCCCAAGTTAGTCTCGTTAGTCTCATTCTAAGGTTTGTCTAAGTTTGTCCTTTGAAAGAGGCTAACTTGAAACGAACATAGACAAACTTCAGAATGAGACTAACATTTGTCTTTGTTCGACCGTAGAAGGAGACTAACTTGGGACGAACTTAGACAAACCTTAGAATGAGACTAACGTTTGTCTTTGTTCGTCACAAGTTAGTCTCGTTAGTCTCATTCTAAGGTTTGTCTAAGTTCGTCCTTAGAACTAGATTAACTTGGGACGAACTTAGACAAACCTTAAAATGAGACTAACGTTTGTCTTTGTTTGTCCCAAGTTAGTCTTGTTAGTCTCATTGTAAGGTTTGTCTAAGTTCGTCCTAGGAACTAGACTAACTTGGGACAAACTTCGACGAACCTTAGAATGAGACTAACGTTTGTCTTCGTTCGTCCCAAGTTAGTCTCGTTAGTCTCATTCTAAGGTTTGTCTAAGTTCATCCTTAGAACTAGACTAACTTGGGACGAACTTAGAAAAACCTTAAAATGTGACTAACGTTTATCTTTGTTCATCCCAAGTTTGTCTCGTTAGTCTCATTCTAAGGTTTGTCTAAATTCTTCCTTAGAAAGAGACGAACTTGGGACGAACTTAGACAAACCTTAGAATGAGACTAACATTTGTCTTTGTTTATCCCAAGTTAGTCTCGTTAGTCTCATTCTATGGTTTGTCTAAGTTCGTCTCTAGAAATAGACTAACTTAGGACGAACTTAGACAAACCTTAGAATGCGACTAACGTTTGTCTTTGTTCGTCCCAAGTTTGTGTTGTTAGTCTCATTCTAAGGTTTGTCTAAGTTCATACATAGAAGGAGTCTAACTTGGGATGCACTTAGACAAACCTTAGAATGAGACTAACGTTTGTCTTTGTTCGTCCCAAGTTAGTCTCGTTAGTCTCATTATAAGGTTTGTCTAAGTTTGTCCTTAGAAATAGACTAACTTGGGATGAACTTAGACATACCTTAGATTGATACTAAAGTTTGTCTTTGTTTGTCCCAAGTTAGTCCCGTTAGTCTCATTCTAAGGTTTGTCAAACTTCGTCCTAAGAAATATACTAACTTGGGACGAACTTAGACAAACCATTGAATGAGACTAACGTTTGGCTTTGTTCATCCCAAGTTAGTCTCGTTAGTCTCATTCTAAGGTTTGTCTATGTTCGACCGTAGAAGGGGACTAACTTGGGACGAACTTAGACAAACCTTAGAATGAGACTAACGTTTGTCTTTGTTTGTCCTAGGTTAGTCTCGTTAGTCTCATTCTATGGTTTGTCTAAGTTCGTTCTTAGAACTAGTCTAACTTGGGACGAACTTAGTCAAACCTTAAAATAAGACTAACGTTTGTCTTTGTTCGTCCCAAGTTAGCCTAGTTAGTCTCATTGTAAGGTTTGTCTAAGTTCATCCTTAGAACTAGACTAACGTGGGACGAACTTAGACAAACCTTAAAATGAGACCAACGTTTTTCATTGTTCGTCCCAAGTTAGTCTCGTTAGTCTCATTATAAGGTTTGTCTAAGTTCGTCCTTTGAAAGAGACTAACTTGGGACGAACTTAGACAAACCTTAGAATGAGACTAACATTTGTCTTTGTTCGTCCCACGTTAGTCTCGTTAGTCTCATTCTAAGGTTTGTCTAAGTTCATCCTTAGAACTTGACTAACTTGGGACGTTCTTAGACAAACCTTAGAATAAGTATAACGTTTGTCTTTGTTCGTCCCAAGTTAGTCTCGTTGGTCTCATTCTTAGGTTTGTCTAAGTTTGTCCCTATAAATGGACTCACTTGGGACGAACTTAGACAAACTTAAGAAGGAGACTAACGTTTGTCTTTGTTCGACCCAAGTTAGTCTTGTTCAAAGGTTTGTCTAAGTTTGTCCTTAGAACTTGACTACCTTGGGACGAACTTAGACAAACCTTAGAATGAGAGTAACGTTTGTCTGTGTTCGTCCCAAGTTAGTCTCGTGAGTCTCATTCTAAGGTTTTTCTAAGTTCGTCCTTAGAAAGAGACTAACTTGGGACGTACATAGACAAACCTCAGAATGAGAATAACGTTTGTCTTTATTCGTCTCAAGTTAGTCTCGTTAGTCTCATTCTAAGGTTTGTCTAAGGTTGTCCTTTGAAAGAGGCTAACTTGGGACGAACTTAGACAAACCTTAGAATGAGACTAACATTTGTCTTTGTTTGTCCTTAGAACTATACTAACTTGGGACAAACTTAGACAAACCATAGAATGAGACTACCGTTGGTCTTTTTTCATCCCAAGTTAGTCTCGTTACTCTCATTCTATGGTTTGTCTAAGTTCGTCCTTAGAATTAGACTAACTTGGGACGAACTTAGACAAACCTTAGAATGAGACTACCGTTTGTCTTTGTTCGTCCCAAGTTGGTCTCGTTAGTCTCATTCTAAGGTTTGTCAAATTTCATCCTTAGAAAGAGTCTAACTTGAGATGCACGTAGACAAACCTTAGAATGAGACTAACTTTTGTCTTTATTCATCCCAAGTTAGTCTCGTTAGTCTCATTCTAAGGTTTGTCTAAGTTTGTCCTTTGAAAGAGGCTAACTTGAAACGAACATAGACAAACTTCAGAATGAGACTAACATTTGTCTTTGTTCGACCGTAGAAGGAGACTAACTTGGGACGAACTTAGACAAACCTTAGAATGAGACTAACGTTTGTCTTTGTTCGTCACAAGTTAGTCTCGTTAGTCTCATTCTAAGGTTTGTCTAAGTTCGTCCTTAGAACTAGATTAACTTGGGACGAACTTAGACAAACCTTAAAATGAGACTAACGTTTGTCTTTGTTTGTCCCAAGTTAGTCTTGTTAGTCTCATTGTAAGGTTTGTCTAAGTTCGTCCTTGGAACTAGACTAACTTGGGACAAACTTCGACGAACCTTAGAATGAGACTAACGTTTGTCTTCGTTCGTCCCAAGTTAGTCTCGTTAGTCTCATTCTAAGGTTTGTCTAAGTTCATCCTTAGAACTAGACTAACTTGGGACGAACTTAGAAAAACCTTAAAATGTGACTAACGTTTATCTTTGTTCATCCCAAGTTTGTCTCGTTAGTCTCATTCTAAGGTTTGTCTAAATTCTTCCTTAGAAAGAGACGAACTTGGGACGAACTTAGACAAACCTTAGAATGAGACTAACATTTGTCTTTGTTCATCCCAAGTTAGTCTCGTTAGTCTCATTCTATGGTTTGTCTAAGTTCGTCTCTAGAAATAGACTAACTTAGGACGAACTTAGACAAACCTTAGAATGCGACTAACGTTTGTCTTTGTTCGTCCCAAGTTTGTGTTGTTAGTCTCATTCTAAGGTTTGTCTAAGTTCATACATAGAAGGAGTCTAACTTGAGATGCACTTAGACAAACCTTAGAATGAGACTAACGTTTGTCTTTGTTCGTCCCAAGTTAGTCTCGTTAGTCTCATTATAAGGTTTGTCTAAGTTTGTCCTTAGAAATAGACTAACTTGGGATGAACTTAGACATACCTTAGATTGATACTAAAGTTTGTCTTTGTTTGTCCCAAGTTAGTCCCGTTAGTCTCATTCTAAGGTTTGTCAAACTTCGTCCTAAGAAATATACTAACTTGGGACGAACTTAGACAAACCATTGAATGAGACTAACGTTTGGCTTTGTTCATCCCAAGTTAGTCTCGTTAGTCTCATTCTAAGGTTTGTCTATGTTCGACCGTAGAAGGGGACTAACTTGGGACGAACTTAGACAAACCTTAGAATGAGACTAACGTTTGTCTTTGTTTGTCCTAGGTTAGTCTCGTTAGTCTCATTCTATGGTTTGTCTAAGTTCGTTCTTAGAACTAGTCTAACTTGGGACGAACTTAGTCAAACCTTAAAATAAGACTAACGTTTGTCTTTGTTCGTCCCAAGTTAGCCTAGTTAGTCTCATTGTAAGGTTTGTCTAAGTTCATCCTTAGAACTAGACTAACGTGGGACGAACTTAGACAAACCTTAAAATGAGACCAACGTTTTTCATTGTTCGTCCCAAGTTAGTCTCGTTAGTCTCATTATAAGGTTTGTCTAAGTTCGTCCTTTGAAAGAGACTAACTTGGGACGAACTTAGACAAACCTTAGAATGAGACTAACATTTGTCTTTGTTCGTCCCACGTTAGTCTCGTTAGTCTCATTCTAAGGTTTGTCTAAGTTCATCCTTAGAACTTGACTAACTTGGGACGTTCTTAGACAAACCTTAGAATAAGTATAACGTTTGTCTTTGTTCGTCCCAAGTTAGTCTCGTTGGTCTCATTCTTAGGTTTGTCTAAGTTTGTCCCTATAAATGGACTAACTTGGGACGAACTTAGACAAACTTAAGAAGGAGACTAACGTTTGTCTTTGTTCGACCCAAGTTAGTCTTGTTCAAAGGTTTGTCTAAGTTTGTCCTTAGAACTTGACTACCTTGGGACGAACTTAGACAAACCTTAGAATGAGAGTAACGTTTGTCTGTGTTCGTCCCAAGTTAGTCTCGTGAGTCTCATTCTAAGGTTTTTCTAAGTTCGTCCTTAGAAAGAGACTAACTTGGGACGTACATAGACAAACCTCAGAATGAGAATAACGTTTGTCTTTATTCGTCTCAAGTTAGTCTCGTTATTCTCATTCTAAGGTTTGTCTAAGGTTGTCCTTTGAAAGAGGCTAACTTGGGACGAACTTAGACAAACCTTAGAATGAGACTAACATTTGTCTTTGTTTGTCCTTAGAACTATACTAACTTGGGACAAACTTAGACAAACCATAGAATGAGACTACCGTTGGTCTTTTTTCATCCCAAGTTAGTCTCGTTACTCTCATTCTATGGTTTGTCTAAGTTCGTCCTTAGAATTAGACTAACTTGGGACGAACTTAGACAAACCTTAGAATGAGACTACCGTTTGTCTTTGTTCGTCCCAAGTTGGTCTCGTTAGTCTCATTCTAAGGTTTGTCAAATTTCATCCTTAGAAAGCGTCTAACTTGGGATGCACGTAGACAAACCTTAGAATGAGACTAACTTTTGTCTTTATTCGTCCCAAGTTAGTCTCGTTAGTCTCATTCTAAGGTTTGTCTAAGTTTGTCCTTTGAAAGAGGCTAACTTGGGACGAACTTAGACAAACCTTAGAATGAGACTAAGATTTGTCTTTGTTCGTCCGTAGAACTAGACTAACTTGGGACGAACTTAGACAAACCTTAGAATGAGACTAATGTTTGTCTTTGTTCGTCCCAAGTTAGTCTTGTTAGTCTCATTCTAAGGTTTGTCTAAGTTCGTCCTTAGAACTAGACTAACTTGGGATGAACTTAGACAAACCTTAGAATAAGACTACGGTTTGTCTTTGTTCGTCCCAAATTGGTCTCGTTAGTCTCATTCTAAGGTTTGTCTAAGTTCATCCTTACAAAGAGTCTAACTTGGGATGCACGTAGACAAACCTTAGAATGAGACTAACTTTTGTCTTTATTCGCCCCAAGTTAGTCTCGTTAGTCTCATTCTAAGGTTTGTCTAAGTTTGTCCTTTGAAAGAGGCTAACTTGAAACGAACATAGACAAACTTTAGAATGAGACTAACATTTGTCTTTGTTCGACCGTAGAAGGACACTAACTTGGGACGAACTTAGACAAACCTTAGAATGAGACTAACGTTTGTCTTTGTTCGTCACAAGTTAGTCTCGTTAGTCTCATTCTAAGGTTTGTCTAAGTTCGTCCTTAGAACTAGACTAACTTGGGACAAACTTAGACGAACCTTAGAATGAGACTAACGTTTGTCTTTGTTCGTCCCAAGTTAGTCTCGTTAGTCTCATTCTAAGGTTTGTCTAAGTTCATCCTTAGAACTAGACTAACTTGGGACGAACTTAGAAAAACCTTAAAATGAGACTAACGTTTGTCTTTGTTCATCCCAAGTTTGTCTCGTTAGTCTCATTCTAAGGTTTGTCTAAATTCTTCCTTAGAAAGAGACGAACTTGGGACGAACTTAGACAAACCTTAGAATGAGACTAACATTTGTCTTTGTTCATCCTAAGTTAGTCTCGTTAGTCTCATTCTATGGTTTGTCTAAGTTCGTCTCTAGAAATAGACTAACTTGGGACGAACTTAGACAAACCTTAGAAAGTGAATAACGTTTATCTTTGTTCGTCCCAAGTTAGTCTCGTTAGTCTCATTCTTAGGTTTGTCTGAGTTTGTCCCTAGAAATAGACTAACTTGGGACGAGCTTAGACAAACCATAGAAGGAGACTAATGTTTGTCTTTGTTCGACCCAAGTTAGTCTCGTTAGTCTTGTTCAAAGGTTTGTCTAAGTTCGTCCTTAGAACTTGACTACCTTGGGATGAACATAGACAAACCTTAGAATGAGACTAACGTTTGTCTGTGTTCGTCCCAAAATAGTCTCGTTAGTCTCATTCTTAGGTTAATCTGAGTTCGTCCTTAGAAAGAGACTAACTTGGGATGAACTTAGACAAACCTCAGAATGAGAATAACGTTTGTCTTTGTTCGTCCCAAGTTAGTCTCGTTAGTCTCATTCTAAGGTTTGTCTAAGTTTGTCATTTGAAAGAGGCTAACTTGGGACGAACTTAGACAAAGCTTAGAATGAGACTAACATTTGTCTTTGTTAGTCCTTAGAACTTGACTAACTTGGACGAACTTTGAAATTATATCCTTTGTTCAAGCAAGTGTTCTAGGATGTGTTTGGACAGACCTTGAACTCTTTCTACCACAGTTCCACAACAAGTACGAACAGAACAATAAAACACGAGTACGCACAGATTGATAACCCAGTTCGGCTACGCCTACTCTGGGGGGTTTCCCACACCCGGAAAAGGGACAACAAATCTTTATTACGAGTATAGAGCTTTTCAGTGGACTTACACTTACACCTTGTAATTGCCTAGCCTCTACTACTCCGTCTCTCAGATTTGCAACCAAGGTTCGTCGCAACTCCCCTTGATCCCCTTCGTCCAGACCTTCTGTCCGAACGTACTCGAACCTCTCCTGAAGCTCGGTCGCTTTCACTTGAAAGCTGGTTGTTCTGTTTGTGCTCTGAACTTGATCACCTCTGGTCAATCTGAATGGCACGTATCAGACTGAGCTCACACCGATGTTTTTCCAGTGGGGAAAACACAACGGCCGTCGCTTTCTTCTTTTCCAATCGATAGGATTTCTTCGTGTATTTTTGATCTTGAAAGCGATGGGAATTAGGGTTGCCTTTGCATTTGTATTTATAGGCTCGGACGAAACCCTAATTCGCACAAGATAATCCCATCAAATATTTTGGAATATTTGATGTATATCTTTCACAAATCTTTGGAAGAATATACGAAGCCATCTTCTTTCCCAAGCAAGTCACGCCGTCTTCAATTGTGTATATTCATTCGAATATCCTGCTCGAATAAGTCGCACGCCATCTTTAACTTGACGAAATCTTCGTTGCCAATATCTTCCGGAAAATATCCTTTGCGTCTTGATCACGCTGTACAGAAGTACTAGGATATGTTCGAACTCCCCCTGAACTCCTGCTCGAACTGTCTAACAACGTTTTGCCAAACACATGCCACACAAGGGAACATCAAACTTAGACAAACCTTAGAATGAGACTAACGTTTGTCTTTGTTCGTCCCAAGTTAGTCTTGTTAGTCTCATTCTAAGGTTTGTCTAAGTTCGTCCTTAGAACTAGACTAACTTGGGATGAACTTAGAGAAACTTAGAATGAGACTACCGTTTGTCTTTGTTCGTCCCAAGTTGGTCTCGTTAGTCTCATTTTAAGGTTTGTCTAAGTTCATCCTTCGAAAGAGTCTAACTTGGAATGCCCGTAGACAAACCTTAGAATGAGACTAACTTTTGTCTTTATTCGTCCCAAGTTAGTCTCGTTAGTCTCATTCTAAGGTTTGTCTAAATTTGTCCTTTGAAAGAGGCTAACTTGGGACGAACATAGACAAACTTTAGAATGAGACTGACATTTGTCTTTGTTCGACCGTAGAAGTAGACTAACTTGGGACGAACTTAAACAAACCTTAGAATGAGACTAACGTTTGTCATTGTTCGTCACAAGTTAGTCTCGTTAGTCTCATTCTAAGGTTTGTTTAAGTTCGTCCTTAGAACTAGACTAACTTGGGACGAACTTAGACAAACCTTAAAATGAGACTAACGTTTGTCTTTGTTTGTCCCAAGTTAGTCTCGTTAGTCTTATTGTAAGGTTTGTCTAAGTTTGTCCTTAGAACTAGACTAACTTGGGACAAACTTAGACAAACCTTAGAATGAGACTAACGTTTGTCTTTGTTCGTCCCAAGTTAGTCTCGTTAGTCTCATTCTAAGGTTTGTCTAAGTTCATCCTTAGAACTAGACTAACTTGGGACGAACTTAGACAAACCTTAAAATGAGACTAACGTTTGTCTTTGATCATCCCAAGTTAGTCTTGTTTGTCTCATTCTAAGGTTTGTCTAAATTCTTCCTTAGAAAGAGACGAACTTGGGACGAACTTAGACAAACCTTAGAATGAGACTAACATTTGTCTTTGATCATCCCAAGTTAGTCTCGTTAGTCTCATTCTATGGTTTGTCTAAATTCGTCTCTAGAAATAGACTAACTTGGGAGGAACTTAGACAAACCTTAGATTGATACTAAAGTTTGTCTTTATTTTGCCCAAGTTAGTCCCGTTAGTCTCATTCTAAGGTTTGTCTAACTTCGTCCTTAGAAATATAATAACTTGGGCATAACTTAGACAAACCTTAGAATGAGAGTAACGTTTGTCTTTGTTCGTCCCAAGTTAGTGTCGTTAGTCTCATTATAAGGTTTGTATAAGTTCGTCCTTAGAAAGAAACTAACTTGGGATGAACTTTGACAAACTTTAGAATGAGACTAACATTTGTCTTTGTTCGTCCCAAGTTAGTCTCGTTAGTCTCATTCTAAGGTTTATCTAAGTTCGTCCTTAGAAATAGACTAACTTGGGACGAACTTAGACAAACCTTAGAATGAGACTAACGTTTGTCTTTGTTCATCCCAAGTTCGTCTCGTTAGTCTCATTCTAAGGTTTGTCTAAGTTCATCTCTAGAAATAGACTAACTTGGGACGAGCTTAGACAAACCATAGAAGGAGACTAATGTTTGTCTTTGTTCGTCCCAAGTTAGTCTCGTTTGTCTTATTCTAAGGTTTGTCTAAGTTTGTCCATTGAAAGAGTCTAACTTGGGACGAACTTAGACAAACCTTAGAATGAGACTAAAGTTTGTCTTTGTTCGTCCCAAGTTAGTCTCGTTAGTCTCATTCTAAGGTTTGTCTAAGTTCGTCCTTAGAAATAGACTAACTTGGGACGAACTTAGACAAACCTTAGATTTATACTAAAGTTTGTCTTTGTTTGTCCCAAGTTAGTCCCGTTAATCTCATTCTAAGGTTTGTCTAACTTCGTCCTTATAAATATACTAACTTGGGACGAACTTAGACAAACCTTTGAAAGAGACTAACGTTTGTCTTTGTTCATCCCAAGTTAGTCTCGTTAGTCTCATTCTAAGGTTAGTCTATGTTCGACCGTAGAAGGAGACTAACTTGAGATGAACTTAGACAAACCTTAGAATGAGACTAACGATTGTCTTTATTCGTCCCAAGTTAGTCTCGTTAGTCTCATTCTAAGGTTTGTCTAAATTTGTCCTTTGAAAGAGGCTAACTTGGGATGAACATAGACAAACTTTAGAATGAGACTAACATTTGTCTTTGTTCGACCGTAGAAGGAGACTAACTTGGGACGAACTTAGACAAACCTTAGAATGAGACTAACGTTTGTCTTTGTTCGTCACAAGTTAGTCTCGTTAGTCTCATTCTAAGGTTTGTCTAAGTTCGTCCTTAGAACTAGACAAACTTTGGACGAACTTAGACAAACCTTAAAATGAGACTAACGTTTGTCTTTGTTTGTCCCAAGTTAGTATCGTTAGTCTCATTGTAAGGTTTGTCTAAGTTTGTCCTTAGAACTAGACTAACTTGGGACAAACTTAGACAAACCTTAGAATGAGACTAACGTTTGTCTTTGTTCATCCCAAGTTAGTCTCGTTAGTCTCATTCTAAGGTTTGTCTAAGTTCATCCTTAGAACTAGACTAACTTGGGACGAACTTAGACAAACCTTAAAATTAGACTAACGTTTGTCTTTGTTCATCCCAAGTTAGTCTTGTTAGTCTCATTCTAAGGTTTGTCTAAATTCTTCCTTAGAAAGAGACGAACTTGGGACGAACTTAGACAAACCTTAGAATGAGACTAACATTTGTCTTTGTTCATCCCAAGTTAGTCTCGTTAGTCTCATTCTATGGTTTGTCTAAGTTCGTCTCTAGAAATAGACTAACTTGGGACGAACTTAGACAAACCTTAGATTGATACTAAAGTTTATTTTTGTTCATCCCAAGTTAGTCCCGTTAGTCTCATTCTAAGGTTTGTCTAACTTCTTCCTTAGAAATATAATAACTTGGGCAGAACTTAGACAAACCTTAGAATGAGAGTAACGTTTGTCTTTGTTCGTCCCAAGTTAGTGTCGTTAGTCTCATTATAAGGTTTGTCTAAGTTCGTCCTTAGAAAGAGACTAACTTGGGACGAACTTTGACAAACTTTAGAATTAGACTAACATTTGTCTTTATTCGTCCCAAGTTAGTCTCGTTAGTCTCATTCTAAGGTTTATCTAAGTTCGTCCTTAGAAATAGACTAACTTGGGACGAACTTAGACAAACCTTAGAATGAGACTAACATTTGTCTTTGTTCGTCCCAAGTTCATCTCGTTAGTCTCATTCTAAGGTTTGTCAAAGTTCGTCTCTAGAAATAGACTAACTTGGGACGAGCTTAGACAAACCATAGAAGGAGACTAATGTTTGTCTTTGTTCGTCCCAAGTTAGTCTCGTTTGTCTTATTCTAAGGTTTGTCTAAGTTTGTCCCTTGAAAGAGTCTAACTTGGGACGAACTTAGACAAACCTTAGAATGAGACTAACGTTTGTCTTTGTTCGTCCCAAGTTAGTCTCGTTAGTCTCATTCTAAGGTTTGTCTAAGTTCGTCCTTAGAAATAGACTAACTTGGGACGAACTTAGACAAACCTTAGATTGATACTAAAGTTTGTCTTTGTTTGTCCCAAGTTAGTCCCGTTAGTCTCATTCTAAGGTTTGTCTAACTTCGTCCTTAGAAATAAACTAACTTGGGACGAACTTAGAAAAACCTTTGAAAGAGACTAACGTTTGTCTTTGTTCATCCCAAGTTAGTCTCGTTAGTCTAATTCTAAGGTTAGTCTATGTTCGACCGTAGAAGGAGACTAACTTGGGACGAACTTAGACAAACCTTAGAATGAGACTAACGTTTGTCTTTGTTCGTCCCAAGTTAGTCTCGTTAGTCTCATTCTAAGGTTTGTCTAAGTTAATTCTTAGAACTAGACTAACTTGGGACGAACTTAGACAAACCTTATGAAGACAAGGGACAAAGTTGCAAAAAAATATGCTGAGTTTGAGGAGAGGCTCAAGGCTCTCAAGGACATGGTGTGAGGGGGGCGGAGGGGAGACTGGACTTGGGTGCAGTGTGTCGGACAATACGAGTTTCGAGATGTTAACTCTGTGAATTGTGGTCTTCTCCCAACTTGGTTTTGGAGGTGTTTTGATGTTGAATAACTCAAATATCATGTTTTGCTTTCTGAGCTGAATGTTGAATAGTGTCTACTAGTTTATGAATAAGTTTCTTTGTTTATATAGGGGATTTCTGAATGTAGCTAAATTTTAAGTACGATGATATCTAATGTAATCTTATGGGACTAAAACCATGAAAAACTACCCGTAGTTGAACTTGTGCGACACACGTAAACAACACATTTTTGGCACTTAGACGACTTACAATGGTCACAAATAAACTTAAGCGTCAGAATATATTGCACTTTTAATTGGAATAACGTGATTGACCATGTGCACATATACTTATGTGACACACCTATGTGACAAAACAATGATGTTCAAAGAGCACATAAATCTACTAATGCGAGTGACGTAACTCTTTACGTAGCTGATATAGGTATGTCGCGTAGGGAACCTTATGCAACTTGTGTAGTTTTAGGTATGTCGCACGTGATCCTATGTCACGGGGATTATGCGACTGGTCTTATGCGACAGAGAAAGTCCTTAAGCGACTATTTTTTATGAGTGACCCAAAGTGTAAAAAGGTATAGTGCAATTGATTTTGGGATGATATAAATGCCTGCTGATGAGCAATTTCTTGTCTTATTAAGTCATAATTGAGACTTTTTTTTAAGGTAAGCACCGGACAGTGCACAATCATGCTCATAAATGTGCCAAATGAGGCTCAAACAATGCGTATGTGTTAAACAAGGTAAGTGTTCAACTACCACCTTTTTAGCTCATAATGGAGACTAAAGCGTTCCTTGCCACCATTAATTGAGCTTCATTTGCAGCATTCCGGTGGAGGATGTGGTGTTCACGTTAGCTGGCAGACGACGACATTGTCTGGTAGTCTTATCATACACATAACTGTTGACATATAACTGAGTAGTAGACTAGTATTCCACATAAAACAAAAAACAAAATCTTAGTAGTCCTCACGTAAATTTGCAACATTCAGTGTCTGATTTTACATGCACAAAAATCATTGAGCTAAATATCATTTCATAGTAGAGAAGTCACCTTGGTCGTCCTCACCTGAGCTTCAACACTCCAGCTAAAAAATGGTTACGAACACGCTCTCTGCCCTCTTCGTCCTTGCAGTGCTCTTGTCTTTGTCGTTGGCTCACTCGGTCACAACCATCGACGTTGTTGTTGAAGGAGTGGTGTATTGCCAGAGCTGCAAGCTTCACGGATCTTGGAACCTCGATGGAGCCATCCCACTACCCAAAGCGAAAGTTAGCGTCCAATGCAAGGACCATAAGGGCAGAGTGGCCTATTACAAATCAGTTGAGACGGACTCAAAGGGTCACTACTATTCGCAGCTAGACGGATTCAATATGAGCCATTATTTGCTTGATCATCCACTACATGCCTGCGAAGTGAAGCTTGTTTCATCTCCCTAACAATGAATGTAACATACTCACCAACATCAACTATGGAATCAATGGCGCAACGCTATCTTATGACAAATAAGGCCGTGAAAGGAGAACACTATGAGGCTATCATCTTTCCGCCCAACAAAGTGTTCCTAGAAGTTCTCACTATCATTAATTTTCCACATAACTGTTAATAACTTTGTATCTCCCTGTGTTTATGTTCACAAATGTTTGCCTCCATTGCATAATTTGAGTTGAGAAATTCATGAATCTAGCCACTGTAATTCTCTATGGAGTGTAAGGCAAACTTTATTTCACAAAACTTCGATTAGTAAATAGTACCGATGGATTAATTTTATTAATCTGATGAAACTGCATATGGAATCAAATATATGCAATTGCAATATGATCAAGGATAAGACTGAATATATTGATCTATTTTGAAAATTCACATATGATATAATATCTGGCCATGAAAATATATTGTGTAACTAGTATGGAGAAGATGATCACGGCTATCACGGTTTGTTGGACTTCGGGTGAGATTTCGATTTCGACCGCTTTAATTGTTGGATATGCTTTAGGTGCACATTACAAAGTTGTATTCATTTGCATTATCTTTCCAACAAGCTATGGCTCTAGTCATTTCGACACCGTACGTGCCCTCGACACATCAGACAAGTCGAATAGGTCTGTTTGCCCGATTTTTGCTTATTTTGCCTTGATTTGCTATTGATGGAATCCAAACCGTTCATCATGTTGATTGACCTGAAACACTTGAAGAATAGGGTCAAATGAAAACAAAAGTTCAGGAAATCAAACTAAATCCTTCATCGAATGAGGTGAATATCGATCGATACTTTGACTGATCAATGGGGTAATTTTGGTTCATTTCGTTAGGTCACAACAAAATTTAGCCGATCACTTGACAAAGGGATTAGCAATAGACTTGATTTTCAAATTGGTTAAGGGGATGAGATTAAGATCCATATACTTTTCCGGTGGTGGGATACCCCATGCATATCTAACTTGCGTTAGCAACGAATTTAATGTGGAAAGCTAACATCTAAAAACTGATGAACGCAAATTATTGTCTGCAAGTGTGTGTCCATGACCTACAAGTCATAGGTTGTTGATGAACTCATCATAATAGTTCCTTTGAAAAAGTGCTAGTTGTAGGAGCACAATGAGGTTCACATACTAAAGGATCTACCTATATGGATGTGAAGTATTTGGTCCATTAATTTCAGTTAGATTTCAATACGTTCATGAATGGATAGGGACTCAAGGCCATAAGGAGTCAAGTAAAATTTTAGACTTTAGTAAGTAGCTCATGTGTGTGTTATCTTCAGGTACCCTTATGGATTGACTGGTTCAATATTTTAAGACATATATCCGGGTATTTGAAATGTGTAATTTCACTAAGAAGAATTTTAGTGGCATTTTTGTTTATGCATGAGTTGCTAAATAAAAGGCATTTTGAAAATAAAGGTCACCCTTTTATGGGAGATTTGTTGAAAATGTTAGGGTGTCAAGAATTTAGTCTATGGGAAAATTAAGGAGGTTCTAATGCACTAAATTAGTGCTTCATCCTGAGAGGATCGCGCCCAGTGTGCATTTTAAGCGCCGCGCGGCCATTGAAATGTACATGGAGCGTCAAATCGAGAGGATTGTGTTTTGTAAACATTTTATATGTGTCGCACGCAACACATGAAATGTGTTGTGGGCGCGACACATAAAATGTGCTATGGGCGCAACGCTAAAATGTGATGTGGACGCGCTGCATCTGCAGAATGGGTGCGACTCTTCATCCAGAGTCACATCCTTTGCTCGTATCTTATCATTCCATATATATATGATGACAAAATCCTCATGTAAAGAAATAGGAAAAACTCAGTTTGCATTTTTCGAATCCTTCAAATCCTGAAGCGTGCTTCTAAATCTATAGCCTAAATTAGAAGAGTAGATTCGCCTTATCTCACTTCGAGTTTCGCGGTAATCCAAGGCTAAAGTAAAGGGGCGAAATATCAATTTCGGAAAGCGATTACGCGATTCAAATCGGTATCCAGTGTTGCTATCGATCATCCTTTGAAGTACCTTTAAAGAAATCCTGCATTGGCGGCTTTAGAAGACTTAGAAGACATTTACAAGAGAAGCTGAGATACAAACCTAGCCTAGCGAAGTATCACTACGAATAGTCGACTTTGGCACTTGAAAATTGATGAATCATTGACCGACTTCTAAGGTACGGTGCAAGCTCCAGAATAGCTAGTAGTACAAGTAATGTGTTCATTGACTGCTGATGGTATTGTTCTTGCTTTAACTGAATCATCCAGAAGTGGCTGAGGTCAATGAATAAAGTGTCTGCAAACAATATGGCGTTCAAGATATGCTTGGAAGGAGAAGAGGTGTATGGGTTTGATCATCACTACATACGCAACCTCTCCAGTATCAGTTTTCATTGAAGTGAATAGCACCAAGCTTCCACACAAGGTATGTGGTAGCAAACATGACAGTGCTGATGAAAACAAATGAAAATGCAATAACTAGCAGATCCCTTCCACCTGGTAGATCAAACGTCAAGCCAGCTTTTGGCATCCCACGCTTGCTATCATCTAGCAAGTTAGTCGGTGCTTCAGGCAAACCAGATCTCTTACCTTTGTCGCTCTCTTTGAGCGCATCCAAAACGCTACTCCCTAGCTTTGCTCTATTAGCTTTCGGTTTGGGTGTGCCATATCTGCTCAAGACTCGAGCAGCTCGTAGCTTCTCTTTTACAGTTAACGGGGTTTTCTTCAATTGAGTTTCTTGGGACAAGGCATTCCCATTAGGCACCTTGGATGATTGAGATTCCAAGTCACTGACTGAAATGGCTGGAGTTGGATCAGATTCCAGTCGATTAGTTAAAGATGAATTTTCATCAGTTCCGGAGGCTTTCTCTTTGGTGAACTTGTCGCCATTTGCGACTGAAAGACATAAGTGATGATGTCTCCTCCCATTCATTCTCTGTGATTCAGCTAATGTTAGAAAATGTGTTTTCCATGTGCAGTGGTTTTTTGTCTGCAGATTCAACATTAATGATAAGCCTAAACATTAACCACCAACATCCCCGACACAAGTAGATATAAGTGAATTGAGTATACAGACAAATCAGAGTATACAGACTATGATTTGAAACCTAGAAATGAAAACATCAAAAAGGAGTTTTATCCAGTTATAGAGATCAACGACGTTAAAAAAAAGTAGAAAGGAGGAAATACTAATAGTTGGAGTTACAGTGGAGTTGAAGGAGACGACTGAGTTGAATGAAACAGCCATCTTCAGGTCAGGCGGAGCACCACCATATAATGAAGCGCACAGCACAGGCAACAAGTAAAGATGGGATGAGGAAGAAGATTGATATTGCCGGAGCTGCCTGGATGGCTCTGTTTGTTTGTGTGGTTGTGGCAGTCAGACATATCGTCTGTCTACTTTAAAAGCCCACTCCAAATCACCACCGGCCCAACTCTATATATCAAAGTTCACAACAATTCTTAATTAAGTACAATATCGATTCATATCTCGTGCAGTCAAACTATTTATAGTTATTCAAAAATGATATAATTTTGATAAAACAATATCAAAACTACGTCGTTTCATTATTATGACCCCTAAATAAATAATCCAATCATTTTCAAAATTACACAATTTCGACTTAAAACTACACAGTTTTATCTTAAAATACACTAAACTATACCGTTTCTTCAAATTGTTGTTAATAGTTTGGTTGCAAATGATTTCTTTGACAAAAATAACATTTAAATAAGTAAAATTTATGTTAAATTCCATTTAATTTCTACTATTTTATATTTAGTTATACAGATGGACCCTACATATTCTGAATGTAGATCATATGAGAAATATTAATTTTCATGAGAAATGAAAAATTATTACAGCCGTTCAATCTAAGATCCAACGACACTTAAATTTCATAATTATCCGCCTATATTTATGTACTAAATGCGAATCTAAGGGTAAAATCGTCATTTGTGCTCAGCAAAATATTATTCGGAGATCAAGATCCTATTTTCTCGTCACATTCGTTCGACTTTTTCGTTTTTTCTCCTCCTGCGAAATACATGCGCTAAACCTTCACGATCGTCGATTGTCGCAATCTGGAAATTGAATTCGCTCTTTCGAATTGCATAAGAACTTCCCAAATTGTAAATTTAGGAACCTGGAGATTGCTGGGTGCTTCCCACTATGCATATCATGCATAGTTTTTAACATATAATTTGTAAGGGATTCAGACTGCATGCATTGTATAAAATGCGTAGTTTTCAACATATAATTCGTAGCGGACTCAGACTGCATGCATTGCATAAAATGCGTAGTTTTCAACATAGAATTAGTAGCGAACTCATACTGCATGCATATATTGCGTAGTTTTCAACATATAATTAGTAGCAGACTCATACTGCATGTATTGCATATAGTGCGTAGTTTTCAACATATAATTTGTAGCGGAATCAGATTAGCTCTTGAACAGCTACGCATTTTAATTCAATTACTATGAATATTGTCCTACGCATTTTGATTCAATTACCATGAATATTATCCTACGCATTTTGATCAATTACTACGAATATTATGCTACAAATAGTGTTTAAGGATCCTACGCATTTCAAGCTCAGAAGAAGATACGCGATTCACATCAACATTTACACCATTCATCTTCCTAACAAATTGCCTTCAAAAAATTGACGACGTGGGCGTTGGTCAAGAAATTGTATGGTTTCACAAATTCGGATGATAGCTTTGATCCAATCTAGGGTTTGTGCGGTTGTGTCGCATGAGTATTCACCATCCATTCTTGCGGCAATGTCACCTTCGTACGTAGGGGTGGGCGAAAAGACCGAAAAGACCGAACCCGGCCCGAACCAAACCGAAAAAAGGCCGAACGGGCCGGTTTTTCTCGTACCAAAAACCGAACCGAAAAAAAATCCGAACCGAATGGTTCGGTTTGGTCTCGGGTTTGCTTTTTTCTCTGACTGAAAGCCCGAACCGAACCGAAAATATGTGTTTTCTGTCAATTTACAGAACCCGGCCCGAACCGAACCGAACCCGGCCCGAACCGAATCAGAAATTGAATTTACATAAAAAGACCGAAAAGACCAAAAAAATCCGAAAAAGACCGAAAAAACCCAAAAAGACCGAAAAACCCCGAAAAAGACCGGAAAAAAACTGGAAAATAGCAAAAAGGACCGAACCGACCCGAACCGAAAAGGACCGAACCAAAAAAGCTCGAAAACCCGAACCGAAAAGACCGAACCGAAAAAGACCGAAAGGATCGAAAAAGACCGAACTGGCCCGAAACCCGAATTTTCGGGCTTTGGTCGGTTTTCAATTTTAGAAGGACCGAACCCGAACCGAACCGAATTTTCGGGTTTCGGTTCGGTTTTCACAAAAAACCGGCCCGAACCGACCCGAGCCCAGCCCTATTCGTACGTGTTGTTCGCCATTGTCAAGGTTAGATCGCAAAGTAGCAGAGAGTCGCAACGAGTCGCGGAGAGTCGCCGTTTGTTGATCGATTGAATTCTAGTTTGATTTGTGGGTTTAGAGGTTAGGGCGTGAGATTTAATGAGAACAACGGGATTACGATTGTGCTGATATATTTTTTGGCTTAATTTGTCCTTTATGATTAATTAATGTTGAGATAATTACAAATTTAAAACAAAAACTGTTTTAATCCTGACCCTTGATGTGATAGGATGGTGGGATGAGATAATTTCTCATTTTCACTTAAAAAGTCTTCATGGATCCTACATAAATAAATAAACTGATAATGTCAATAAATAAATAGGTAGATAAACTGATAATGTCTCTGTTATGTTGATTGATCTCTAAGCTAAAACCTTCAAACATATGCCAACTGTAATGTAATGGACAAGCACAAGCCAAAAAGCTACAAATACGAAAAGAGAAAGGCTATAGACAAAGATACACTACAGTATGGTATAGTACTTCGAATTACATCTTTCTCACGCCAATTTCATTATGAACCTTCTAAGCAGTTATTAGTTAATTAACACAAATGCATGCATCAACCAAAATGCTTGGAAGCTGCCTCAAGTAACGACCTGCTGTGAAATCAGTAGCCACCCATTGACGGCATTCCAAATGGTGGCATAGGAGGCATCCCCATTGGGGCTGCCGGTGCATATCCTCCTCCCATGCCAGGTGGTGGACCATAACCTCCTCCGCCCATCCCAGGCATAGGAGGAGCAGGGAGAGCAAGGGGAAGCAACTGGGCGTACATGTTCTGTTAAAAGTGATAGTAGGTCAGTTTCCATGTAATGGTTCTGTGAATGATGAAAGGAAATTTGGTTCATCATTTTTGTTACCTGTTGAGCAATTACTTCCTTCTCTTCTTGCTCTTTCGCCTTATTTTCCTTTTGGGCCTCAATTTTATCTTTCGCAAGCTCATCAACTTTACCAGTGTACTCTCGGATGAACTGTAAGGCAGTAAATATAAGGCAACCATGATCAGGGCAATATTGATTTCGACAATATAACCGAAGTATATTCAAAGGTCATGGAATTCACCTGCAACAAGTATGGGAAGGCAAAATCTATCATGTTGTTCGTCCAGGCAAGTTCCAATGCAACATCTGGGCGGATTACATCATAGCAAACGAAGAGACAAGACGCAAAGCATTCCTTCTTTCCCTGCATGTTTAGGCACACAAACATAAGGCACTAGCATGAAAACACGCGGACACAATCATTGTGATTTATTCATTATCCACGACGCCTGATGTGTCAAAACAGTGTATAATCTTCATACTGAAAACTAAAAGTCAAAAGGTTGATGGCTTATGAGGCACATAAGTATTCAACGAAGTGGCACACCACAGCCAGTCTGGCATTTAATCATTAGCATTATTAACAAGTGTTCATTAAACTATAAGACATACCTGATCGATAAAGTAAACAAGCAACTCCTCCGCAAGTTCCCGATCACCAGATTGTGAGCATGTTTCCATCGCATCTTTGTAATGATTGTCTTTCTTGGATAACGCAATTGACTGCTTCCACCTACAAGCTTTCTTGTAGATATAAGCCGCGACCCGTCTCATTTCAAGAAGCTCATGTTTCTCAAGCTGTAGATAAAAATGAATAGTAAGAGAAGAGGAAGGAAAATAAGTACAAGCCCAATCAGATCAAATTAACAGTGCATATCCAAAAAAAGAGTTGCAGTAACCTTTTGGGCAAGTCCAATCTGATCAAAGTTATCGTGCATATCGATAGATTCACGCAACCTCTCATAGTCCTCCTCTTCAACGTATATCTCATTCAATGCCTCATTCACGGCCCAAACATTGTTACTTTGTACTGCTATCATATATGGCTTGATGAGAAGCAAGCGACCGGCCTGAAATCAAACAAGGCATATTGTTACCGTGCTTTCTGCTTTATACAACAACATAAACTGATCAAGGCCTTAAACCAAAATATTCTTTGAAAAAGTGCATACCTTTCGCATTATGTCAACTACACGAGTGTGGTCAAGACGAAGGGCAAGTACATTAAGCACGTCATTGATTAGATCAGGATGTTCTTGCAGGTAAAAGTGCACGGTCTTGTAATAGAGTTCCACATTAGCAACTTTAGCAATGACATCTTTGAACTGCATGTGATCCCAAGCTTCGGGCGAGTGGTTCATGATAGTGGTGGCAGCATTGTCAAATTCATCGTATTGAATGTATAAATATGTCAATTCTTTCCAGTGTTGCTGCTCATCACAAGCTCTAATAAGCTTTGGAATGTTAAGACGGGTAGAGAACAACTTGATGTGTTCCATAAGCTTCTCATGTCTATATCTAGCATATAATACACCCAACTCCGTGAAAATACCCATGTGAGCCCGCTCCAGTCCTAAACCGCTTTCCATCAGAGATATAAGTTCATTGAAGCAACCCCTGTTCTGGTAGTATTCACTAACCTCTTCCAAGTCATCCACCTAGATCAGCATGCCACAATGTTTGAGAGAATATTAGCCGAGTCAAAATAACCTAATGTAAATGGATAACTCAACACACTCATAAAGTAAGTTAGACAGATAACCACTTAAGAAAAAACAAATCAATGAACAGTCCAGTCCACCTACTTGTACAATAATATTGAGCCCACAGATCTGAGCCAATCGAAACTCCTCAGCATCAACACAAGCAAAGCAGACCTCCTTCCATGTCTTTGCGCTATTGGCTTTCCGTGCAGCATCTACAGCACCTTGAAATTGCCTCAACTTTACTAGTGTGACAGCCAGTTTACCCCAGTTTGATATAAATTGAAAGATGATCTTGGCAGCCTCATACAGAGCTTCATCATGCAGACGATCACCAACATTAGGTAGATTAGCAACATTTGGCATGAGGATAAATTCTTCAATTTCGCCCAGCCTGTCGGTCTTAGCATATGCATATATGAGTTCACTATCCACTTTAGGTTCAGTTGTCTTCTGCTTAACCATCAAAAGATACTTCACCAGATCGTCGTAGGCATTTGCATCCTCTGCCGCACGAATAACCTCAAGGAACTGAGTCGCATCTTCAGCTCTAATAAACGACTCAATAGCTTCACTTACGAAACCTTCCCTAAGTTGAGCTTTAGCCACCTGGCTCCAAACAGCATCCTCTTCAACACGGAATGCAAACTCTACAGCCCGATCGATGCTCTGAATATTGTCTAATAGCACATTGACAGCCTGAACGTTCAAGTTGAACTTCTTAAAAATTGCAAAGGCTTCTTCATAAAGTTGAGCTTCAACAGCCACTTCTCCAACTGCAGGCCCATCAAAATTGTCTAGCCTATTAATATAATCCATTACTCTTGATGGATCTGCCTTAATTGCTGTCAAGATAAGTAGGTTTTGCAAGTTAAAGTTTCCATTGAATGCAGAATTTTGAAGAACAATCTTTTCTAGTAGCTCAATAAGCTCATGAGGTAGGTCAGCCGTCATAAAAGCTTTGACTGCTGCTGAAACTTGCTCAGGGCTCTTGCTCTCAGGCAAGGCCGTGGATACTACTTGATCAATGAGCTGTTGTCTATACTCATTTTCAGGGTCAAGAACTTTTCCCCATAGGTCGCCATCCATCCTTTCAACCACATACCTGGAGGTAGCACATTAAGTTAGAATTGAGCTTGAGACACCACAAAAACCTCAACACAGAAAACAAACGGCATGTAAACTAACCTCGCCTGAAGTTTGAACAATGAATTTTTGTTTGTAACATTGATAAGCTCATCGTCACATTGTCCTCTTCGATACGCAACAACTGCCAAGGTGGGATCACGCTTCTCACAATATTTACCAACAACACGAGAATCGTAATATGGGTTAGTTGTGAGGAAGTGCTCTGGATTGTTGTTGCTCTCAATAATAATTTTTCCCAAGGCATTGTGAACATGTACATCTTGGCTTCCCTCACTCACAAGATGCTCCAAGAACTGAGTTAGTAACCGTAGACGGTTTCTGAACCAAAAAAACAAAGTAAAAATTATACAATTGATAACAAACAATTAAGAAAATTCAAAATTTTCGATGAACAGTCATACCTCTTCTCACACTCGTCCACCAACGGCTCAACAGGAAGCAAAGAACGAACCGATAAAATAAGGCCCTTGATGAAATCTTCAGGACACTCATCATCAAGAAGTTGCCCAACTACCAATGGAGCATTTCCAGGATTCACCTACATTAAAAGTAGGAAATGAAATCTTTAAACAGAAACATTACTTTATCTGATATTAAGAACTTAAAAAATCAAGTACTGCAGAACAAAGAACTGTTTGTTTTTTCTCGTTAGCACTTAGCAATACAACTCATTTTAGATAGACAACAGCGCATATGTTTCAACTAATCAAGCAGACTCACTCAGAGGCAACATGTTAGCAGTTCAACTCCTTTTTGTTGGACAATGGCGCATATGTTTCAAATAAAGATGCAGACTCACTCAGAGCCCAGAGGCAGTATATACCAGCCCACATAGGGCAACGTGACAACTGATAACCTATGAGGGAGCCAACATACCGCCCACAAAGAGGTAGAACAAAAATACCGAATAAAAGGGAGAAACCCCTGGATCTTTGGCTGAAATTAATACCAACCCTGTAACCATGGAGAGGTGTGTTACCTTTTGAACATAGCCCTCTATGTAGCGCAGCATATTGTTTGTGTACAAATAGTGAGTGAGATCTGGGACAAATCCAAAGCGATCGCACACATTGATCAATGGCCGTGCATCTGGAAGTTTAGCTTCCATGAGGAAGTTCTTTGTTTTTTCTTCATCGTAAAAGTTTGATTCTCTAGTAACACGCTCAACCTCTTTAATCTGACCAGTTCTCGCTGCTGCCTCAATGTACTTGAAGTGAATATCGGGGTCTTCGCTGTTGGGGTGTCAAAAATAACCCGACAAACTTAAAAAAAGTAAAACCAGACATAAATTGAACAAAATGTACTATTTTATCAAGAAGGTACCTGGAACTAAGATATGACCCAAGGAAAAAGTACAATCCTTCATAAGATTTGAATTGCTCAAATAGTTTTATGCATGCATCAACGCCCAACTGCTCACAGTACTCTTTAGCAACCTGCAATGAATCAGGCCTAATTATTATCAAGATGTAAGGTAAGTGATACAACACACACCACATGAAATGATAAGGAGATACCTGAACAATGATTTGGAGGTTGCCTCTTAAGTTGACCAGTAGAAGGTCTTTCATGCACTCCAAAGCCCACTCCCGTGACAGAGTACCAAAGAATTCAACAAGCGCCTGCAATTATCCATATATCGTGAGAACAAATTCGTTTGTTCGCCAAGTGAAATTGTCAACACTGGATGAAATGACCTGTGGCTCGATTGCATGGGTATTCACAATGATACGTTTGATATCAGGTAACTCGCTGTAGTGCTGCATTAGATAGTACACATAAAGGTCAAGCCTTAAAAGGAAAAGAGAGACAACAAGAGCTTACACAGCAAAACAAATGATAAATTTTCAATTACTTGCAGAGCACGAATGTAAAGACCAGCTTTCTCGCATAGTTGGGCAATCCGAGGTCTATCATAGTGGCTGAACATACCATTAGCTAATATAGCATCAGCTACGTTAGGATAAGTGACCAAGTTGATCTCCAAGACCTACGAAGGTATATTTGTCACTTTAATTTTAACATATCTAACGATCTCCACCAAATTCATGAAAAAAAGATCTGGAACAACATACCTTAGTTTGAAGGAAAGCATGTTCAGGTAAGTTCGGCTTCAAGACATCTAACAAAAAGGCTGTTGCCTCGCGTATCAGATTCCTCTGTTGATACAATACAAGATATCTAAAATTAAAATTAGGGTAAATAGACAGAATCTTATCTGATATACGAGCACATGGGTCAGCAGCTCATGCGGTTCAATGATGACATAGCACCCAGATGAAAGTAATTAATGGTACGCAAACCTGAAGAAAGAGATCAGTTATCGTGTTGTAATCAACAGGACAGCCTCCTTCCATTTGTGACATCATAAGAGCAAAGTTGACAGCTCCCTGCAATAAATTGTGAAATATGGGCCCAGATAACGAAATTAAATGTGGATACTTATAAAATCCATTAATTAATCTCTACAAATTCCCTTTTTGGATAAATGAAGCTCAGACTGCCGAAGTATTACTGAGAAAAAGATTGTAGGTCGCAATCCGAAAACAGTAGTGGCATACTCTAAACTCCCAAGTTCAACGGTACAAAGTAACAAGTGGATCAGACCAACGAACCTGAGGATCTGATCGAAGAATTGTTTGCAGAAGAAACAAATAGTCAGGCGTATAGCCAACCTGTCAGGTGAAGTGTTATTGGCCAAGTTATACAAAGATCCGAATGCAACAACATAACTTTTGTGGCAGAGTCATGCAGGCATATAAATGACTTCAATCAATCGAACAGCACCTATATATTCTACCTGTTTTGAGTATATTAAAATCTTGTCAAATTCTCTTCGCTCTGCAAAAGCAGCAACAACCTTCGGAGTTGCTCGAGCTTTAATGTATATTTTGAGTGCCAGATCATAATCCACAGTCTGAAAGACAAAATAAACGAGAATTCAGGACTATAGATGTGCACATTTATAGTGTCAAAGATCAGATGATATGAAATCATTGAAATGAATGAGGTAAAATTATAACCTTTACAAGATCTCCAAGCTCCTCACTACATTCTAATTTGTCTTCTGCCAACCAATTTTCAAGAAGATTTTTCTTATTTTGGTTCACAACAAGACGAGACAGTTCCAATGATTCAAATGCATTCAGTTTTCCTTTCGTCAATAGAGTTCCAAAATATTGTAACAGGGGTGGTGTCTGCCCTGCTTGCACAGGAACACTCTGCGCATAAGATGGATATATCATCAGAGAAATGAAGCAACTGACTGAAGGCCCAAGGGTAATACACATAAACATCTTTCTTTTTTTGCAGAGAGAGCGAAGATCACACACAAATATGAACTGTAAAAAAGGTGGATCATGATCAGAAACATGCGCTGTAGATGGTAACCTGAAACTTGGCAACAGTGTCAGGGGTACGAAGAATCCCTTGCGGAGACTCTGCCGCGAGCTCAGCTGCCTCCTTATACTTTGTTTGAGCAAATAACTCTTGAAATCGTTGAACAACCTGAAGTGTGAGGGTGAATATGAATACAAAAAATAAGTCTTAATCGGTATATAAGTCAAGGACCAAATATGTTTCCTTTATGGTTTTTCTATCTTAAAATATAAAAATCATATGGTTGGAATTGAATACAATCTGTGTATGATCTCACCAAGTTTTCTGCGCCCGGAAGATTCCCTCTTTTTGCGAGGTTAACCGCTAACTCCAGATTGTTCAGCTGGACAAGTCACAAATTAATGTGCATCAAGCTACATAGGTAGAGCAAAAAGCAAGATATGACAGCGTGTATCAGTACCTGGCCACTGACGAAGGGAACAATTGTGGCTTCATTCACAGTAGCAAGTAAAACCTGACCTCGCCGATTTATAGCATAAAACCCTCCAACAGATGAAGCCTCCGCTGTTAAGAAAATTGGATCTGGGCTTATTCGGTTCCGGTATACTGCAGTAGCTGTCTCTAGATCGTAGACGAACAGCAGACCAAGTTTTGTTATCACGTATATCAAGCTATACTTGTGAGATATCTGCAAATTATACATTTCATTTTAAATACAGCATTATTGTATATTTATCATCATACACATCACTAAGGGAAAGATTGAAACAGTGATCAGATGGCCAATGACACCAATGGTTTTCACCTGCATTGCTACAGGGAAATCATCAGCAAAATCTGGAGGAAAGAAAAGATCTGCTTGCTTTTTGGTGAATGATGGCTTGCCTGAAAAGAAGACATTGAGTGATTAGACATTGAAGTTAAAATGTTTACAAATCAACGAAGTAATTTCTATATGCATTATGCGTGATGATTTAAGTGATTGTATCTGTCAATAAGATTGAGTTCATTGTTTTAAAGATATGAATACTCGTAGTGGCAACAGAATTTTATATTTATGAAGTGACATAGAACAAAAAAGGTAGCCAGAACCAGAAGATGTAACAAAAAAAATTCAAACTGAACCTGGCTGGGCACCAAGCTCAATGACATGAAGCTTAGATACAATTTGTCCAGCGTTAGCAGATTTCGTAGCAAAGGAGATGAGGGTGGAAGGTTTATCATTCCCTGGAACCTGTTAACTCATATTAGAATACTGTAAGCTGGTGTAAGCTACACATAACACTAAAAAAGACAGAAATGGAGGGCTTGTTAGAGGAATTGGAATCGCCTGTGTATTTTAATCATGCTCTGCCAAGAGAAACATCCCTCTTTGTATTCAGCTGTTTATCGAGCTTTTGAGCTTAATGTCATTATCTTTATTTCCAAAAACACATAAAAGAGCAATAGTGCCATGGTACAGAGGCTTAACAGTCTGAGTTTGTACCTGACATGTGGCAAATGCTGCTGCATGTGCCTCTAGAGCTTGACTGCGCTTCTGTTCCACAGAAAATAATTGCATGTTTCCTTTTACAAGCTGAGGCCTCTGCAAAGATAAGTATAAAAGAGGTTATATAGTTTGTTGTCACAAGACGCTATGAGATTGAGAGTAACTGTAACCTAAACTGTCTTATAAAAGTGTCTTGTTATAAAATCGACATAGTAATAACACATATTAAGAATACCTCGGTGACATTATATTAAATCATAGTAATGATTGAACTATCATTAATCAGAAAACTCTATTTAAAAACACTACCCGTAACAAGGGAAATGTTATGAATAGATCAAGCAATTAATAACAAAAGCAGTCCATTGAAGCATAGTATGATAAATCTATAACCATAATATATTACCTCCGGGGAACCAGGAGCTATTCCTATCAAGACCAACCACTTTTCAGAAGGATCGCATCGGTAGTTTATTATCTGGTTGTTAGCCAGATTGGCTGTCCTCTCAAACATCTTAACAGGTTCGGCGTCACCTAACGGCATAAAATCCCAGCCCATAAATTGCTGACACCAAAAGAAACAACTAAACGTGAACAAGGATTAGAGGCCAGTAATACCTTCAATTGACCAGTGATACACGGATGTTTGAGTGACAAGACCCAGCATTTTAGGTGTGATCCACTTCCAGAATACAATCTGCACATAAAAGAAATGGGCTGAAATCCACTAATTTAATATTTAATAAGTACCTCAGTAAATTTTTGTGGCACATCCAGTTTTTACCTGCTCAGGCATCTGATGTGATTTCATTTTGGCTTTCATTTCGATGTTAAATATTTGTAAGTGATCCTGAGTTGTACCCGGCAGTTGAGCTTCATAAAGGATGATGCGTGAAAGGTTAATACATCTCATGGTAACTAATATTTATTTACTAGGCCATGTAAGCATAACATAAATCATTCTTTACCTTTCAATGCAAGTATTCTTGAATCAGGATTCATAAGAGCAGAATCTGCCGTTATAGGCCTTCTCAAAGGCTGCATCGGCATACTCATATCGATAATAACAACACTGTTCTGCGGTGCAGTCTCCCTGACACAAATGTACTTATCTGATTCCATGGTGACATGCGTAAATGTGATAAATTGCTGATTAATCCCAATGCTCGGTAGCTGCAATTACATAAGATCAATAAAACATCACCATCTAACTCACAGCAAACTTTAGCATAAACACTATAATCCCAAACTCAGGGAACCTAAAAAAATTCCACCATTTCAGATCCAGTACATAAAGCTCATGCATACTTAGCTTCAACAAACATCATACCAAATTTCAAATCCAAATAAGCAGTAACAACCTTCGGAACATTAAATTTTCAGAATTAAAGATAGTTACAAACTCAAACTCAAACGCAAATATCTCAACAACGAAATATCTGAGCATGGGGGAAGTATAACTCGTGATATCTGAAAATGGAAAAAGAACTTACCGTCAAGGCCTCCCTCATGGTGATCGGGGCGTTTGCAGCCGCCATATTGACTGGATCGAGTGCTCAGCAACAACTGGATCTGGTTTACACACACTTCCAATATGCGAAACCGAACTCCGATATCAAATCCGATCGCACCGACTTACCGACTGACCGAGCGAGCGAGCGAAAGAGATGAGACTCGTTCGGATGTACGGAGAGAGATTTCTAGAGAAAACGCAGAGCCATCGAAAGAAGAATTGGAAGCACGGATCGAATCGAGGCGGAGGCGATGAAGAGGAAAAAGGAAGCTTCATTGGAATGGTGTCGTTTTGACGGTTATAACTTATCGTTTAACAAAACTTAACTGTAAAAATTAATAAAATGTAATAAGGCCCTCGGAGAAAATATTAACCCTCTCACATTAACGCAGAATCTTCAATCTCTTAAACTCAACTCAACCATAAAACTTCAATTAATTTCGTGTTTAGTGTGCCATGTAAAATTTAAATAAAATGGAAAAAATTGACAGTTGAAAACTGACTGTAATTAGAGTTGGATGCTCTACTCCTTAGCAATTACGGCGATTTTAGTCGACTGTGCTGGTTCAAGTTGTGGATCCCGTCCTCTTGATGGTATCAGAGCCACGATGGGGGTATTTATGTAGTGATGATTGCGATTTTTCACATATTTCTTAAAAAATGAATATAATCAGAAACCAAAAATTGGTTAAAAATCAATTAAAAGAAGAGTATGATATACCAAGAAACTTCGAAGCACTAACAAGTGGACGATCCCCAAAATTGAACCTAGTATCATATACAAATTGGGAACGGTTGAGAAATTAGATCTCAAACAGGTTGTTAAAACCACCGAAGAAACAATTCCTTTGAATTCTGAGGAATTGACGATTAGATTGCTTGAGGAAAGCGATCTACTTTCATATAGAACTTCTCATAAATTTATTCATATTGGTTTAGTGCAAATTGCTTTTAAACCATTGACTTTGGAAGGTTTACCCGAGAGCTTCATAGCAGCTCTACGTGATGGGAGAAACCTTAATTGGAAAGAATCGTTAATGAGTATAATCCAAACTAGTTTGGCTCATGGCCCGGTCTATTTTGATGTTTACCCAAATCTGCAACTTTCGTTATCAGATGTTAATATACTGGATTCAATAACATTAAATGTTAAAACTAATATTTACAATCATAAACCAGGAACGGAAGTAATAGCAATCTGTTATAGAATTTATTATAAACCACTTTTTACACTAAATCCCCATTGTAGAATGATGGATAAACAAACTAATGAGACTATAATAATAGAATCAAACTTCAGTAAGTCAATTATTACGACAAGAAAAAAATTAAGTGGGAATAAATTGAATTTCCAACAAATTGGACGCTGAAAAAGGTTATACCACCACAACCAGTTAGTCATAACAACTTAATTAATGTTATACAAACACCAGAAGGATCTGTTAGTCTTCAATTTGAAAATATAAGCAGGCCATCTACGTCTTCTAGACTGAGTAGATCAAATTCGATGTACTCTTATATTTCACCGTTAGAATATAAGATTGAACAACTTCTGGAATCTTCAAGAGCATCAACGTCCCAAATAAGAGACGCTGAAAGAATTGAAAAACTCATTATTGATCATAATAACATTATTAAAGGAATTAATACTAGTGGAATAAACACTAAGGAACCGGAAATAACCGAGTCTAATCTATATTTTCCTATTTAATTATGTCTAGTACAATTAAAGATTTTAGTCCTCGGTCCCAGGCAAGAAAAATTATTCAGATAGAATTTGATTCAGATAGATGGAAACCATTTAAAAAATGGTTATTTAATACTATAATTCAACGGAGTTAAAACTCTAAGTGATGAATTTTACAAAATGTGCGAACAAAAGAATGAAATATTATTCTTTGTTCCTTGGTTTATTTCTACATATGTAGAACAATATATTTCAGCATTAGAAAGAAATTACAAGTTAAATACGGGAAAAATCGTAACACAAATTTATCCACCACAACAATCTTTTCAAATTGAAAAGAATGAAAAAATTAATAATTTCTTAGCATTTGCTAAATTACTGGAAGATGATACTTTACCAGTAACTTGTAAGCAAATTAATACTCTATTAGAACAAAATAATTATACAAATTATATTTGAATGTTCTAGGAGAACAAATTTTGTCATTGCAAAACAGAGTAGAATAATTGATTGATATAATGAGGAACCAATCAGTTGTGATGCCTCAACAGAAGGAGAAGACAGTATAAATAGCTACACCTAGTATTCAACCTCCTCCTAATATAACTGGGTTTTATTAAGACCCATTAAGGAGCTAGAAGATATTCTAGAAGAAAATTTTAAAAATTTAAAATTAAGTACTCTTGATAATAAATTAAGAGATAGACTAATAGAAGAACCTGATTATAAGCAAGTTTACCAAGATCGATCAGATTAATAAAATTCATAAATGGGCAGATAAGCCTACTACGGGAAAATATTATTACCTAGGCCTACACCAACATATATTCTATTAGAAGAATCCAATGAAATTATAACTAATAGTTATAGTGGAAGCCACATCTATGAATGGAACATAGATGGTTATGCTAACTAGCAGATTCATAATACGATACATAGGATGTTAATGTACCCACAGTTTGTAAAGCTAATGGCAATACTTATAAGAATATTGCTAATATGATTATAGCAGGTTTTACAGGCCAATTAAAAGGTTAGTGGGATAATTATCTCACTCAAAAAGAAAAAGATGAAATTGTAAACAAAATAAAACAAGAAGATAATGATATTATCAGGGAAGATGCAGTTTATACACTAGTGATTAATATAATAAGTCATTTTACGGGAAGATACTCTGAAAATAGTGAGAGTTATTAGAACCTTATTACAAAACCTTAGGTGTAAAACACTTGCGGATTTTAGATGGTATAAAGATACATTTCTAAGCAGAATTATGGAACTGCTAGAGTGTAATAACACTCATTGGAAATCAAAATTTATTGATGGTTTACCCAGCTTATTTGCTGAAAGAATTAGAAGAATTCTAAGACAAAATCATAATTACATTCCTTATGAAAATTATACTTACGGGAAACTTATAGGAATTTTCACCCAAGAGGGAATAGCCCTATGTAATGAAATAAGATTAAATCAACAAATGAAAAGACAAAATCTTATAAAAAAACAACAATTAGGAAAATTTTGTGATCAGTTTGCTATAGACAAACCTTCTTCTAGTAAACCTAGAAAACCAGATAAGGATTATAAGGATCATAAGCCTTATTATAAAAAGAAAAGATTTTCTAAAAAGATAATTGAAGATAAAAACCAGCGTAAAATCGCTAGAGAAGATAGAAAATGGGATTAAAATAGATTAATAGTATGTAGGAAATGTGGCAAAAAATGCCTTTATGCCCGCACTTGTTGGATAAAACAAAAGATTAATAATCTTGAAGAAGATGATAGGATAAAAGGAATACTTTCAAAAGTTTTATTAACTTAGATGAGAATTCAGAATCAGACTTAACTGATTCTTCAACTACTAGTGAAGATCTTAAGGTTTTAAGAAATGAAACCCTAGAAACAGACTCTGAATCAGAATGTGAATGATGGACCATAATTATACGAATCATAAACACAGTTAAACCCACTAAATTAGACTGTTTGTCTATTTAACTTTTGCTTGTTAGTTCCGATATATTTCTACAGGGTATTTTGGACTCTAGAGAGAAAACACGCTAAGGAGAGGATTTTACGCTGAAAAGATATTACGAGTCATTCCAAGGTCAAGATCAGACGCTGAATGAAGAAATCTCAAGATCCTGACATTGAATCACTCAAAACAAATCCAACCGAGGAGCAACCAAAGTCAGACCAGAGCGGAATTGGACTGATAGTTTTGTGAAAAGACTGCACAAAACTCACAAAACTCACTCCTTCTCCTCCATGACCGGCTACCTTGTGAAGAAGGATGACTCGTGGGGTGGCTTCCCCCCCCTTCCCTCCATGACCGGCGGCTCCTCCTCCCCTTACCTCCAACCGGCGGCTTTTGGCTCCACAATGGGAACTTGACACTTGTCCTCCTCTCCTCCACATCTTCATCTCCTCCTCCTCCTCCCTTGGATGAAAGCCATCTTAGCCCTCCATTTCCCTTCATTTTGGCTATAAATACAAGCCAAACTCACTTGTAAAATGCATCCACAATCCACAATCCATAATTCACTTCTCTCTCTAGAAAGTTTGGCATTTGTAAGTTTGGTTTTTGAAATAATACTCTTGTTGGTTCTTGAGTATTATAACAGTTTGAAATAATACTCCTGTTGGTTCTTGAGTATTATAATAGTTTTAGAGAATACTCTTGTTGGTTCTTGAGTATTCAAGTAGGATTTGGGAATACTCCTGTTGGTTCTTGAGTATTCCCCTTTACTTACTGTCTTTCAAAAACCCCGAGTATTTAGCTATTATATCCTCTTCCATGGATAATCGTAGCTAAACTCTTTATTCGGTTGAAGGGGCGTACTTGTATTTTAAAATGTTTTAGACTATTTTAGTGTTTTTTCTCTCTGTATTCAAAACTTGTTCTATGTGCCATATATTAGATCAGAATTTCCAAGGTTGAGTGGATGCTTGAAATGGCAAAGCTCTTCCGTGGAAGTTCGTGAACATACTCGGGTAAGTGGATGCTTGAAATGGCAAAGCTTATCTGAGGAGTTCGATCTCTCTCAAACACCATTTGGATAAATCGGAAAAGACAATCCAAATGGATGCACATAGGCTAGTATACCTTGAAATGGGGTGCTAGTCTGAGTAGAACAAGGGCTCGACGTTTTTTGCAAAAGATTAGACAGTGTTGCAAGTCGAGTGCTTGAAATGGCCTTGATTCACTTTCGAACACTTTTGCAAAAGACTAGACAGTGTGGCAAATCGAGCGCTTGAAATGGCCTTGATGCACGTTTGAATACTTAGAAGGATTACTAAAATGATAAAACAGGCTATGATGCAATGCCCCTGAAACCAAATGCTTCCCTTGAATTACAAAACCCCCTTGTATTTACTTTTCTAGTGTAACTGCCTTAATCAACTGCACTCACCTTCCGGAGGACTCGCAAATCACGCATCACCCACTGTAAGTCTTTCTTTTTACTTTTCAGTATTTATTTTTCTGTAATTTACTTTTCCGCACTCAAAACCAAAAACAACCAAAAAAGTCACTTAGTCATAACCGCTAAAATCTCAATCAACCTTAAAACACGCTCCCTCGCTGTACAAATCCCTTAAAGAACAACGTATCCCCCTAATTCCCTTGGGTTCTACCCCTACTTACCACTTGCTACCCAGTAGTAAAGTCGCGAGTAGCGGACTTATAAATTTATTCTTGACGTTTGCACACGACGACTGTGCGTCCGTCAAAATTGGCGCCGTTGCCGGGGAATTAGCCGTCGGATAAGTTGTTCTTTCCCTCCCCTTCTCATGTCCTCATGACGCTACCCACGACGTATGCATGGACAACAAAACATCTTCCCCTGTTCGGAGGTACGGATGGAGAAGACCCAGTACTACACTGCCGAAACTTTCACCACGTTTGCTGCCACATAAAACCTGAAAATGAAATGTTAGAGGAATTTAAGCTTAAATGCTTCAAATTCTCTCTAACTGATTTTGCGACAATCTGGTATTACACATCAACCGCTAGTAGTGCAGTACATTTTGTGGACCTTTGCGTTCCATTCCTGAAGGAATTCTCACCTCCATCCTTACGACAACAAACCCGTGAGAAGATCATGTGCCTGCAACGATCCCGGGATGAAACTTTGGACGAATACTACACAAACTTTGACACCATCGTCTCAAGCTGCCCGCACCATGGATTCACGAAGAAAGTTCTGCTTCACAAATTTCTTCGTGGGATGAAGGCCGATGATCTGACAAGGATTAACGAAGCAATGAGGAGATCAGCCAGGAACTTCTCCCTGGCAGACATGTGGAACCTCATAGATAACCTGGCCGTAGCCACGAAACGAATACCCCAAGCTGACGGAGGCATGTAGATAGAAGAGGCTGGACCAGAGACAGACGAAGAAGAAACTCCCGAGCCATCAGAAGAGACTCTCGAGCCATCAGAAGAGACTCTCGAGCCATCAGAAGACTGGGATATAGAAAGTATCGGGAGCGACGAGGAAAAACCTTCATGGGAACTGAATGCCGTGTCAGCAATGGAAGAAGTCCAGAATACCACCAGCATGCTGCCCGAGCCATACCCAACTATCATCACCCAAGCTTCCGAGACCATCTACGACCAGATCCTCACAAACGGACATAACGAGGCAGAACCAAGCCTTAAGATGCAAGCTTCCCAACTTTTCCCCTCGATCAATAGGCAATTTGCTGAAAACTATGTGATCAATGAAGAGGCTAGAAGGAGGATGGGAAAAGGGCCTGAGCAGAACGACTCCTCAATGGAGCATGTTTTTGCCATAACTGGACAAGGCAGCCCTAAACAACAGAAAACCCAGTTCAAGAGACTAGTAGTGAAGGGTCACTCGCCTTCTCAGAGACGTTGGAAGGAGAAACCACCAGAACCATGGGAACTGGACCCAAGCACATCATCTCGCAAGAAATCAGGAAAAGGCAAGGCAAAAATCAACACAGGAACAGTGGAAAAATACGACCTGAGCCACCCATGGGATCCAAACCAGTGATCCAGGAATGAGGTACTGTCGAGCCAACGACGTTAAACAAAGGCACTGGTCAGGAGGTAACCCGACACCTATCTTACTTTCTGTCTTTTATTTTCTGTCATTTAGTTTTTTCCAATAAGTCGCTCTCACCCACTTGGTGCATAGAAGAAATGACTATTCAAGAATCGGACTTGGGTGCAACATCAAGCCAGCCAGGCCTATGCCAAGAGTTCAAGGCCCCAGCCAAACTCCCTCGATTATCCAGCCTCATGCCATGTTGTTCATTTGACACAATAAAGGGAGTTCTGTTCTTCCCTTTTCCTTGATGTCATTTCCTTCTCGTACAATATCTGCTTGCATGGCTTTTGAACTAAGTTGTGCTGAAAGGCACGCCTTCGTTCAAAAGTGTGGGGTGAGAACCACCTGTGTACATAAACATGCTTTCTTTTTTATATTATCTTTTTGAAAATATGAACTTAAGAATGTGAAAAAGATAGATCATAATTCATGCATTAACCTTGTGAAAATTCAACTGTTTAAAAACTTAGAATGTAACTTCTCATTTGTCCCTTTGTGCTGAGATAAACTAGGGATGTGGAGTTGACATAAACTGCCCTAGAAAGGCTTGGCAAGCACTCGAAGGATCGAATCAAACTATATGGTTTTCGAAGTCAGTGGAGGCTGCACTTCGGGTTTCAGTGAAGATTGAAGTCATCTCCGCCATGCAGTGTTTATGCAAAAAGAAAAAAGAGGCGAGGACGGGAATCAGACCGTCCTCTCTCTAGTCAAAGTAGCCGGAAAAATAGATGAGCGACCCTCATCTTAACCCGCGCGAAACGGCAAGGATGAGAGGAGCGGGGAGGTATTTCCATAGGCTTGTGGGCGATGATTGGACCTCCCAAAAAAGGCTTGAGAAAATGGACTAGCAAGTCACAAAGACGCAAAAAGCTCAAAGAAGCAAATCAAGAAGCCAAAGGCCCAAAATTGTGAAGGTTTTAACCGAACAAAAAGTGAAGTACTCAAAGAGTCAAATCAAAGGCCAAAGGCCGATTCACTACAAAAAGCTGTCCCTCGCCAAAAGAAAATCAAAGACCAAACCATTGAAACCCGAACCGAATCACGTGCTAGAGAAAGCTACAAGGAAACCATATAGTGCGAGACGATCCCGAGAATGCAGTCCAGGAGCCTAAAAAGGGCTATCTCCCGAAACATCCAGAATAATTTGCATCTCAGCACGGAGGTACAAGTATCAAGTTTCTTCTATTTATTTACACAGTTCAATTTGGTAATAAGTAAGCAATGCATGAATTAGGATAAATCAAGTCCCACAGTCTAACTTTCATATTTTAAAACCAAACTTAATGTGCCGCCCTTTAATAGCATTGTTCGGGACGAACAACTAAAAGTGTGGGGTGATCTGATGGACCATAATTATACGAATCATAAACACAGTTAAACCCACTAAATTAGACTGTTTGTCTATTTAACTTTTGCTTGTTAGTTCCGATATATTTCTACAGTGTATTTTGGACTCTAGAGAGAAAACACGCTAAGGAGAGGATTTTACGCTGAAAAGATATTACAAGTCATTCCAAGGTCAAGATCAGACGCTGAATGAAGAAATCTCAAGATCCTGACATTGAATCACTCAAAACAAATCCAACCGAGGAGCAACCAAAGTCAGACCGGAGCGGAATTGGATTGATAGTTTTGTGAAAAGACTGCACAAAAGTCACAAAACTCACTCCTTCTCCTCCATGACCGGCTACCTTGTGAAGAAGGATGACTCATGGGGTGGCTTTCCCCTCCCCTTCCCTCCGTGACCGGCGGCTCCTCCTCCCCTTACCTCCAACCGGCGGCTTTTGGCTCCACCATGGGAGCTTGACACTTGTCCTCCTCTCCTCCACATCTTCATCTTCTCCTCCTCCTCCTCCCTTGGATGAAAGCCATCTTAGCCCTCCATTTCCCTTCATTTTGGCTATAAATACAAGCCAAACTCACTTGTAAAATGCATCCACAATCCACAATCCACAATCCACAATCCACAATCCACAATCCACAATCCACAATCCATAATTCACTTCTCTCTCTAGAAAGTTTGGCATTTGTAAGTTTGGTTTTTGAAATAATACTCCTGTTGGTTCTTGAGTATTATAACAGTTTGAAATAATACTCATGTTGGTTCTTGAGTATTATAACAGTTTTAGAGAATACTCCTGTTGGTTCTTGAGTATTCAAGTAGGATTTGGGAATACTCCTGTTGGTTCTTGAGTATTCCCCTTTACTTACTGTCTTTCAAAAACCCCCGAGTATTTAGCTATGATATCCTCTTCCATGGATAATCGTAGCTAAACTCTTTATTCAGTTGAAGGGGCGTACTTGTATTGTAAAATGTTTTAGACTATTTTAGTGTTTTTTTCTCTGTATTCAAAACTTGTTCTATGTGCCATATATTAGATCAGAATTTTCAAGGTTGAGTGGATGCTTGAAATGGCAAAGCTCTTCCGTGGAAGTTCGTGAACATACTCGGGTAAGTGGATGCTTGAAATTGCAAAGCTTATCTGAGGAGTTCGATCTCTCTCAAACACCATTTGGATAAATCGGAAAAGACAATCCAAATGGATGCACATAGGCTAGTATACCTTGAAATGGGGTGCTAGTCTGAGTAGAACAAGGGCTCTATGTTTTTTGCAAAAGATTAGACAGTGTTGCAAGTCGAGTGCTTGAAATGGCCTTGATTCACTTTCGAACACTTTTGCAAAAGACTAGACAGTGTGGCAAATCGAGCGCTTGAAATGGCCTTGATGCACGTTTGAATACTTAGAAGGATTACTAAAATGATAAAACAGGCTATGATGCAATGCCCCTGAAACCGAATGCTTCCCTTGAATTACAAAACCCACTTGTATTTACTTTTCTAGTGTAACTGCCTTAATCAACTGCACTCACCTTCCGGAGGACTCGCAAATCACGCATCACCCACTGTAAGTCTTTCTTTTTACTTTTCAGTATTTATTTTTCTGTAATTTACTTTTCCGCACTCAAAACCAAAAACAACCAAAAAAGTCACTTAGTCATAACCGCTAAAATCTCAATCAACCTTAAAACACGCTCCCTCGCTGTACAAATCCCTTAAAGAACAACGTATGCCCCTAATTCCCTTGGGTTCTACCCCTACTTACCACTTGCTACCCAGTAGTAAAGTCGCGAGTAGCGGACTTATAAATTTATTCTTGACGTTTGCACACGACGACTGTGCGTCCGTCAGTGAACCTTGTATTCAAGGTCAACCTTGTCTAAACAAGGAATCTGAAAATGAAGAACAATTATACAGAGTTCAATCACAATTTCAAGAATTGGAGATTAATAAGTTAAGCTATAAAAAAGCTATGAAATTACTTGAGGTAATAAAAGACCCTGAGATTAGATTAAAAATAATTAATCCGCTGAATACAGCCCCAGAAACTTCTAAGGAACAAGAAGTTCATAGGGAAATGGTTAGCCATAAATAATCATATCTTATGAATGAAGTTTATAGACGGATTAGGCAAAAGACAGAAGTAGAAAAGCCTACTTCCACACAAGATTTAATCATGGAGATTGATAATCTCAAAAAAGAAATTTGAGATCTTAAAACAAATAATAAAAGTTTAGATCAGAGAATCTCTAAGATTGAGAAAGGAAAAGAAGTTATGACTCCTGGTCGATAAATTGATAATATAGAAGAAGATAAAAACAAGCAATTTCTGTCTACTTTGGAAATGTTTATAACTCAAAAATGGCACATTAAAATTACTTTGCTAATAGACAATTATTATTCGAAAGAATTTACTGCCCTTGTTGACAGTGGAGCAAACTTGAATGTTATTCAAGAAGGGTTAATACCAACAAGGTATGTTCATAAAACGACTCATACGCTGTCTCATGCAGGAGGAAATAACCTCCAGATTAGCTATAAATTACCTAAAGCAACAAAGGTATGTATTGATAAAAAAATGTATACAAACTAGTTTTTTGCTAGCTAAGGATATAACTAACCAAGTCATACTTGGAACACCTTTTCTTGCAAAATTTTATCCTCTAAATCAAGTGGATTCAAAAGGAATTGTTGGAACTTTTAAAGGTAAAAATATTATTCTAAGGTTTATAACCGAGCCTCTAGCTAAAGCTTTGCATGAAGTTTATGACCGTATATCTGTCAAACAAAATCAACTCCATTTTATAAATTTTCAAGATGATAAATCAAAAAAAATTCTGGATTTCAAACATGACAAATGGCAGGCTCATTTAGCCCCATCTGAATTTAAATTTACCCAAAATAAAGGAGAAGAAAATAGTCTTCCCAATTTCTTGACCAAAGAAAATGTATATTCAATAAATTTTCATTTTGCAGGAATGGTCCCACAAGGGAAAACCACCCCTCTTATAGAGGAGGTAGAAAATGTTTCCTCTTATAGAGGCGGAAGAGGTCGTGGAAGACAACCGAAAATTCTGGCTCAGTTTGGAAACAATACATTAATAAATATGTCCCAAGACAAAAAATACCAAAAATATCTGGATTTCAAAAGGCATAATTCTGCGTCTCAATCATACAGAAGGTAATACTCCTTCACCTTCCTATGCCAATATAGTGGCAAGTGAAGAAAATGAGTCAAATTATACGGCCTATCAACTTAACAAAAAGAAAGAAGTAATACTTCTTATGGATGAAAAAGACTCCAAATGGAGCGATGAACCATGTACTCTTGTGAAGAGATACATGAGAGATGAGTCATACCCATCTCGGATGTACAAAAGCTGAATTTACTATGAGAATATACTCATATAAAATGGTTGTGAGATTTCCCACTTCTCAGGAATACAACCAGAAGTTTATAACTTCAGCAAAATCATAATCAAGAGGGTTATATCCCTTACAGATTGGGGAATTTCACCCCTAAGGACAAACGAATTTTATTTTGCCCAAAATAAAAATCCCGCAAAATATAATTTCTGGGATTATGTGGATGCTTTCCAAAAGGTTCTTTTATATGAGAACCCGAAAAATAAACACTCTTGGTTTATAAAGATATGCTCAGAAGTTTATAAATCTGACAAACCTACTTGGTTTATAAAATGGTGGCAACATTTTGGTGTTACGGAAGAAATTCTTCCAAAAGATTTTAAAGAAAAATTTTCAAAATGGGTGAAGATTTCACCAAGGATCTTGGAATATCAGGATAGAAATTTCAATTTGGAAGGATTATATTCACTTCTATTTTTAATTGGATTTTCCATTCCATATATATGGAGATGGGCGCCAGTCTAGTGTTATACCTAAGATATGGTCCCTTGTATCAAGAGGGAGACTTATTCAAAATTCTGGGACAAAATGACAAAGATGGACCAGAGACCAAAAAGATTTTTGGATATGACACTGTCTGTGATATGGACAGTAAAATTGCTATATATGAAGAACAGCAGAAGAAAGCCAAGGATAGTTCTTGGCAAAACATTTCGTAGAAAATGAAGTAAAAACCCCAGACTTTGACTCAGAAAGAGTTGATAGCCGCTTAAATGGAAGAACTCAAAAAAGACATAATAAGTCTTGAGGACGAGACAATGTCTCATACCTCAGAAAAAACTGATGTTTCCATGGCAACCTCGGGACAAAACATTTTCCAGGATTCACAAGATGTGGAGCCACAAATTGATGATATTTTTGAAGCACTACAAAATGTTATTGAAGAAAGACTTCTCAACAAAGAAGCAGACAAACGAGAATGCTCCTTATCAAAAGCCTGATTTTTTGAGAAGATAGTCTTCGACATGGGTCCATAATATCTGACATTTTCTACAATCACAAGGCAAATAGTGGCCAACATGGAGAATCTCCACTATAGATAAATAGTAGTCCGGGTCCCTTATGTCTTTAGATTATGGCTATATAAGAGTGTGTAGTGTGTATTGTAAAAATAAGCCTTGGACTATCAAACACTAGTTTTTCCTCCTTCTCTCTACTTTGTAATATTTTCAAGTTTCAATAAAAGTTTGAAGTTTTGAAGAATCCCTGGTGCTGCAACGTTACTTGTAAGTTTTTATTTTTGTATTTTATTTTTGTATATGTTTCTAATGATTAGCGTTATAGGCTAACCACCCAATATGTGATAAATTGATGTCAAACCATGTAACCACCCTTGTTGTTATGTAAAGATCCTTGGGAATTCAGGATGAAGATCTTCAACTAAGATCGGTATAGCGATTAGATCAACCAATACTGCGAGGTTTGTGCGGTTTTTTGACGGGCCTACTAACATAGCTAGTCTTGATCTTTGATTCTCCATGCTTTCACACTTATGCCCTTGTTAAGCCGTGGATAGGCGTTTGTGGGCTTGCAATCTATGTTGTGGGTTGGTTAAAGATTAAAGACTTGCAGCTATGTTAAGAGTAGTGACCGTTATGGACTGACTGTAATCAGAACTGGATGCTCTATTCCTTAGCTATTACGGTGACCTTAGTCGACTGTACTGGTTCAAGTTGTGGATCCAGTCCTCTCTTTATGGTTATTTCGTGTTTAGTGTGCCATGTAAAATTTAAATAAAATGGAAAAATTAATGCAAACTTTTTATTGTTTGATGCTTATATTAACTTCATAACAATAACACTTGTAAATTCGACAAGAAAAGGTTGTTCGAACAGTCGTTAGTGTTGATCTGTGGGTTTTAGTCAGGGCCAACATTTTTAGATTGTGCACAAGTTGGCGATGTGGTGAGAAGATGATCGATGGGTTGGGATATTTTTATACGTCAATTTGGTTTTTTAGTTCGTGCATTTTTTATAAATAAGCATAATTTATTAAATAAACACAGAAACTACACCAATCCTGCTACAACATAGTCATTTTTAAAGATATAAGCTATACAACAAGGAATATCATTAGATTTAGATCAGCTCCATCCTGCCAAAAAATCTGTCACTGAATTAGTTTCCCTTAGAGGTTCCTTAGTGCTTTCGAGTTCTCGGCTTCGTCTATTGAAACTTAATCGCCGTATTCAAAGTTGAATTTCAAGTTATTGGAAAATATGTCTGAGCTCTCCATTTATAGTCACATAACAGTGCATAGGCGGCGCCTCTGAAGACAGTCGACGCCTCCCATAGATCAGTTAGTCGGTGCCTTGTCTTTTGGCCTCCGCGGCCCTTCACTTCGCCTCCCGATTAGGAAACGCATATGATGGCGTCCAGTTTTAGTCCAATTTTTATCTCTTTTCGTCCGTTTCATGTTTAGGCCATCTTTGGATCCATGTAGGTTGAAACACGCAAAAGGCGATGTAGAAGGACAAATATGTTCAAAACCAGTCCAAAATATTTAAGATATGGAGTTTAAAATGCAATGGAAAATTCATCAATCATATTACAAGGAATTTTTTTTTCTGCCCCTTTGATGTCATTTCTAATAGTGTACATCTATAGGGTACAACTATAGCACACTTTTTCTTTCAAAACCTCTTGGGTAATGTTAATGTCCAACGGGAGTGGTCTAGTGGCAAAAGGAGAGGTCATAAAAATTAAACACTCAATATCATCTTCCTAATGAGATTAAAACTAGGACTCTTGTGATAAAATATGAAAAGTTAAATAATGTGTACTATTGAAGAAAATGTAATCTCCACCAACTACTTGTGGGATCCAACTCTACTTACCACTATCAGGACCTTCTCAAGACATTTTGGGATTTGAAGTAAAATAAAAAAGTTGGGCTTCTGAATTCTTTTTAAAATTATGTGGCCTTTTTCATTCTCTAAATGTGACATTTTAATTGAAATGGAGCTTTTTCTTATTAAAATGAGGCTTCTTTTTTTCGTTAAATATGGCCTCTTTTTTGAATGGACATGACTTTTTGTAGAGATCGATTACAAGATTATGCTTAATTAAACCTTTTCTTATTATTGATTAAGGGACCAAATGTTTAGGTTTACAAACCACGGCTTGACTCAAGCCAAAATCAAATAACAACAAGCAATTAATCCAGTCCAATGACACAAACAACACAGGCAACAATGCAACGTGATCCAAGCAACGAGTTCGAAGATACTTCCCTGAGAACCCAAGGTCGAAGCTTTGCCCAGAACTGAAACTGAGCTGCACAATCCTACTGGTTCCGTCAATCCGCTCTCTGCAATAGGAGTTGAACCACTGAGTCTTCACCACCGTAAATGTCGAACTTGCAGCGTCGTCGTCAAGTTTTCAAGTTGGCCGATTCGCTTCTTGGATTGCTCTCGGATGTGTATCGCTCAATCGGAATGCAGAAGTGTGCCCTAAGCCCCAAATTGAATTGCATTTGTATTGAGATGCAGCTGCTTCAAAACGACGCAGTTCACACGTGACCGTTACGCCTCAAACGTCGTCGTCGTCTTTGTAACGAACTCTCGCGCCTTGTTGGAACGACATCGTTCTATGAAAACTCAGACTCCCGCTTTTGAACGAAACGACACACAGCTTCGAGGAAACCCCAAACTTTGTATTTCCCTCCTTATTAGGGCTGAGCATTATTTGGTAAATTCCGAGTTTACCGATTTAATTTATCGAACCGAGTCAATTCGGTTCGGTAAACGGTAAAATTGATAAATTACCGATCGGTAAAACGGTAAAATTTGATCGGTAATGGGAATGAATTTTTTGATTCGATAATTTACCGATTAATAAATATTTACTTATTTAATTATATTTATTAACAAAATTAAACGACACACCATCAACAGCAAACAAAAACAAAAAACCCTAAGTCCGACTTTGCAGAATCGCATCTCAGCCTCCACTCCAAATCGCGACTGATTCATCCTTCGCTCCAAATTGCGACTGATTCATCCTTCGCTTCAAATCGCAGTGTCCTGAGACTCGCGACTGACGGCTACTCCAAATCGCATCTCCGCCTCCACTCCAAATCGGCAATCCGTCAATCCGAATCCGTCGCTCCAACTTTGTCAATCAGACTCTGCCACATCGTAGAAAGCAGCCAGGTAAGTGAAAAAATCCAATCTCTTTGCAGCCTTGAGTTTCATCCTTTGATAGCTTAAGTTGATTTGCCCTGCTGGATGGAAACTAGGTGAGAAGTCCATGAAGCCAGACCCCAAGCTCAGCAAGGAATACTTTGCCGCTGTTTGATAAGTTATTTCGAGATATTCTCAAAGCACATTAAAACACTCATAGATTTGGTAATCCTTTATCGCCCTTGTTGAGATATTAAACTATACAAACATCCTTTGGCTCTTGCAATAAGGCTCTACTTTGTTGACATCCACTCGGTGTTTCCTTTTCCTCATGTGAATGAAATACTTTTTTTTTGATGGGATGTGAATGAAATACTTGTTTAAACAAAAAAGAAAAAGAAGCTTAAGTTGATTAACTGTCATATATTCAATATCCATCTGATGTTGTTGCTGTGGTAGTGTTTTAGTGTACTATTTGTTGATCATAAACTTACTTTCTATCTATTTTGTGTATACAAAATGTTCAAGTCACATATGGTCCTTGGCTGATTAGGTTATGGCATTAGATCTTTGCTGTTATGCATTTTTTGCAGCATCCATTCTTATTGTTAGGCATTTTTTGCAGCATCCTTTTTTTGCTGCATCCATTCTTTGTTGTTGTGCATTTTTTTCCAACAACCATTTTCTGAGTGTTATGCTTGTGCATTATAGTGGATGCAACAGGGTATGAACTTGCTGCTGGAATTTATTCAGAGATATGAGTTTGCTACTATCATTGATATCATTATTTTTGTTGGCATAGATAGCTCAATTGCTGCTTGATTTTATCCAGGGACATAAATCTGCATTACAGTGGATGCAACAGCTATTAATGCAGTATAATTTTTTGAGATGAAGATGGAGAAGCAGGAGAAAAAAAGAAGCAGAAGACCCTCTTTTGAAATACTCTATTGAATTTTAATTATATTCCATACTTGATGTAAAAACACTGTTACTTTTTTGCTCTTTTTCGTTTACCAGATGTAGTTGTTTAATTAATCTTTTAAAACAATTGAAAATTTTGACAGGAAATTCGGTAAATTTTCTGAATTTACTGAATTTACTGTTTTACCGAAATGTCGGTAAAACGGTAAATTTGGTTCGGTAATCGAAACAAAAAAATGGTTCGGTAAATTCGGTAAGGTAAATTCGGTAAACGGTAAATTCGGTAAATCACCGAATGCACAGCCCTACTCCTTATTGAAGCGACGGCGTTTTGAGCTCATAAGCTCAAAACATACATATGGCTTAAGGACTTAACCCAGAATTTTCCTACAAACTCAACTGGACATATGGACTGGAAATAACACTAAACATGGTCCCAATATCATTCATAACACAACTAGGGTTACCATAAACTTAACAAATGCCATCCTAAGACTAGTTGTGACAGAAATGAATGAATTAATAAGAAGTGAAACAGATACATCTGACCTGGTTTTAGAAAGGGTCTAACACAGCCAGATAAGGCTTCAAACTGCTCAGACAGGAGTTTCATCCAACCTCATCAATATGTAGGCTTTCCCTGCAGAAAACAAACTTGTTAGCAGGTACAATTTTAGTTCCAAAGTCAGCTGGGTTTTTCTCCCCAAGGATTTTGTCTACTCTTATGGTTTGGGTCTCCACTAGGTCTCTAATGAAATGCATTCTCACATCTATATGCTTAGACCTCTCATGATACACTGGATCTCTACACAAACATAACGCAGTTTGACTATCCATAAATATCATAGGAGACTCACTAATCCCACTGATTTCCTTCACTATCCCACTCAACCAAATGGCTTCCTTTGCTGCCTCTGTGGCAGCTTTATACTCTGCTTCTATGGATGACAAAGCTACTATGGGCTGAAGCTGACTCTTCCAAGACACACAGTTCCCATTTCAAGTGAAATAGAAAGCTGTAGTGGATTTCTTATTGTCCCTATTGCTGGCATAATCTGAATCTACATAACCTACAATCCCAGCTTTTGGTTCATGGTTTCTATACACTAGTCCTAGTCCCTTAGTCCCTAATATGTATCTTAACAAATACTTCATGTCTTCCCAATGCTTTGTGCCTGGGTCAGACATGTATCTACTAAGAACACTATTAGAGAAAGCAAGATCAGGCCTAGTACATATCATTCCATTCATAACAGAACCAACAGCAACATCATAGGGTACATTCATCATATTTTTTTCTTTCTTGCTCAGTTTTAGGACAGCCTTCCTTAGAGAAAACAAGATGACCTCCTAAGGGTATATCATTAAACTTAACATTCACAATAGCAAATTTGTCTAACACCTTAGCAAAATATTCAGACTGGGATAAACAGATTACTCCATCTGTCCAGTCTCTAGTTATTTTTACCCCTAAGATCTTTTGAGCAATTCCTCAGTCTTTCATGTCAAAATGTTTTTGCAAACCATACTTAGTCAGTTTTATGTCATGCATTGAGGAACTAATCAGCAACAAATCATCAACATACAGGAGCACAAACAATGGGGCATTATTTTTCACTCTTTTCAGATAAAGGCATGTATCATACGTGCTTCTTACAAATCCTAAGTCAAGCATGCAACTGTCAAATTTCTTATTCCACTGCCTAGGTGATTGTTTCAATTCATAGATTGATTTTCTAAGCAGGCAGGCATGATCTGGTTTAGTTTTATCAACAAAACCTTCAGGTTGACACATATGAATTGTTTCAAGCAAATCACCATGTAAAAATGCAGTTTTCACATCCATTTTTGAATATGCCAATCATAGACAGCAGTCATAGCAATAAGCAATCTCAGTGTTTTATACTTGACAACAGGAGCAAATATCTCATTAAAATCAATGCCCTCTCTTTGGTGAAACCCCTTAGCCACTAACCTAGCCTTAAACCTTGGTGGATCATTAGGTGAGTTACCTTCTTTTATTCTGTATATCCATTTACATGCCAAAGGTTTAACATCAGCAGGCCTAGGTACAAGTTTCCAAGTATTTTTATCATGCATGGATTGGATTTCTTCTATCATAGCTTTTTTCCATTTTTCAGATTCATTACTTGACAAGGATTCCTTATATGTATCAGGTATTACATATTTGATTTTTTCAGCAGCCATTAGAGCAAACTCAACAATATTGCAGCACTTATCATCATGTTTCTCATCATACTCAGCAATGTTGACCTTATATTTTCTATTAGGAATTCTAGTCCAAGGTTCTATGTCTCTAGTCAATTGATAGTCATCAATTCTAGGTTCAGTTTCATGCACATGAGACTCAGAAATATCAGGCATAGCATCAACATTTTTAGGCACATTCACACTGTGATCAATGTACAAATCATCAGGAAGATTTGGCAAATCAGGTAAAGCAGCAGAAGAATTAATTATGCCTAAATCAGATGATCCTATAGCAGCATTTTGATCACTAGTGTCCATGGAATTTAGAGCTGAGTTTGAGTGAGAAGGGCTTACAGTGCTAGCTCCCCCACCTAATTGGTGAGGTAGCTCATTACCTGAAACAGCAGTGGAATTACTCCCTTCATCTGTTTCCTCCAGCATTCCATCACTTATGTCTAGTGACTGTCCCATCTCAACTGCTTAGTCTCCCTGGTTTCCATCATCATGTCCCTGGTTCAAATTAAAACCCGATGGAATAAAACTGGTCACACCTTCAGGTGTGCCATGAGACTCAATAGCATGGTTTAGTTTAGACTTAAAGTAGAAATTCAGTTCATCAAAGGTAACAGAATGAGACACAATGACTTTGTAACCTCCTGGTTTAATCATTAGCAGTTTATAGCCCTTAACACCTTCAGGATACCCAAGCATGATGCATTTAGCAGCCCTAGGCTGGAGTTTACCATCAGACACTTTGGCATAAGCAGTGCAGCCAAAGGGTCTGAGGTGGGAGAGGTTTGGAGGTTTCCCAGTCCAAAGCTCCTGGGGAGTTTTGAAATTAATGGCTGAGGAAGGACATCTGTTTATCAGATAAGCATATGTGACCACAGCCTCTCCCCAAAGAGTTGGTTTAACTCCAGCACTAATCATCATACATCTAGCTTTCTCTAAAAGGGTCCTGTTCATCCTCTCAGCAGTCCCATTCTGCTGAGGAGTACCAGGCACAGTCAAGTGTCTTTTAATCCCATTCTTTGTGCAAAATTCATTAAAGGTCTTGTTAAAAAATTCCAACCCATTATCTGTTCTTAAACATTTAACCTTAAGTTCAGTTTGACTCTCAACCATGATCTTCCAATTCTTAAAGTTTTCAAAAGCCTCATCCTTGGTTTTTAAAAGAAAGACTGATACTTTTCTAGAGTATTGATCAATGATTGAAAGGAAATATGACCTTCCTCCTATTGTAGTGACCTGGGCAGGTCCCCACAAATCAGAGTGGACATACTCCAAAGGTTTTTTGACAACAAAAGAAGATTTGTCAAAAGGATGAGCTGATTTTTTTTACTAAAAACACATGTTTCACAGAATTTCAGATCAATAGGCTTACAATCAATCAAACCAGATTTAGACAGATAATGCAGTCCTTTATTTCCTATATGACCAAGCCTTGAATGCCACATTTTAGTGTCAAACAGAGTTTTATGTTCATCAGAAAGATTAATTTTAGAAGAAGAGATCACATGGTAAAGACCTCCCTTTTCAATGCTTTTAATTACAACTCTGTCATCTCTTAGCACTTCTCTAACTCCCTTAAAGGTTGTTATCTTGCATCCAAGTTTATCAAGGGAAGATTCTGATATTAAACTTCTCCTCAGATGGGGAACCCATCTCACATTTTGGAGAGTTCTCACAGCACCATCAAACATCCTTAAGGGAACTGAACCAATTCCCTTAATTCTCAATGATGTGTGATCACCTAGCATGATCTCCCCACCTTCACAAAGCTTCAGGGAATTGAAGAGACGCTTGTGTGGAGTGGCATGCATGGTGCAGTCAGAATCAAGGATCCATGACTCACTCTCATGCCCATCAGACATGAGAAGCAATTCATTGTGATATTGGGGATCCTTTTCACAAATATTAGACTGTCCAGATTGTTGGTTATCTTTATTCCCTTTGTTCTTTTTATCCTCGATTCTTTTGTAACAAGAGCTAGCATAGTGGCCCAACTTGCCACAATAGTTGCATTTAACAGGGATATTTCTTTGAGAGTTGTTGTTATTTTGTGAAGATTGAGAAGACTTGTCAAAGGATTTCTTATTCTGAGAATCATTGTTATTCGGAGAACCATTATTGTAGTTCTTATTCTTTAATTAAATTTTTTCTTTCCCTTAAACATCATTACCTCAGATTTTACTTCAGTTTTAACACCAATTTTAGCCTTAAAAACTTTAGACTTTCATTCTTTTGAGTAACAGCTTCAAGGATCTTGGAGACTGTAGACGCTTCACTTTTATACTGAATAACATCCCTAAGGGTGTCAAACTGTGAGGGAAGTGAATTAAGAAGAATGACACAGAGGTGTTCATCTTTAATTTCATCCTTACACTTTTTCAAATCCTGAGTTAATTTTAAGAAGATGTCAAGGTTATCCTGCAAACTCACACACACATCTATCTTGAAAGTGAAGAGTTTTGTTTGCAAAGAGATCCCATTGGGGAGAGATTTAACAAATACAGTTTTTCTAATTCATCCCACAATGTTTTAGGTTCAGTATGATGCATTACTTTCCTAGCTACATCATCTGTTAGTCTCATCATGATCTTAGAATAGGCTAATTCTTTCAAGTCTATTTTCTGTTGATCTGAGGTAGGAGCAATCCATTCCTCAGTCACAGCCCTATAGCATTTTTACTAAACCAATATTGCCTTCATCCTCGTCTTCCACGTACTGAAGTCAGAGGTTCCATCGAATGCCTTGATTTTCATGGCATCAGCCATCCCAAAAGAGAAATCAAGTCCAAGGGTTAACAAGAAAACATAATCAAGCACAGATGATGATCAAGATGACTCAAGATCAATCAATCCGACTCTGATACCACATTGTAGAGATCGATTACAAGATTATGCTTAGTTAAACCTTTTCTTATTATTGATTAAGGGACCAAATGTTTAGGTTTACAAACCACGGCTTGACTCAAGCCAAAATCAAATAACAACAAGCAATTAATCCAGTCCAATGACACAAACAACACAGGCAACAATGCACTGTAATCCAAGCAACGAGTTCGAAGATACTTCCCTGTGAACCCACGGTCAAAGCTTTGCCAAGAACTGAAACCGAGCTGCACAATCCTACCGGTCGAATCCCGTTGTTCTGCTCTCTGCAATAGGAGTTGAACCACCGAGTCTTCACCACCGTAAACGTCGAACTTGCAGCGTCGTCGTCAAGCTTTCAATTTGGCCGATTCGCTTCTTGGATTGCTCTCGGATGTGTATCGCTCAATCAGAATGCAGAAGTGTGCCCTAAGCCCCAAATTGAATTACATTTGTATTGAGATGCAGCTGCTTCAAAACGACGCAGTTCACAAGTGACTGTTACGCCTCAAGCGTCGTCGTCTTCTTTGTAACGAACTCTCGCGCCTTGCTGGAACGACATCGTTATATTAAAACTCAGACTCCCGCTTTTTAGTGAAACAACACAGCTTCAAGGAAACGCAAAACTTTGTATTTCCCTCCTTATTGAAGCGACGACGTTTTGAGCTCATAAGCTCAAAACATACATATGGCTTGGGGGGGGGGGGGGGGGGTTATTCACCCAAATGCCCCTGTTTCAAACACAAAACACCCATTTGCCCCCTTTGAAACTCAAATAACCAGAATGCCCTTTGTTTTACAATCCCGGTGTCTCGAAAACCGGGAATGTCAATTTTTATTATTCCCGGTTTCCCACATACCGAGAATGTATTGAAACATGAAGACGTGGCTTGTTTGGGGCCGACGTGGACTATTCTGCGCCAGGCCACGTAATCATTTTTTAAATTCCCAATACGGGGGATATTGGAATAATAAAAATTGACATTCCCGGTTTTTTGAAAACCGGGAATGTAAAAAAAGAGCATTCTGGTTATTTGAGTTTCAAAGGGGACAAATTTGGTGTTTTGAGTTTGAAATAGGGGCATTTGGGTGAATAACCCGGCTTAAGGACTTAACCCAGAATTTTCCTGCAAACTCAACTGGACATATGAACTGGAAATAAACACTAAACATGGTCCCAATATCATTCATAACACAACTAGGGTTACCATAAACTTAACACTTTTTTTATTGAGATGGACTTATTCTTAAATTTACAACTAAAAGTGTATAAAAATGTGGCCTGAATCTTTGGCTTTATCTGTCTCAAGGTGGAGTCGGCCTTGACCACTAGTTAAGTGTTCAGTCGGAGTACGAGAAATAAACATAACAAATACAAATTTGATACTAGCATTCATGATGCGCAGTCAAGATTTGGTATCATTGTTAGGGAGCTAGCTACATATATAGGAGTTCAATTTTCTATTTTATCCGTAGTTATTTTTCAGTTTTCTTCATTTTTAAAATTTTGTTTGCTGTTTGGTTCACTAGTTTGCGATATCTCTTTGTTCACAGTAGAATAGGTTACGACGGGGAATATATGGACTTCAACCCAGAATCTGAATATTAATTTCACCACCCCAAAGGAGAGGTCAGCAGAAAATGGCCCATGGATAAAAGACGCACACTTCGATAAATGGCATCACCAATCTGTCAGCTAGCTCAGGTGCTTTCAAAAAAATGCGTAAGATGAAGAATTGAGTTCAAGAATGCGTGAACAACGATAAAACGAAATACGTATTCAAATTCATGTTGTAAGTAGAACAAACAACTTTCAAATTGATTCTCTAAGAATCAAATCTCAAAACAAAGATACCCACCCAACAACAAGGAACTAAACTCCCTTCTTTCTTTTCTCTCTAAGATGATTTGTTATATTGCTCGATGAAAATATATGTAGAGGGCTATTTATACTAGAACCAAAACCTAAAAATGGCTAACATAATCAACTCTCTAAGAATAGGACAAGGCCCTAGTGTGGATATCTTCTTAAATGCATGAATTCTAAAATGGGTCGTCCATGTATAGCATGTGGACTTTAGACTTCGACTCTCCAAAACTAGTTTCTCCATGTGGTATTCATCCTCTTTTGGGTCTTGTTCACTTGATTACTTGGTTCTGAATCTTGAATCACCACTACACCAGTTGATCAATTATGTCACTGACAATAAAAAATGCCGCGTAAAGACATTTTCAGTCGCATAAGGTCTTATGCGACTGAGGTCAGTGATATAAGGACCAATCGCATAAAGGGTGTGACATAAGCAAAATTGCGACTTACTAATGGACATCAGTCACATAAGACTACTTGAGCGACACACTTTTTATGCCGCGTTAGGAAATACGTTAGTCGCATTAGATTATGTATTTCCACAAGTGAGATGACGTTTTTACAAAATGAGTTAGACACTTTAGTATTTTTTTCAAATATCTGTCGCGTTAGTATGTTACGTACTGTAATTTATTGGGTCGCGTAGGTGCGGGTTGTACAATTGTCTAGTCGCGTACGTTTTTTTTCAGTCGCGTAAGTGACAGATGTTCATTTGATAAGTCGCCTAAGTTCCACATCTGTGTTTGACTAAGTCGCATAAGTTTTAAATCGTCTTCTTTTGTTAAGTTCTATAGTCGCGTAAGGCACCAGAAAAATATCATTATTAGAATTTTGGCACATTTAGAAACCCCTGATATTACACAAAACAGTAACCAACAAGTTCAAAAAGAACACCATGTCAACATTCAGTAAATTACACAAAACACCTAAAAAGGTGTACTAAAAAGTTAACCAACATAAGTTAAGATAGAGCTAAAGTTCACAGAGTGCCCAAACCAAATGAAACACCGTCCGAAACATTGCCACCATGTCCTGAGGCCCTTTCCTTCAACATATCCTCCAAAGCCCCGAGCCTACCCTCGAATTCAACATCTTTTTTTGCTGCCTCTTCCTTTGCCTTGATCAGCTCTTCCTTGAGCGCGTGGTTAGATGCCCCGCCTCTAGAGCGAGGAGGCCTCTTAAGATTTCCACCAACTCCGGACACCACAGTCCCTTTCTTCTACCCGACAGCTTTGTAAATGATGTCTAGCTGTATCTTTGTCGGGAGGGGTTCACGCTGGACAACCATGCTGGGGTCATCGGAATCATCATGGTCACCTTGGGTCAGCATATTGACAGCACAATTCATTTGCTCATACTATAACAAAAAATAACTTATTTAACTAAACAAATAACAGAAATGTACTTTGAACTTTGATACAATCATGATCTAGGTGATTAAACATTAACATAAACATAAAACAGTAACACATACCAACAACATATTCATAGACATAAACATATACCAGCAAGATTTAATACTTAAACAGCTGAAATGCAACATAAACATAAAACAGAACACTTATAATCATTAAACAACAAAACATACAACAATTTGCATAGTCCTAATAGACAATATACCAGAGACATATTCATCATATCCAACAATTTTTTCAGTTCACAGAAAATGCAATTGAAAAGCATGACTTAAAACATTACCACTAAGGGAAGACTCTTTGGCTCCTGGGAGTACACCTCTTCAAATGAGGCAACATAGGGTGCCTTATGTCGCTTTTCCATGTGCTTCACCGATCTGATGGTGAATGGAGTTTTGCCCGAATGGTGGTTCATTTTCTTTTTCCTTGCATCTTTCATTCTAGCTGATATTGCCTACATAACAAAGTAAAAAATTAGCCAAACAAAAATAGGCCAGTTAATGAAAAAAACTGTAACTTATAATGTAACATCACCTGCTGAGCAGGCTCTTGCAAGTGCTGCACGAGCCATTTCCATTCTTCTTCTCTATGTTTGAATTCCTTGGGTGTTTTTTCACCATGAGCCAGATAGTGACTGCGACAATCAGATTTCCAGTCTTTATAGTGAAAGTTGGCATGCCTAGTTATATACTCCCATAGCATAGTGTAAGAAGAAATGAAGATGTGTACCAAGCCAAAAAAAAGTATGTTAGTCCAATAACTTTTAAACATAAGTAATAAGAAACATTCTAATGCTCATGAGTAAACAACTGAAACTGAAACTTAAGTAATTGGTGACTATATTACAGTGCTTCGGGTCCAATTCGGAGTAGGTTAGGGCTAACATCGGCACTTTCTCCCTTACGCAACTCCCAATTTGATGGGTCATCATGCTTCGTATTTTGTCGCTAACTGGGCCATTTGCCTCAAAGCTGCATTCCACCTTTATCCTCGATCCCAATCTATACACCAAGTCCGCTAACTTGGCGCCACACACAACTCCTCGACGCTTGCGCTTTTTTCCTAGTTGATCAGGGGAATCTGCTATAACAGTTAGACAGTGACATTAATAAGCGAATGCAATACATCATAAAATAGACCAAATATCAATAAATGACAAAGATCATAGTGAAATCTCAATATATAGACCAACTTACCAGTTGCTAAGGAATTCTTGCATCTTATGCTCAATAGTTCTTCATCAGGTTCTTCATCTTCTTTTTCTTCAATATTATCAGCCTCAACATTCTCATCAGAAAATTCAACACCCTCATCAGAAAATTCAACACCCTCTGCCTTTTTAGAGGCACCCCCAGAGACTTCCGGATCCACATCTTCACCAACATCATCTTCTTTGTCAGCAGCATCATCTTCTTTGTCAGCAACATTATTATCTTCCGCCATTTCATAAGCAAAGTCGTCTCCTTTGTCAGCATCGTCATCATCATCTTCTTTGTCAGATACTTGGGGCGAGGGTGTAAGGGATGGGTATAGGTCACTAGCAGTTGAACGTTGAAGTGATGAAGTGCTTAAGGTACGAGCAGGGTATTTTAAAGTTGGGGAGGAACATTTACGATTTTGGTCTCAATGTTTGAAGGTTTTTGGACGCTAAGCTTTGACAAATTTCTAGGGCTACGGCGGATTTGGAGTTGGATGGACTTCTTCTTCGGAGTAGTATGGATAGCAGTTTCACAGGTCGGTCTTTCGAGCTCGGTTGGGACAACAATGTCAGTTGGTGGTTGTTCTTTGGCTGGTTGCTTGTTCGACGGAGGTTTTGATGGTGGTTTTTGTTGTGGTTTTGTCGTCGTTGCAGGGCGTTTCACAACCGCTTTCTTCTGGTTCACCTTGGCGGGCCCTCCTCTCTTCGAAGGTGGATCGAGCATGTGAATCTTGGCTGGTTTTTGACTGCTAGGTGATCGGAGCTTCATCAGGGCTTTGCTGGTGGCGTTCGTGACTTCGGAGAGGGATTTTTTCTTCGGTGGCATGGCGATTGTGGCGGAGTGCGGCAGATGAGGAAGTGAGGAAATGAGAACAAACCCTAAGTAAATCGAGGGTTTTTTTGTTTCCAACGTACATGTGGTTCAGATTGGACACGTGTCTGGCTATGATTATTTACACCCTTAGGCGACTAACATTGATAATGAGGCGCTTAAGGAAGTTTTTTTAGAAAATGTAATATTTCATTTCCCTCTACAGAATTCAGTTTGTCCCGCCCAGAGAATACTCATCTCCCCATATAAATTTGACCATCTTACGTAACTCATAAACATATATTCAGTCGCGTAAGAGGCATCAGAGTTGAAAAAACTATTTTCATTACAACAAGCATCCCTAACAATAACCATTACACATGACACCTGCAACACACATTTCCAAAATACAAGGGTAGAACTACTAATCATCTTCTTGCAGGTCATCCCCATCCACCTCACCGTCAACCTCATCATCACTTTCATAATTGTCACTTAGCCTTGATTGTCCCCTAGGTAAATGACGAGGAGGTGCTGGAGGAGGAAGTCTATCTCCCTTGGTGTGAGTTGTGGTTTCTTGAGTGTTCGAGGTGGTTCCTTTAGCCTTGATTGTCCTACTCCTTGTAAGGTGAGGATTAACAATATCTCTTATGGGTTGATTCAAATCTCTATCCACAATTTGTGTAAGCTTCTTTGTCTTCGGTGGCATAAAAGAAATGAACCTACAAGGGGAAAAACAACTAAGACAAGTGAGGATAGTGGAATAAGCTCAAGAATCACAAGTAGCAAAGCAAACAAAGAAAAACATAGAATAGTTGGAGTTCTAAATGATTCTTCCTAGGGACAATCTAGCCATTGCTCCCCGGCAACGGCGCTATTTTGACAATTGTAATTTTGTATAGTCAAAAGAATTTATATTTTGACCGGTAAGACCGGTGTCGAACTCAAGGGAGCAATTGGATTATACGCTAGGGGAATCAAATTTTCTACTCGGTTATTCCTTCAAATCAATAATGAGAGTGGTTTCAAACTTAGAACAAGCAATTAGATAGCACTAAAGGGTTTAATATCAATCAAAAGAGAGTTTCGAGGGGTTGTGCCCCTCCTTGGCATTTCCCATGATCATGCATACAAGAATTAAACACATTCAAGGTGTTAGATAGTGTTGAACCTAGCTTAGACTAAGGTAGATCCCATCCTAATCGAATCTATTCTTAGTAAAGCTCTCTTATAGCTCGAACCTCACTCTCTCGAGGATATTGGTTCATTCCATGGCATTTATTAGCATTAGAATCTCTCCCAAGCAATAAATACCATGAACTCGAGTCCTAGTTCACTTCAAATCCGTAGATATGATCACATTTACTACATCTAAACCATCCCTAAGATCGCTAGATTATTAGGTCAAGTTTTGGGATAAACAAGTCACTTAGGCATTTCATCAAACACCTTGTGGCATGCAATAATGAAGATCATAGCAAATGTAAATTTAACACCATAGATTAATCATCAAACATGTGTATACATGATCAAGAGTACCAAGGAGGGTAACAACACCCTCAAAACACAAGGGGACTACTCACACATCATGTAAGACAACATGGTGTGAGTAGGGTTTAAGTACAACAAATGAGAATAGAAGAGGAATAGAAATAGAAATAGGATGGTTAATCCCAATGTCTCCCTTTGATCTTCACTTCTCCTTTGTTGGGTGTGGATTGATGACCTTGATTTGATCTCCTTTGATGAGTATTTTCACCCAAAAGTCCAGCTCCTTAGGTCAAAAACGCCACTTTCTATTTATAGCCTCGGGTGAAATATCAGTACTATAGCAGTCCACCCGACCGGTTGGGAATCTGGGAGAAATCCACCCGACCGGTTGGGATTGATCTTGGATGAAGACCTTCTGAAATCTTCATCCAGCCGACCGGCTAACTGGCCCAGCCGACCGGCTCATAGTGGACGATTGCAAGCCTTTTGAAATTTTCATCCAGCCGACCGGCTGACTTGCCCAGCCGACCGACTCAAGTTGGACGATTGCACTCCTCTCTGCTCCTTTGTCCAACCGGTCGGTTGGCTCAAGGGAAATTCCCACCCGACCGGTTGAGGTTCAATTCTGCCCATATTTTGTTCCAAACTTCCAGTTTTCCTGAGTTTTTGTATTTTGGCTTTGACACTGAGAATATATTGTTTTGTACCTGAAACGTACGAAAAGGGATCAAATGACATCAAAATATCGTCGAAATCGAACAAAAGCTATAGTGAAAACGGGTACTAATAAGTCAAAATCTCGACTTATCACGCTTCGTCTGACGCGTCAAACTTAAATTTGTAATCTCCTGCTAAAAGCTCGTAAAGAGGAAAGCATGGTCGAACCCAAAGGACCTGGTCTTGTTGAAGTTGTCGCTGAAAACAATTAAAAGAGGGGGGGTTGTGAGTGATTTTGAGTGCAAAAGAGAGAATAGTAAGAAGGATTCAATAAGAGAGAACATTCAGCTTATGGTTTCTATTGTGACATGTTTATCATTCAGTGCTAATAATCAAATCTCAAATTTCTAAGTGTGGTTATTCCGGAAAAGGTGATAACCCAAAGTATCTCGGGAAAAGCGATACACCACAATCTAACCCGGGAAAGGTGTTAGACTTCTAGTTCTCCTAAACCCAATAATCCGGGAAAGGTATTATCGAATCTAGGTGTTACTACTCATCTTTACGGGAAAGTATCCAACAAGTATTAATGATAAGGACTGAATTGTTCGGCCAAGCTTTACGGGAAAGTATCCACTTAGCTTCACAATTCAATCCTTGAAAGTAAGCACAAGAACTAGAGAAACAAGAAATTGCATTAAGAATAAAGTCTCAAAACATGTGTCACAAAGACAAAACCCTAAACTGATCTGATAGTTTAGCTACACATAATCATGGTAAAACACATAATAAAAGGTAGTAAGAAAATCTTCTCTCTTGTCGAAAGCTTCGTCTTATCCTCTAGAGCCGTCTCGAATGATGGATGATTATGAGATGATGAGATGATCGATTCTGAAAACCCTAACCCAAAACCTTAATATATAAGTTTGTGGGTTTCTAAATATGTTTTTGGGCTAAATTGCCAATTTTAAGACTTGCTGATGTCATCAAAACATGTTGCTGATGTCATCGTCGCGCCCTGTGTAGACATTACAACCGCTCCCAGCCTTGACGTTATTGGTACTGGCCGCGCCCAGCCTTGACGTTAGCACAGTGGCTAATGTCTTCATGGGGCGCGGTCCCCACTGAGTCTGCGCGTCAGTTCCAACTTCGAATCTGGATTTGACTGTTCTAATGACCTCCGCTGCTCTCGGTGTGAACTAGAGAGTTGTAGGGAATTGAGTCAGCTACGCAATGACGCATGGGTCATATTTTTCTGCTTAGCGGTCCATTCCTAGTACTCCGTAAAGCGTCCCAAGGTCTGATCTGCTATTGTGATGCTTTTGGAATGAAATGCCGTCTTTTATGCGCGTTTCCTCCTAGAGCATTCCGAAACACCTGAGATGCAAAACCATACTAAAAAGTAACTGTTCACAAAATAAAGTGCCAAAATAAATGGGATTAGTTGATTCGATGAGTCGTATAAATACGACTCATCAAGGGTCTACCACATTGAATGGCAAATAAGGTCGAATGAAAACCGGTAGCAGGCGTTGCAACATCACGTGACAATCATGTGTCTTCAGTCCAATAAATTTTTTGCCATCAAGATTAATTTTATTCCTCAAACTTCATGCGTAACCATAGGGATACTTGACGTCTCTCATAAGTTCAAGGATATCTACCTTTTCATTCGGAGTTACAGTGTAAGGTGCTTTACTCACCTTCTCTTTCTTTGACCCGGATGGTTTGAACCATAACTTTTTTCATACCCCTTGTTCTTCCAAACCTTTTCTAGCCTTGATGTCGTCCTTGGTCTTACCTTCAAGCCCTAGTATGGTTCCGATTATGTTATCAAAAACATTCTTCGCTATATGCATGACATCAACCGAATAAGGATGAGAAATTGATTGCCAATATGGCAAGTCATAAAAGATGGACACGTGTGTCCAACAAAGTTTCTCAGCGCTTCCTCTAGGCTCAAACTGCGGATGCAAGCTGAGAGTGGGGTAATCATGAGCCATTATTTGGTTGAATATGTGAGGACCCGAATATGATGTAGAGGGATCCCTAGTCTCAATTCGGCCGTTGAATCTATGAGCTGCAAACCTCCAATCATGATCTCTAGGGAGCCATCTTCGGTGGCCGTGATAAGACATTCTACATGTTATATGAGTAGCATCGATTTCATCTAGACATAAGGGGCAAGCTTGTACCCTTTTGTCTTAAGGCCTCCCAACATGCCTAGACCCGGAAAGTCACTTATAGTCCACATCACTGCCGCTTTCATAATGAATGGTGACCCAACATGTCGATCAAATGTACAACATCCCTCATCCCATAACACCTTAATCTCATCAATAAGCAGCCTCATAAATACATTCAAGCACTTTCTAGGAGAGTTAGGCCTTGATATCAACAAACTTAGTATGTTAAACTCCTTCTTCATACATATATGGGGTGGCAAATTATAGGGAATAAGAACAATAGGCCATGTGCTGTGAGGGAGGGTCTGATGCTCCAAACGGATTAAAACCATCGGTGGCTAAACCCAGTCAAACATTTCTGATCTCACTTGCAAACTCTAGAAATTCATTGTCAAAAAATTTCCATGATTCCCCATCTGCAGGATGCCTAATGTACTCTGGATCAGTTTTATTTCTATTGGCGTGCCACCTCATTTGGCCTGCAGTGTGGGTGACATATACAAACGCTACAATCTTGGAGTCAAGGGGAAGTACTTCACAGTCTTTTTTGGAACCTTGCTTTTACTTCCACATTGGGTGTATCTTTTCTCGCCACACACGGGGCAACTAAGATGATCTTTGAACTCTTTATTGTACAACACACATCCATGCTCGCAAGCATGTATCGTCTCATAACCCAACCTCTTATTCCTCAAAACTTTTTTCACATCTTTATAAGAATCGGGGTAATTGTTATCCGGTGGAAGAATTTTCTTGGTGTTATATAGCATTTTATCAAACCCCTTGTCTGACAGTCGACTCTCAACTTTCATTTGCACTGCCCTCAAAATTGTTTCAAGTACGGTATGGTCACAACTTTTGTACAAAGGAGTTTGGGCTTCACCTACAAGATTGTTATACCTTTCATAAGCCATTACACTCTCTGAATCACCATCCTATGCATTCATATTCATATGATCCTCTTCATGGATATGTCGAAAAGGAAATTGATCATGAAGAATCTCCAAGGTTCGGTTTGGTTGGTGATGCGTAACACCAGTACTTGTTTCTCCGTACCTCTCCGCAAGCCATCCTTGTCTCAATTGATATGCCGAAGGTTCATTACTCTTTTCACCATGTGATGTCCATGTATTGTAACTATTCATCATACCGTTATTAGGCAAATGGACAAACATATCCTTCGTAGAAATTCTTCCTCTAACCAACAAACACTTTCTACAAGGACACAAATGTGTATTTCCTCCATTTTGCCTTGCAAATTCAACAAACTCAACAAGCCCTTGAATATACCGTGAATCACCCCTTTCTAACCCCATCCAACTTTTATCCATTGTCAACTTCCACCTTCATAATCATAAAAAACCAAAATCAACATAATGTTACAAACAACAAGGTATTCCATAACTAATCTTTTTAAAGCAAATCAACATATGGTGTTTTGCAACTAACAAATGTAAAACTCAAAACACAAAACAAAACATATTTACCTTGCTTTTTCCAATAGAGGAGTTGATGCGTACGTTTTCAGCAGTGGGAGTGACGAAATGTGGGAGTGGGGGAGAGGAAGTGAAGAAAGTTCATGTTTCCTCATTAAATATCGGAGATTACGTGGCACTTTATGTATTACACTTACGCGACTCACTATGTCGGTAAAACCAAGCCGTGTCAAATAAGAACATATATGTAACATAGTTTGAGTGAGTTACATAAGAACATGTCGCTTAAGTACACCTATGTAACTAACTTAGATTTGTTACATAAGAACATGTCGCTTAAGTACACCTATGTAACACACTTCAGTCTGTTACATAAGGACTAGTTGATCAGTCGATATTTTGACTAGTTAATTGGTCCATACGATGAAGGATAGCACTCGTTCTCCCGAGTCCCGGCAAATTATCTGTATTTGATGTCTTTTCTTGAGCGTTTAAGGTTAAAAGCAGCTATCCATCAAAATCATGTCCTAAGACCAAGACTCGGAGAAAAACCAAGCATTTGTGGCGAAAGAGCACAAAAGGGAAACCAGTCGGTCGACAGGAGAGCTAAGTCGATCGAATGGAGCTACCCTGCAAATCAACGCTCCTGGAGTTTTCATCAAGTCGACCGACTGGAGAGCTGAGTCGGTCAACTGGAGCTGCCATGTGCAACAGTGCCCTTGAAACCTTTATCGAGTCGACCGACTGGAGAGCTGAGTCGCTCGACTGAAGCTGTCATGTGAATCAACGCATCTGAAGTTTTTACCGAGTCGCCCGACTGGATTCAACATCGAAGAGCAGCCTCTGGGGCATCCATCGAGTCGGTCGACTGGACTTCTTCACACTGCCAGTCGACCGACTGGCCATCAGGGACATATTTTTGGGAAGTTTCCTAATTTCGTTTTTGGGCTTTTAGCCCTTTTTCATGAGCTATAAGAAGTCGATGGACTGATTGAAGCCAGGGTGGACGATTGGCGTAAGATTTGAGTGCGACATTGAAGATTGATCAAGAGCTTGGATTGAGAAGAGAAACCCTAACTTGGGAAAAAAGACCACCACATCGCGAGAGATTGAGGATTCAAAGAGCTACATCATCACCACGGTTATCTCGTCCTTAATTTCTATTCATACACTGTTTGTGGTTAACTTACCATGACTAGAGAGTAGTCTTCCTATTCCTGGATCCTACGGATCCCGTGCCATGTATCCAACTCTTCATGTGATCAATTAGACATTTATTATTTATGCAATTCAAATATGCAATTTCATTGTGCTTAATTTTATCGTTCTTGCAAGTTTTATATTGAATGGGATGTTTGCATGCTAGAACGTATTTATGTTAATTACCAAAAGATGTATGGGTCCTAGGTATTAACCGGATTGCATGAAATTGATATTAGGTCATGGTAGCTACAATGGTAGTACATGAATTAATAGGAAAGTTGACTTTTGTCTGAAAAACCCTAAGCTTAATTAATTGAAATCGTTGATAATCCGTGGATGGGCGGCGTTCAACGATTGAGATTAATCTAGACAATGATCCGTGGATGGGCGGCTTGTCTAGTGTTATTTTGGTTTATTTCCATATTCGATAGCATGATGAATTTACGTTATATAATTGCGTGATTAGTGGGGTTGGCACGGGTGAAGTTTGATCCTGGGATTCTTTCTCTGATCAAGCACAACCTTTATTTTTCTGCATTTAATTTCTGCATTTTTGTTCACACCAATACCTCTTGTTAATCGGAATAGCTAAATAGGTCACTTTTTAGCTAGTACTCACACACGTTGTTCCTTGGATCGACCCTTGGCTTACCAAGGTTTATAAATTTTATTTGACTGCAACTAGACCCCTAAAACATACAACTTGACGACTATAAAGGGTTAAAAATACGCTTGTCAAAATGGCACCGTTGCCGGGGAGCAATGCTTAGTGTGATATTAGATTTAACGAGTGTAGTTTAGACTATTCCATTTTTATTGCTTCCTTGTACATACTCTATATACTTGTGACCTTCACTAATCACTTTTGTTTTGAATGTTGCGAGAATGTTCTCTTTTGGTCATCAAGACACCTACCCAAGGGAAGAGCCTTACTGTCAGACATATTCATATGATACAAATTGGGAAGGAAATCAAAATCAGTTCTATGATCGACCATGTTATCAAGATGACCACTATTATGAGAGTTACCAGGACCAGTCGCATCAGCAACAACATCAGCTTTATGATCAACATTATTATCAAGATGATCCTTATTATGAGAGCTACAAGAATCACTCGCGGCAGCAACAGTCTCAGGACATTGGTGGATCATCGCGTTTAGAGTCTATGTTGGCTAGCTTCTTAGCAGAGCAAGAGAGATCGTCTCGGGAAACTGCTGTGATGATAAGTGACCTTCAGAAGATGGTGGAATCACTCACAATTAGATAGAGAATACTGAAAGACCAATTAGAGCAACAAGATATTGCAGCCACCAATGAATGCAGAGATGAGGACATCGAGATGACAATGGCCAATCATCAAGAAGTTCAAGTGTATGAAGCTTATTCATCTTCAGTTTTATTTCCAATCCACGTGGAAGATGATCAGGATACGAGAATGCTCTCTATACTAGAACAACCTATTTGTGAGGATGGTTTTGAGGCATTGAGAATGGTTGCCAAGGCTTACACTGAGTTGGAGTATGATGACTCTTGTACTGAAGACGTCTCAGAACATGAAGATGCATCTCCCTCCACTACGAGCGCTTCTAAAGGTCATTTAGCTGAACACACAGAAAAGGACATCATTCCACCATTTTCTCTGGGTGCTGATGAGCTATCAAAGGATTATAGGTACGACAACTTTGTTGATGTGTACCTCAGCTCGATTACAGAGGATCCTCGCATACATATGAATGTGATAGTGAAGGAAAATTGTGAAGGGGAACCTGAGTTCCTAGCTAAAGAGTATAAAGGAAGTATTCTTACTGGAGTTGGCTTAGAAGATGCATATCTTGCTGCACCACCTCGGAACAAGTTTTGACAGTTCTTGCCCTACGTCTTGAAACTGTTATTAGGGAGCCTTTACAGTCCCTTGATTCTTAAGGGTCTCAAATTTTTGAAGGGACTTCATGCTCTACTTAATGTCCATATCATTCTTGATGGACGTAAATTTCAATGGGATTTGAAGGTGGATTGAAACTATCTCCCTTGCTGAGTCTCGCCAAGACGTTAAACTAGGCCTCATTGGAGAGTAACCCGCGCTGTAAGTATTAGTTAGTTGCATTTTTCATTTGCATTGTGTGTGGACATTTCAGGATTCTAAGTGTGGAGTGCCCCTCCACGATTTTCGATGCTAGCCTATCACTTGTGAAGCTCTAAGTTCTTATCTATATATCTACCAGCTCATAAGTCGTGTTTCACTCCCTGGACATCGCTTAATCTCCATGGATATCGAGCTTTCATACATGAGGGAAGTTCCTATGCGCCTTTTTTTATCTTTTATTTCTTCGCTTAGGGACTCAGCTCATTTTTAAGTGTGGAGTGGGTAGCGCATAGTCACATACATGCATGTCATACATTCATTCTTGCATATGCTCAACTGTCTATGTATTGCGATTGAAACCCTCGTTTTCTACGATACTCCATGACTGATTGTCATTCTTTTGGATTCGAAGTCTAGGACTTGAAATAGTTTTATTCATGTGTGTACTCTCTCAAGTCAGTATCATTGCTAGCCTTTGCCTATCACGTTGACAGCACTGCCTTGTCGCGAGGCAATGTGTACAAAATTAATTTATAAGTCCACTACTTGTGACTTCACTATTGGATTAGTAAAGCGGTAAGTAGGGGTTGAACCCAAGGGAATTAGGGGATAGTAGTTCTCCGTGGAAATGTCACAAAAATAAATACAGTTGGGGTTGATTGTGGTTTTAGTACTGAAAGTAAATGATAAAAAGTAAATACTGAAAGTAAGTGCGTAAAAGTAAAGTGCTTGAAAGACAAGGCTTGCTGAAAGTAAGTGCGTAAAAGTAAAGTGCTCGAAAGACAAGGCTTGCTGAAATTAAGTGCGTAAAAGTAAATGTGCTGAAAGTAAACAGTTGATAGTGAGACTGAAAGTAAAGTGACAGGTGGTGTTTTAATCAAAGGAAAGCATTCGGTTTAGGGGTTTTATATCATATCTTCGTTCATCATTGACTTCTAATGATCATACTAAGTGTTCAAGATGTATCAAGGCCATTTCTAGCACTCGACTTGCCACACCGTCTAGTCTTTTTCAAGACATGGCTTACCAGTTCTAGCTAGGCTAATTCCTCCTTTCGAAGTATCTTAGCCTAAGTGCATCCACTTGATCAGTCATTTCCGATCAACCAAGTGGTTTTAAAGATGGATTAGACTACGCTACTAAGTTTTGCCCTTTCGATGCATCCACTTGGTTTTGCAGTCTAATCCGGATCGAACTGCCGGACTAAGCTTTGCCCTTTCGATGCATCCACTTATCCTTGTTATGTTCTACCAGATTATAAGGCACAAAGAACTCGTTAGAACACTAAGTAGCAATAAGAAAAGAGTCTAGAACGGTTTATGATATAAATACACCCTTCAATCGAATGAAGAGTTTAGCTACGAATATTCATTGAGGTGAATACCATAGCTAAGTACATGAAAAGTAAAGGGTTTGGAAAAAGTAACTCAAGAACAAACAGGAGTACTTATGAACAAACAGGAGTACTCAAGAACAAACAGGAGTACTCAAGAACAAACTGGAATACTCAAGAACAAACAGGAGTATTCAAGCTAGAATACTCAAGAACAAACAGGAGTATTCAAACTAGAGAGATGTACTTCAAGAACAAACAAGAGTACATAAGAGAGATTTTGGGATGGATGAGGGATGATAATTCAAGGAGGGGTGCACCTCCTTTTATAGCCATGGAGTGGCGGTTTAGGGGGAGATATTTTGCTCCCCACTTGGCTTTAGTTCTCTCCCAATGCCTCGAGTTCCTCCCCAACTCCGATTTGGACTTAGTTGCTCTTCGGTTGGAGTTTGGATGAGCCAAAGGGTGGCACATGGAGAACACATGGGCGGCTAGGGCTCCAAAGGGTAACCACTTGACTTGGTTAAGGCTTGGTTGAGGCTTGGTTGTTGGTTACAAGGGTAGTTACATCCTAAAAGATCTACCGACTAAACCAGTTAGAAACCAACCGGGAATATTGGATCTTTAAGATATTTGGTTGGTCTTCGCCGGAGTTTGGCCGGAGCATGATTGGTCCATGGATGCCCTTGATCGGAGCTCAACCGGAGGCTCGCCGGAGGTTGGCCGGAGTTCGGCCGGAGCTCGGCCGGAATTCTTGACCGGAGGTCTTTGGCTCTTGAATAGTTGATTTGGAATGGCCAAGTGATTTTAAGACTAATGGTCGAAATGGATTCGCCGGAATATGGCCGGAACCTGGTCATGGCCTGGTTTGAAGTTCAGTGTGGGCGCAGGCCTCGGGCGTGGCCTCGGGCGTGACCTGGGCGCGGCCTGGCTTTTCTCGGTACTGGTTGCAATTCCTCGGGCCTTGGTTGAATTCCCTCAGGCCTTTTGTTTGAGAAGTGATATTGTCCGAGTCATTTGGCATTTTAAACACTTTGGTCGAGCCAGATTTTCTAGATTCGTCGTTTTGCTCGAGCAACTTGGTATTGGACCTTGGTGGCTCGACTGGGGGCCTGGTCCTGCGCTTCTCGGGTCATGCGCTCGCATGGTGTCCCCTGTGCACTCGCACAAATCACTAGCGATCCATTTTTAGCATAAAACTCCTCTCTTAGCTCGTTTCTTCTCTAAACCTTAAAATAGCCTGTAGAACAAAAGTGGAACTAACAAGTAATATTTGATAAGACAAAGTGTCTAATTTGGTGGGTTTAACTGCTTTGATGAGTCGTATAAATACGCTCCATCACACATGTTTTACGTATTTCTTGAAGCATGTTTGAGACTTGATATTAGTAGGCACCGGTACAAAATGTCAAAAACTTAAATCGCATCTCTTCTTCTAGGTGACCTTAATACTAGTATGTGTTTCTCTATACGTGGTGTGATCTGCATGCACCCGCCTTCATTCATACTCTATGTCAAGCTTTAAGTGTGGAGTTAGAAAGAAAAAAATAGTCAAAAGAGGGGCGAAAAATAGGCCCCCAATCAAGAACAAAGTTCTAAATTTTCAAAAGAGGGTGAAAAATTGACCCTAAGCATAGTTGCTTTTGCAAAAAAAGAAAAGAAGAAAAAGGCAGAAAAATAATACCAAGGGCAAAGTGAGAAAAGTCACCCCTTGTGTATGAAAAAAAAGAGAAAAAATTCTGCCCCCTTTTGCTTGATGTAGTGTAATTCCACCTTTTCATTGCATGCGATCATGACTTGTCTTGCAAATTCATTTACTAGAAACTAAGGGATGATCCTTGTGCTTGCACTGAAATTTTGATGTGATTTTCATACTATTTTTTAGAAAAATCTTAAGCCGGGCTCCTTTTCTCTTACGGATCATTGCCTAGTCCTTGGCACTTGAGAATGAGCTTTGCGCCAAGAACCCGTGGACTATCCCTAGATAGCATAGGCGAATGGCGAGCATGTTTTGTGTAACTATTCATGTTCTTATTATGTTGCTATAGAACTATTTAGAACATGTGATTAGTCGCTTGCTAGCCGTGTGTATTGGCCGTTTGAATGCATGACTCGTTTAATCTATGATTGTCTGACAACTTTGATGAAGATGTTTGACCTGAAGTTGAGGTAACACGATGAATCCGAGGTATGACATGACTTTACTGTGACTCGTTGAGCATCATTTCATGCATACACGTTAGTTAGTTAGTTAGTTAGTTAGTTAGTTAGTTAGTTAGTTAGTTAGTTAGTTAGTTAGTTAGTTAGTTAGTTAGTTAGTTAGTTAGTTAGTTAGTTAGTTAGTTAGTTAGTTAGTTAGTTAGTTAGTTGTACATGGGATTTATAGGTAGTCCCATTCCTAATAAGCTTCACGAGACTATACTCGTCCTACTAGGGCAGCCTAGAGGTTTAAAGGCTTGATGCATACGCTAAATGCATTCGTGTCCTATACGACAGTGATTTATCTTTTTGTTTTCATTTTAGTTAGAATTAATCACATGACACTTGAGTGGGTAGCTTGGAAACATATGATTGTTGAGCCTCACATGGACTTACATTTATTCTACCATTTGTTCGACATTTGTTCGGGATGAACAAATCCTAAGTGTGGAGTGTTTTGATCAGTCGATATTTTGATTAGTTAATTGCTCCATACGATGAAGGATAGCACTCGTTCTCTTGGGTCCCGGCAAATTGTCTGTATTTGATGTCTTTTCTTGAGCATTTCAGGTTAAAAGCAGCTATATCCATCAAAACCATGGCCTAAGACCAAGACTCAGAGAAAACCCAAGCATTTGGGGTGAAAGAGCACAAAAGGGAAACCAGTCGGTCTACTGGAGAGCTGGGTCGATCGACTGGAGCTGCCCTACAAATCAACGCTCCTGGAGTTTTCATCGAGTCGACCGACTGGAGAGCTGAGTCGGTCGACTGGAGAGCTGAGTCGGTCGATTGGAGCTGCCATGTGCCACAGTGCCCATGAAACCTTTATCGAGTCGACCGACTGGAGAGCTGAGTCGGTCGACTGAAGCTGTCCTGTGAATCAACACATCTGAAGTCTTTATCGAGTCGCCCGACTAGAGGCTCAACCGACCGAATGGATTCAACATCGAAGAGCAGCCTCTGGGGCATCCATCGAGTCGGTCGAACCGACTGGCTGTCAGGGACAGATTTTTGGGAAGTTTCCTAATTTCATTTTTGGGGTTTTTGGCCCTTTTTCGTGAGCTATAAGAAGTCGATGGACTGATTGAAGCCAGGTTGGACGATTGGCGTGAGATTTGAGTGTGACATTGAAGATTTATCGAGAGCTTGGATTGAGAAGAGAAACCCTAACTTGGGAAAGAAGACCACCACATCGCGAGAGATTGAGGATTCAACGAGCTACATCGTCACCACGGTTATCTCGTCCTTAATTTCTATCCATACACTATTTGTGGTTAACTTACCATGAATAGTGAGTAGTCTTCTTATTCCGGGATCCTACGGATCCCGTGCCATGTACCCAACTCTTCATGTGATCAATTAGACGTTTATTATTTATGCAATTCAAATATGCAATTTCATTGTGCTTAATTTTATCGTTCTTGCAAGTTTTACATTGAATGGGATGTTTGCATGCTAAAACGTATTTAGGTTAATTACCAAAAGATGGATGGGTCCTTGGTATTAACCGGATTGCATGAAATTGATATTAGGTCATGGTAGCTACAATGGTATTACATGAATTTATAGGAAAGTTGACTTTTGTCTGAAAAACCCTAAGCTTAACTAATTGAAATCATTGATAATCCGTGGATGGGCGGCGTTCAACGATTGAGATTAATCTAGACAATGATCCGTGGATGGGCGGCTTGTCTAGTGTTATTTTGGTTTATTTCCATATTCGATAGCATGATGAATTTAAGTTATATGATTGCATGATTAGTGGGGTTGGCACGGGTGAAGTTTGATCCTGGGATTCTTTCTCTGATCAAGCACAACCTTTATTTTTCTGCATTTAATTTCTGCAATTTTGTTCACACCAAAACCTCTTGTTAATTTGAATAGCTAAATAGGTCACTTGTTAGCTAGTACTCACACACGTTGTTCCTTGGATCGAACCTTGGCTTACCAAGGTTTTTAAATTTTATTTGACTGCAACTAGACTCCTAAAACATACAACTTGACGACTATAAAGGGTTAAAAATACGCTTGTCACTAGTCGCATAAGTAGCCTTAGGCGACAAACCTGTTTTTCTCAGTCGCCCAAGAGTACCTATGCGACTGTCCTTATGTAACTGATACTAACTGTATTATATAATTGGCCAACTGGTATAGTGCACGTTGATATCCAACCTCCAAACTTGATCTTGTGACTCCTAGCAAGTTCCCCGGTCTTATGAATTATTCACTTGTCAATGGCTTGTCGAAAATATTGGCAGCTTGATCATGTGACTTCACATATTGAACTTGCACACATCATTAATTCCTTACAACACGCTCTCTTATATAATGATAGCAAACATCAATGTGCTAATTGCTTTGATCATGAAAGACTGGGTTCTTTGCAAAGGCAATGGTTGACTTAATGTCGACGCAAATTTTGGTTAGCCCTTCTTGTACCACACCTATCTCCTTCAAAAGATTTCTAAACCAAATTGCATGACATACACACGAGTTAGAAGCAAAATACTCCGCTTCACATGTGGACAAGGTGACGATTGGTTGTTTCTTTGACATCCACGTGAAAAGGTGGTATCACCCATGAAGGATACAAATCAAGTAGTGCTCCTTTGATTATCTGTGTCTCCATTCCAATCACTGTCGATGTATCGAACAAGCTTGCAATCATTAGAACTTGAATTGAACAAGCTAATTCAGTTCTTTTTAGGTAGCGAAGAATGCTCTTTGCAGCTTTAAGATGGGTAGTTGTTAGATACTCCATGTAGCGACTACTCACTCCAATGACATGAAGAATGTCAAGTCTCGTGTAGGTGACGCGCGTCGTCTGACGCGTCAAATTTAATATTTATTATTTTCCTGCAATAAGCTAGTAAAGCGGCAAGCAGGGTCGAACCCAATGGAGCTAGTATTGTTGAAGCTGTCGCTGAAAATAATTAAAAGAGGGGGGTTGTGAGTGATTTTGAGTGCATAAGAGAGAATAGTAAGAAGAATTCAATAAGAGAGAGCATTCGGCTTAGGGTTTCTATTGTGACATGTTTATCATCGATTGCTAAATATCTAATTTCATATTTCTAAGTGTGGAATTCTGACAAAGGTAATTCCTTAAGTATCCCGACAAATGTGATACAACACATCTAACCCGACCAAGGTGTTAGATTTCTAGTTCCTTCCTAAATATAATAATCCGACAAAGGTATTATTTTATCTAGGTGTTACGATCTACCTTTACGACAAAGTATCCAGTAGATATGAACGATAAGAATTAATTTTTTGATTAAGCTTTGCGACAAAGCTTTCACTTAACCTCACAAATTAATTCATGGAATAAGCGCAAGAACTAGAGAAACATGAAATAGCATTAAGGAAAGAGTCTCAAAACATAGTCACAATATGCGAAACCCTAACTGAATTAGGAGTTTAGCTACACATAATCATGGAAAGACACATAATTAAAAGTAGGAAAATCTCTTCTATCTTGTCGAAAGCTTGTGTTTTCTCCTCCAGAGCCGTCTTGGAATTTTGTAGAATAATTGATGATGGAAACCCTTCTCCAAAACCTTAATATATAAGTTTGTGGGTTTCTAAATCTATTTTTGGGCCAAATTGCCAATTTTTGGACTTGCTGACGTCATCAAAACGTGTTGCTGATGTCATCACCGGGCCCTGTGTAGATATTACGACCGCTCCCAGCCTTGACGTTATCGGTACTGGCCGCGCCCAGCTTTGACGTTAGCACAGTGGCTAATGTCTACATAGGGTGCGGTCCCCACTGAGTTTGTGCGTCAGTTCCAACTTCGACTCTGGATTTGACCTTCTATATGACCTCGGCGGCTCTCAAAGTGAACTAGAGAGTTGTAAAGAATTGAGTTATCTACACAATGGAATGTCGCTCGTATTTTTCTGATCAACGGTCCATTCCCAGCGCTCCGTCGAACGTCCAGAGGTGTGATCTGCCCTTGTGGTGTTTTTGGCACAAAATGCCATCTTTTATGCGTGTTTCCTCCTAAAGCTTCCGAAACACCTCAAATGCAAAACCATACTAAAAAGTGAACGTTCGCATATAAAAGTGTCGAAAGAAACGGGATTAGTTGATTCGACGAGTCATATAAATACGACTCATCAAACCACCCCACACTTAAACTTGTTCGTCCCGAACAAGAACTAAGTCATAGAAGGAAAACAAATATGACACCACACTTTCTTCGACGTCCTGAATAGATGCACATGAATATGAGTTGCTAGTCTAGATTCTGCTTTTCTATGCAAAACTCAATCGTTACTCAAATCACCATGCTCAACACAGAATTAACTTGATATATGTTACCTTTGAGCTGAAATTCAAACCAATTCGGATGAATGGGAGATAGTCCTCTTTAGACCCATGATCTGCATTCGCCGTTCCGAACTCTAGCTATATGGTTATACTTCATTGCTTTCTCTTGCACGTGATTCATTTGAGCTTCAAGGTTTTTGAGCTTTCTTTCTTCTTTTATTAGACAGCTTTTGTAGTGACTTTCTTTAGCCTTTGGCTCTTGATATATGAATGATGTACTTCACTTTTTTCTTGTATAAAACTTCACAAGTGGCTGATTTTTCTTGAGCTTTGCTCCTTCGTTGTGAATAGCTTGTCTCTTTCCTCTTTTCTTTTGAAGGAGGTCCAATCATCGCCCGCAAGCATATAGAAATACCTCCCCGCTCTTTCTCATCCTCGACCTTTTTGACGCGAGTCAAGATGGAGGCCCTCCACCTATTTTCCCGGTTACCTCGGACTAGAGATAGGACGGTCTGTTTTCCCTTCCCGCCTACTTACATAAACGCTGCAGTGGCGGAGCAAACTCTGAACCATAAAGTCTCGAAGTGCTAGCCTCCACTAAATCCATGTAACCATATAACTCAAAATTTGGTCCTTTGAATGCTTCGTCAAGTCTCTCTAGGACATTTCTATCAACTCCACGTCCCTATTTATTTCAACTCAGAAGGACACGTAATGGGTTAAATTCACATATAAAAGCACAATTCAGATTTCACGAGAGAAACACATCTAATCAGCATCGTCTGTTTCACTTAACCTCTGAGTTGAGTTGACCTACTACGTGTTCGACCCTTCTTCCCTTGGGTTCGACCCTGCTTGCTGCTTTACTAGCTTATTGCAGGAGAATAATAAATATTAAATTTGACGCGTCAGACGACGCACGTCAAATTTTACGTCCAGAGGTCTGATCTGCCATTGTGGTGTTTTTGGCACAAAATGCCATCTTTTATGCGCGTTTCCTCTTAAAGCTTCCGAAACACCTGAAATGTAAAACCATACTAAAAAGTAAATGTTCGCATATAAAAGTGTCGAAATAAACGGGATTAGTTGATTCGACGAATTGTAGAAATACGACTCATAAAATAACGTAAACTTTCAATCAAACTTTTGAAGAGCGTTGGGTCTACAGTTGCGCCTTCTTTAAATTTGGACATTCTCACCCCATCCTCCATCATTGTGCTTATTGGTTTGAAGTTTTTCATCTTGAACTTTCTTAGGATCTCTTTTGCATAGCTCCCTTGTGAAATAAATAGTCCATCTTTTTGTTGTTTAACTTCAATCTTAAGATAGTATGACATAAGCCCTAAGTACGTCATCTCGAACTCCTAAGTCATACTTCTTTGAATTCTTTGAACACACTTATGTTGCTTCCGGTGAAGATCAAATCATCCACGTAGAGGCACACAATCAAGATATCTTCATCTTTGTTCTTGATATATAGAGCGTGCTCGTAAGGGCATTTGATGAAGCCGTTATCTCTTGAATGTATTTATCAATTCAGCTATTCCATATCCTTGGTGCTTGCTTTAATCCATAGAGGGCCTTCTTCAACTTTAACACCTTGCCTTCCTCTCCATTGACTTCATAACCCAATGGTTGTTGAAGTAGACCTCCTCTTTAAAGACTTCATTCAAGAAGGCAGACTTTACATCCATTTAATAATACTTCATTATAGGCAATGCCTACCTTTTGACTCTATCCTTTCATATAACAAGCTTTGCCGCTTTTCAATCTCTCTCTTGGCATATCGCCTTGTGTCCCTTGGGAAGTGAGGCGAGTTCCCATGTGTTGTTCTTCTCGATGGCCTTGATTTCTTCATCCATTACATCTCTCCATTTCATTTCTTACGCCGCCTCTTGATAGCTCATTGGTACATTCATCAAATATACAAAATAATATAAAATTATCTTGTCGTGTGGTTGCATCATAGAGGTCCGTAAAGGTTCTTGTACGCGGCACGACTCTTTCATCTTGATTTCCACTTGATGAAGATAAGATGATGTATCTCCTCGAGGGGTTGATGTTGGTGAGGTGGGTGTGGAGTTCTAACTCATGATGCATTCTCATCTTCTTTAAAGTGAGGAATGAAGGTGAAGTCATCTTCTTGAGGGTTAAAGTCTCATTCTCCTTCTTCGTTGAATACCATGTGTCGGTTAATTAAGATCTTCTTCTTATCTGGATTGTATAGCTTATACCTCTTTGAGTTTGTAGCATACCTGATGAACACAAATCTTTCACTTTTATCGTCAAGCTTCTATCTCTTTTCGTCCAGTATAGGGGTATGTGCTATGCTTCCAAAGACTCTTAGGTTCGAGATGCCGCACTTTTTTCCACGCCATGCTTCTTGTGGTGTTTTTCCTTGAACACATTTTGTGGGTGATCTATTAGACAAGTACACTGCGTACAACATCAATTCTGTCCAAATTCCTTGGGCATTTTCTGACTTTTGAGCTTGCTTCGCGCCATGTTGAGGATGGTTCTATTCTTTCTCTCCGCCACACCTTTTTGTTGAGGGGGTTGAGGGATGGTCATTGATCGACGAATCACATTTACTTCACAAAATTTAAGGAATTCTTTTGAAGTAAATTTGCCACCACGAACGGATCTTATAGCCTTGATCTTTCGACCACTTTCATTCTCCTCCACAGCCTTGAACTTCTTGAAAATTTAGATTTTCTTTTCAAAAAGTAGACCCATTTTTTCTAGAAAAATCATCAATGGAGAGAAGATAGTTACTGTTACCGTACGGACTTGGCTTGACTGGACCACGCACATCGGTATGGATAAGCTTGAGTGGCTTGTTGGCTCTTGACTATGACTCTTTTGGGAATCTCTTGCTAAATTGCTTTCCAAGTAAACACCCTTCACAGAGTTGGTCTGGATGGATGATGCATGGTAGTCCTCTCACCATCTCCTTCTTCCAAGTAGACATCCTTCACAAACTTGCAATGATCAGACATAATAATCAGAGTTAATTGGAATGATCAGACTAACTTGGAATGATCAGACTTAATAATCAAACTTAAAACAGCAATATCGAGACTTAAACAACAATGATCAGACTTAACTTGTAATGATCAGACTTAACTTGCAATGATCAGACTTAAGTTAGATTGATCAGACATAATAATCATACTTAATTGGAATGATCAGACTTAACTTGAAATGATCAAACTTAATAATCAGACTTAAAATAACAATATCCAGACTTAAACAACAATGATCAGACTTAACTTGCAATGATCAGACTTAATAATCAGACTTAATTGGACTGATCAGACGTAACTTGGAATGATCAGACTTAACTTGGAATGATCAAACTTAATAATCAGACTTAAAACAACAATATCCAGACTTAAACAGCAATGATCAGACTTAACTTGCAATGATCAGACTTAACTTAGAATGATCAGACTTAACTTGGAATGATCCGACTTAATAATCAGACTTAAAACAACAATATCCAGACTTAAACAGCAATAATCAGACTTAACTTGCAATGATCAGACTTAACTGGCAATGATTAGACTTAACTTGGAATGATCAGACCTAATGATCAGACTTAACATGGAATGATCAGACATAATAATCGGACTTAATTGAAATGATCAGACTTAGCTTGCAATAATCAGACTTAAAACAGCAATATCCAGACTTAAACAGCAATGATCAGACTTAACTTGTAATGATCAGACTTCACTTGGAATGATCAGATATAATAATAAGACTTAACTTGGAATGATCAGACTTAATAATCAGACTTTGCAATATCCAGACTTAAACAGCAATATCCAAACTTAAACAACAATATACAGACTTAAAACATCAATCTCCAGACCTAACCAGCAATATCGAGACTTAAACAGCAATATCCATACTTAAAACAGCAATATCCAGACTTAAACAGCAATATCCAGACTGAAAACAGTAAATATTCAGACTTAAGTTAAGTCTGGATATTACTGTGTAAATTTTTAGGACGATTATACCCTCGCATTTGTTATGTATTTTTAAATAAGTCCGTTTTAATTTTTTTATTTACAAAAAGTGCCCAAAATTATGATGGTCGAAATATACACGTGATAATATTTTATTGGATTTTTAATTTTAATTTATAACCGTGATTTTTATTTGATCCGAAGTCATTATTTATTAATATAAAATTTTGTTTAAGGCTTCTGCATTCCGATACAGAGACGTATAATATAAAACTTATATAATAAAGTTAATGTTACAGTAATTTAAATTATGTAATCTGTTATCAATAAATTTAATTTCAAACACAATTCTACCGAATAAAATTGTTTACATGGACTTTGATGAAAGGATATCAATGAGCATGAACTCCGATATAATGAGCTAGTTCAACAATTCCAAGTTTTATTTTGACCTAAATTTTTAAACAAGATAAGCTAGAACAAGAAAAATAAACATGTTTCTTTTGTTATATTAGGTGATATTTCTTATGCTGATTCTTTCAGTTTCTACTGCTATCGCACACTCATTTGTAAGAATGAATATAGTGAAAAATGCACTTCGTAATAAGATGGAAGATGATTTCTTGTCCGATTGCTTAGTTGTCGATATTGGGAAATAAATAATTAAAACGATTGACACATATTCAAGAACAAATGATTTTTTCCAATAAAAAAATAAAAAATGATTTTTCGTAATGTAAAAACAAGATGCTCTTTATTATAAATAAATAATTTTTTGATCATGTTATTTTTTTTAGTGATATAAGTTATTTTCATGTGTCACCCCCTGCCACACTCCCTGGATCCGTGCTTATTTCCAAAGGCAATTTTAGAGGGCGTGCGACCGTTCTGACGACCCTTTGGAGTTTTTCAATTTTGGATCGTTACATGTCTATATATAAATATTTCGATTTGTTATATCTTGCATTTTTCAATATTTACTTTTGGATGGATATGAAAATTTTAATATGATATTAATATAAGCATGTATTTTCCTAACTTCGCACCTGGTTGTTGCCACTTTCTAATAAAGACTAAAATTACTATTATTATTATTATTAATGATTTGTACTATTCAGAATTTGTTATGATTATAGTATTGTATTTAGATTATAAATCAGTACAATTTAATTAGGTAATGAACTAGTTAAATTTTTTCGATGAATTAAAGCGAAAAGTAACGATTTTAAATATTCTGATTGGGTTATCCCTTAAAGTCGTTCTTATATATGAATTTCGTCAAAATTTATACCATAACAAAAACTACATTGTTTTAGTAAGTGACACGTGACAGATTTTTAAGGGGTTTAAATTTAATATATATAAATAAGGTTTATACGTGAACCGTGCTTTATAATGTCATACATAAATATTTTTATTTTATTTTTTAGTAAGTGCGAGTCAACCCGGATAAATCCGCTTGAACAGCTGACCTAAGGACTTAACCGGGTTGATCCCCGGATCGATTTTAACAACTTTGATCATATGTATATTTAACTTTATATTATTGATAAATACGGATCTTCTGCTCAAAATAAATTAATTGCTTGTACCGATATCTACAAGTTAATTGTAAGAGTGCGGTTCAGGTACAAACTCAGTTATAAATAAAAACTAAAAACTGCATTTGCAGCTGACACATGTCCCATTTATTCGAAATCTCGGATAAATCACGGAGGGGTATTATAGTCATTATACATAATCCCTTTATTATCGTATTTAGTTTTATTTTAAATTTAGTCCCTGATTTAGAAACTCTGTTAAGTATTCCATTCAATCTAATTTTAAGATCAGACTTAAAGAGACAATGATCAGACTTAAAGAAATAATGCTCAGACTTAAAATAGATAATGATCGGACTTAAAGAGACAATGATCAGACTTAAAGAAAATAATGCTGAGACTTAAAACAGATCACGATCAGACTTAAAGAGACAATGATCAGACTTAAACTTCAATTGATAATGATCAGACTATAAAGACAATGATCAGACTTAAAGAAATAATGTTCAGACTTAAAACAGATAATGATCGTACTTAAAGAGACAATGATCAGACTTAAACTTCAATTGATAATGATCAGACTTAAAAAGCCAATGATCTGACTTAAAGAAATAATGTTCAGACTTAAAACAAATAATGATCAGACTTAAAGAGACAATGATCAGACTTAAACTTCAATTGATAATGATCAGACTTAAAAAGACAACGATCAGACTTAAAGAAATAATGTTCAGAATTAAAACAGATAATGATCAGACTCAAAGAGACAATGATCAGACTTAAACTTCAATTGATAATTATCATACTAAAGAGACAATGATTAGACTTAAAGAAATAATGTTCAGACTTAAAACAGATAATGATCAGACTTAAAGAGATAATGATCAGACTTAAACTTCAATTAATAATGATCAGACTTAACAAGACAATGATCAGACTTTAAGAAATAATGCTCAGTCTTAAAATAAATAATGATCAGACTTAAAGAGACAATGATCAGACTTAAAGAAATAATGCTCAGACTTAAAAAAGATAATGATCAGACGTAAAAAGACAATGATCAGACTTAAACTTCAATTGATAATGATAAAACTTAAAGAGACAATGATCAGACTTAAAGAAATAATGTGCAGACTTAAAACAGATAATGATCAGACTTAAAGAGACAATGATCAGACTTAAACTTCAATTGATAATGATCAGACTTAAAAAGACAATGATCGAACTTAAAGAAATAATGCTCAGACTTAAAATAAATAATGATCAGACTTAAAGAGACAATGATCAGACTTAAAGAAATAACGCTCAGACTTAAATTGATAATGATTAGACTTAAAGAGACAATGATCAGACTTAAACTTCAATTGATAATGATCAGACTTAAATAGACAATTATCAGACTAAAAGAAATAATGTTCAAACTTAAAACAGATAATGATCAGACTTAAAGAGACAATGATCAGACTTAAACTTCAATTGATAATGATCAAACTTAAAAGAAATAATGTTCAGATTCAAAACAGATAATGATCAGACTTAAAGAGACACTGATCAGACTTAAACTTCAATTGATAACGATCAGACTTAAAGAAATAATGTTCAGACTTAAAACAGATAATGATCAGACTTAAAGAGACAATGATCAGACTTAAACTTCAATTGATAATGATCAGACTTAAACTTCAATTGACAATGATCAGACTTAAAGAATTAATGCTTAGACTTAAAATAAATAATGATCACACTTAAAGATACAATGATCAGACTTAAAGAAATAATGCTCAGACTTAAAACAGATAATGATCAGACTTAAAATTGGAAATGATCAGACTTAAATAGACAACGATCAGACTTTAAATTGGAATTGATCGGATTCAAAATTGATAATGATCAGACTCAAAATTGATAATACTCAGTCTTAAAATTGGTTATGATCAGACTTAAAATTGGTAGTGATCTGACTTAAAATTGATAATGATCAGACTTAAATTTTTAATGATAAGACTTAAAATTGGTAATGTTCAGTCTTAAAGTGACATTAATAAGATTTAAAATTGGTAATGATAGGACTTAAAATTGGTTATAATCAGCCTTAAAATTAGAAATGATCAGACTTAAAATTGGTAATAATCAGACTTCAAATTGGTAATGTTCAGACTTAAAATTGGTAATTATCAGACTTAAAGAAACAATAATCAAACTTAAAGAAACAATGATCAGACTTAAAAAAAGACAATGATCAGAATTAAAAAGACAATGAGCAGACTTAAATAGATAATGAACTGACTTAAAGAGACAATAATCAGAGTTAAAATTGGTAATGATCAGACTTAAAATAGATAATGAGCAGACTTAAAAAGACAATGATCAGACTTACACTACTATTGTAATGATCAGACTTAAAATTGGCAATGATCAGACTAAAATTTGGTAATGATCAGACGTAAAATTGATAATGATCAGACTTAGGGGCCGTTCTTTTGAGCTTCGATACAGTTTAATTAAGTTCAGTACAGATAAATTAAACTCGATACAGTTTAATTAAGTTCAGTACAGTTAAATTAAACTCGATACAGTTTAATTTAAACAGTTAAATTAAGTTTAGTACGGTTTTTTTAATAAGTTCAGTACAGTTAAATATACTTCAAATTAATTTAAGTTAAAAATGTAATATAATTTTTTCAAGACAATTCAAATTTTATAGTTTTCAACCCTATTATTCAGAACTTTTAATTTTTTTTTAAATTTTTTTAAATTTGTATCCACACTTCTTCGGGAACTATTACATACGTTTTAAATTGGAAGTAAACTTTGTTGCACTTCATATGAATTTAAAAAACATATGGAAATAAACATATGAATACAATATATATTTTACATAGAAACGTACAATGACATTCAATTACAGTACAAATGGAAATATTTACATATCATCCTCTTCATCCATTTCCACTACATCATCTGGAAAATCCTGAATAATTTGAAACGATATCATGTTGCGTTCTTGATTCATCTGCTCTTTTCGCTGGTTATCAAATAAATTTGAATCAGCTCTTCCCAGCACGGTCTCATTAGCTAAAATGGGTATTGAAAAATTATCCATGCGAATGAAGTTGTGCAAAGTAATTATATCATTTTGGCGCCCATCTGACACTTGAGGCATGACTTTAAGTATCTTCCATGAATTCTTTAAGATGCCAAATGCTCTTTCAATGGTTGTTCGTAAAGATGAATGTCGGTAATTAAATTTTTCATATACTCCGGTAGGTTGATCACCATCACGAAACGTTGGCATATGATATCAAACTCTTTTATCTTTATAAGGTGTCAGATAACCAGTTGTATTTGGATATCCAGAGCCAACCAAATAATTCTTTCCTATAAAATAATAAATAATAATAACACAATTAATTTAAATTAGTGGTTAAAAATAAGATACTAATGTTAATTTTTTTACCTCGAGGCGGATGTGGAAAACAATATTTTGATTGAGTAATGCATCAATTTCTTCAGTTCTCCTTGCCTTGTCGCTTGTCGCGGAAGTTGTAATCCTGTGAAATTGGGTTTGAAAGATGGCTGCATCTAGGGCTCACGTGCAATACATTACACAATATTATACTTTATAGTTTCTTTTTTTTGTTGAGAGATATACTTTATAGTTTCTAAATATAATCATAAAATGCATCAAAAAATATATAATCATAAAAATATATTTTAAAATATACTTAAATTTTACAAATAAAATATCAACATAATTAAGTTAAATTAAATTCGATGCAGTTAAGTTAAGTTTAGTACAGTTAAATTATGTTCAGTACAGTTAAATTAAACTCGATACAGTTTAATTAAGTTCAGTACAGTTAAATTAAACTCGATACAGTTTAATTAAGTTCAGTACAGTTAAATTAAACTTGATACAGTTTAATTAAGTTCAGTACAGTAAAATTCCAGTACAATAAAGCTCAAAAGAACGGCCCCTATTGTAGTGTTCAGACTTAAAAGTGGCAATGATCAGACTAAAATTTGGTAATGATCAGACATAAAATTGATAATGATTAGACTTAAGAGAAAATGATCAGACTTAAACTACTATTGTAATGTTTAGACTTAAAATTGGCAATGATCAGACTAAAAATTATAAACGATAAGACTTAAAAAAATAATGACCGGACTTAAGAGTGTTATTGATCAGACTTAAAGAAACAATGATCAGACTTTAAGAATGAATGATCAGACTTAAAAAAAGATAATGATCAGACTTAAAGAGTTGATGATTAATGATCAGACTTAAAATAGATCATGATCAGACTTAAAATTGAAAATGATCATACTAAAAAATGGTAATGATCAGACTTCAAATTTGTAATGAATTGACTTTAAATTGGTATTGATCAGACTTAAAATTGATAATGATCAGACTTAAAGAAACAATGATCAGACTTAAATTTTTTGGTTTTTCGTTGTTCTTTTTCGTTTTCCGATGTAATGAATGATCAGAGTTAAAATAGATAATGATCAAACTTATAGACTTAATGATCAGACTTAAAGAACAATGATCAGACTTAAATAGACAATGACCAGACTTAAAATAGATAATGATCAGACTTAAAAAGACAATGATCACACTTACACTATTATTGTAATGACCAGACTTATAATTGGCAATGATCAGACTTAAATTTGGTAATAATCAGACATCAAATTGATAATGATCAGACTTAAGAGACAATGATCATACTTAAACTACTATTGTAATGTTCAGACTTAAAATTGGCAATGATCAGACTAAAATTTTGTAATGATCAGACATAAAATTGATAATGATCAGACTTAAGAGACAATGATCAGACTTAAACTACTATTGTAATGTTCAGACTTAAAATTGGCAATGATCAGACTAAAAAATTATAAATGATAAGACTTAAAAAACAATGATCAGACTTAAGAGTGTTATTGATCAGACTTAATTTGATAATGACCAGACTTAAAGAAACAATGATCAGACTTAAAGAATGAATGATCAGGCTTAAAAAAGATAATGATCAGACTTAGAGAGTTACTGATTAAAGATCAGACTTAAAATAGTTCATGATCAGACTTAAAATTGATAATGATCATACTAAAAAAAGTGGTCATGATCAGACATAAATAAAAAATGATCAGACTTAACATTTGTAATGAATTGACTTAAAATTGGTATTGATCAGACTTAAAATTGATAATGATCAGACTTAAAGAGACAATGATCAGACTTAAATTTTGTGGTTTTTCATTTGTTCTTTTTCGTTTCTGCAGACTTAAAATAGATCATGATCATACTTAAAATTGATAATGGTCATACTAAAAAAATGTTCATGATCAGACATAAATAAAAAATGATCAGACCTAAAATTTGTAATGAATTAACTTAAAATTGGTATTGATCAGACTTAAAATTGATAATGATCAGACTTAAAGAGACAATGATCAGACTTAAAATTTTTGGTATTTCGTTTGTTCTTTTTCGTTTCCGCGGACTTAAAATAGATCATGATCTGACTTAAAATTGATAATGATCATACTAAAAAAATGGTCATGATCAGACATAAATAAAAAATTATCAGACTTAAAATTTGTAATGTATTGACTTAGAATTGGTATTGATCAGACTTAAAATTGATAATGATCAGACTTAAAGAGACAATGATCAGACTTAAAAATTTTGGTTTTTCGTTTGTTCTTTTTCGTTTCCGCTGTACGTTTAATTCAAACGTACTTATAACGCCGTTATAACAGAATGACATTTTTACCCCACGTTTATGTTTTGTAATCACAAACACGTCCAATTTAATTTCCCATATTGAAAAAAAGATCCCAAATTTTGATTGATCGAAATATACACGTGGCAAGATTTTATTGGTTTTCAGTTTTTATTTATAACTGTGGTTTGTATTTGATCCGAACTCTAATTGTAATATTCATGATTATTATCTTTAATTATTCTCTATAATCATCTGTAAAGATCACTTTAATACTAGACTTTAAATTGAATAATAGCATACAAATCTCTGAAAAATTTGCCGTATGATATATACCATTAAATTAATTAAAGTAATTTAACAGAGGGGTTCAGTTTTTAGCAATCACGGGAGCGAGCGAGCTTCATTAGCGCGTAGCTAAAACTCCAGCATCGGTACTGATAAAGTGGTCGCCATAAAGTAAAGTTGGTAGTTATTAGATTTGTTCTTGGTTTTGAGGATAATTTCTCAATTTATTGAAATTTGGAATTTGAGTTCCAATTTTACACAATCTGTAGATTGATTTTCCAATTTACACTAGTTTTCTAAGACGCTTCTGCCACCAGCGGCTTAAGCCTCGTGGCATTTTTGCACCAAAATATGCAGTCATGTGCCATAATATTACCAAACAAGCGTAAGGCGCTGTTGGGGACAACGTCTTACCTTAAAACACTGTTGGTAGGAGCGTTCTAATAGAACGATGAAGAGAAAAACTAGGGCTCGAAACTTAAGCCGCTGTTAAGAACGGCGTTTTAATAAAAAATAGATTTAAACGATCCACATCAGCCGCTCACTCACATATTTTGGTGCAAAAACACCACGAGGCTTAAGACGCTATTGGCAGGAGTGTTTTAATGTTAAGACACCGTTGCCAACGGCGTCTTAGAAAACTAGTGTAAATTGGGAAATCAATCTATAGATTGTGTAAAATTGAAACTCAAATTCCAAATTTGAGTAAGGGGCTGTTCTTTTGTACTTCGATACAGTTTTATTGAGTTCAGTACAGTTAAATTAAACTCGATACAGTTTAATTAAGTTCAGTACAGTTAAATTAAACTCGATACAGTTTAATTAAGTTCAGTACAGTTAAATTAAATTCGATACAGTTTAATTAAGTTCAGTGCAGTTAAATATACTTTAAATTAATTTAAGTTAACAAAATTTAATATAATTTTTTCACGTCAATTCAGTTTTTATAGTTTCCAGCCCTATTATTTAAAACTTTTAATTTATTTTTAATTTTTAAAATAATGTTTGGAAAACCGTAAGATATATATGATCTAACGGTTTTTCAAGTTTGTGTACACACCTCTTCGAAAACTATTGCATTCGTTTTAAAATGGAAGTAAACTTTTTTGCACTTGATATGAATTTAAAGAACATATGGAAATAAACATATGAATACAATATATATTTTACATGGAAACGTACAATGACATTCATGTGCAGTACCAATGGAAACATTTACATATCATCATCTTCATCCATGTTCATTTCCACTACATCATCTGGACAATCCTCAATAATTTGAAACGCTATTATGTTGCGTACTTGATTTATCTGCTCTTTTCGCTGTTTATCAAATAAATTTGAATCAGCTCTTCCCAGTACGGTCTCATTAGCTAAAATGTGTATTGAAAAATTAGCTAAAATGAAGTTGTGCAAAGTGAAGGTAGCTGTAATTATATCATTTTAGCGCCCATCTGACACTTGAGGCATGACTCATGTGCAATACTTTATTACATAATATTATATTTTATACTTTCTAAAATATAATCATAAAAATATACCTAAAATATATTGAAAAAAATACATATATATATATAGATGGACGTTCAAATGTTATGTGCTTCTTATTGTGTTATGTGTTATGTCGATTCTGATTGGTTAATGAAAAACAAGGAACCAATCAGAAGCGAGGAACACCGTAACTACGGTGCACCCTCACCCACACAACCCCCCATGCTTTGGAGGTGCACCGTAAGCCCCGTGTTCCTCGCTTCTGATTGGTTCTTTCTTTTCATCAACCAATCAAAATCGATATAACACTTTAAAAACATAACACTCTAAGGACATATAACATTTGAACGCCCCTATATATATATATGTCAATTTCAGTAAAATTAAGTAAAATTAAATTCGATACAGTTGAATTAAGTTCAGTACAGTTAAATTAAACTCGATATAGTTTAAATAAGTTCAGTACAGTTAAATTAAACTCGATATAGTTTGATTAAGTTCAGTACAGTTAAATTAAACTCGATACAGTTTAATTAAGTTCAGTATAGTTAAATTAAATTCAATATAGTTTAATTAAGTTGAGTACAATAAAATTACAGTTCAATAAAGCTCAAAAGAACCATCCCTAAATTGAAAAATTTTCTTGGTTTTGATCCAGAGTAAGAATCGAAAAAAGCAGTGGACAAGAAGAAAACAAAGTTTACTATATATTTATTTAATGAAACAAAATTGAGAATACAATTCAGAACTAACATAAACCCTATTATTTTCCAAAAAAATAAATCAAAGTATTCGCAGCTATGGAAATCTGTCATGCTTATAGAACGGGCCGTTGTAGTTGAAACTGCCGGAAGATGCATAAGCGTCTGGAGTTGGTACTGCCCGAAAAAATCTCATAGCTCCCGTCTGCAACAGTTCTGACAAGTACTCATCAAATTCCTGAGGGTTAGCGACTCCTTCGTTCAAAAGTCTATGTTTAATGTTGTGTAGCATCCTTGTGTCTGAGATTTGATGGTCTTGTAATATGGTAGATGACGACTTGGGGAACGCAATGGATTGTGGACTGCAAGCAGGGGAGGGCTGCGGACTCGGGCACTTGGGTTCACCGTGTCCAGTTTTCTCGTATATGGGACGCAACTCACTTTCATTGTGAGCGAAGAAACACACTGGTCTAGTACAAAGCTCTCTGTCCCGGCATATTTTGGTTCTGTATTGCCCTGGATGGAGCCAGGTCTCGAATAAGCCGTGAGCAAAATCACATGCATCTCCTTTATGACAAATTCCGTTGTACCGAAATTCTAGGCACTGTAGAGAGGTGTAGGAGTACTTTCTAGGATCTCTCCGCCTAGCATTCTCTCCTGGATGATAGAATGGGCACTGAGACCACACGTGCACATACGTCTTCCCACACGGCTTGACTTTGTACTCGTACATCCGAAAATAATCCGTGCTGAATTCGCCTTCGTTAAGGCCGGGTGAAGGGGCCATTGAATAGAGCAGTTTGCTCTGATCAGCATTGTCCAATAACATCAAAGATTTATTGCTGCTGCTGCTGCTGTCTCCAGAAGACATGTTAGACGCCCGATGAAAAATAGCACAGAAAATATCAAAGAATAAACTTTTGGAGGTACTGGACTAGCAGACTATGCGATCTTCTATTTATAATGTTGGACTAACTAAGAGTCCTAAATCAGATAGGATTTGTTTTGGAGCCAGTTTAGGAAACTATATGTGTAGTACTGGTTTTAGATAACTGTGCAAAATTCGTAGTTGAAATTTAGAAATTGAATTGAACTTCTTTTTTTAATATCAATAATTTGAATCCCCAGTGCCGATAGAAATTAGGAAACTATAAGGCTCGCCGGTACGACTCGATGCTGTTATTTATTCAGTTAAATACAAATGATTTAAATTATAAACATTATTAGGCTGATAACAGTAACAAAATACAACTATTTTCCAATCGGCCAGGTAACAGTACGAGTATGTTTGAAAAACGACTAAACTGAATTTCAATATTGTTTCTGACCCTCACAAAATAGAGTACTTTTTTTTTATGTTGACTTATTTTGGGTTTCAAAAACATTGCATTTTAGTTTCGATTTTTAGGCTTCCCATGTTCTTATAAGAACGGTACGAGACATACCGCTCTCATACTAAAATGCTTATGTGAGCTGAAGGAGAAGCCACACCACATGACCCAACAAAAGAATTTTGGTAAGGGACCAGTTTCGCCTAGACCGATCTCTTAGGACAGTTGAAGGTACCGATCACTTGTAAAAACAGAAGAGACTGTTACGGATAACAAAAAAACAGAACAAACTTAAAAATCAAAACTCTAGCTCCAAAAAATTTGAAATTCAAAATAAGAGAAACTCAAAACTTACGCCACAAAATAATGATTGACAAAATTTGAGATAATGTTCTTGTGAATTTTTGTTATTCTATTTATCATCCCACCTCCGGACGGGAATGAGAATTGGGACCATGAATACGAAGTGTTTTATAACCCACCTTTATCAACAGATCGTCTCCCAACATGCTACCTCCAGTGAAGTTTCATTTGTTAAGTATAAGCACTTGACAAGTTATCCCACATCGCCCGTTTCAAAGAAGAATGACTACCATATATTGGGTTACACCACCACAACTCAGAAGCCAAGGCTTTTGAGTTGAATGAGGGTGTAAGTCGGCATATGCTAGCATTTCCACATGGTATCAGAGCTGAAGGCACACGACCTAGGCCTTGTACGTGACGCGAGGGATGCGCCTATGTGTGCGCCAAGTGCATGACGAGACGCCCGTTTGTCAGCCATGTTGGTCAAGGGGAGTTGCAAGTTGCACACCCGCCACACGAGCTTATGCGTAGGTTAACAAGTCGCATATGCGCGCCTACTGCTTTCCGCTACAATAGTTAGCGAGATTTCACGGAGCATGTCCAACTTCCCAAGTGAGGGGGAGTGTTAAGTATAAGCACTTGACAAGTTATCCCACATCGCCCGTTTCAAAGAAGAATGACTACCATATATTGGGTTACACCACCACAACTCATAAGCCAAGGCTTTTGAGTTGAATGAGGGTGTAAGTCGGAATATGCTAGCATTTCACACATATGACGAACTTTCACTCATCTCCAATGAAGGTATGATATACTGATTATATTATGTTTTATTTTCAAGATTTACGTTCTTGTTTTTTCAAACAATGAAGGGATCATATTTGTTGACAGTGTGAAAACATGTTTGTCCCAAGGTCGTCAACCTGTAGTAATGCCAACACCTCTCGTCACATAGGGATATGGACTTGTCTGTTCAAATGGGCTTCCTAATTCCTGAATTGGCCAACATGTGCTTTTCAATTGTTTTCTTTTCATATGCGTCATTCTGCTAGTTTATTTAACCTCCAACATGCTGATATTCTAGAATGCCGATAACGCCATTTTTATTGGGAGTTGCATCGATTTATTAATAAAATTAATGATTGAGGTCAGCTGGGAACAAAAAATCAGCATGAACATTGTACCTGTGCATGATCCAAATAAACCATGAGTTCCCATATCATAGTCCTTTTTAATTTCAAATAAATTCTAGTTGGTTTAATTATAACCCAAAAATTTGGATTCTGTTATTATAATGCAATAGCGGATTTGTTATATTTCACTATTTTGCGATTTGAAAATTTTGATATCTTACACCTGTGACTGAGATTTTATTTACTCAGAAAAATTAAATGATCAATAAGAAGGAAGAGGTGGCAAAGCTATTACAGGTTTTGCAGGTGAGTTCCTCTCGATAAACAGATTAAACTTTACTTGCTGATTTCAAATGACCCTTTTTCCTTATTACGCACAATTTGCACATGCACAAACTTAACCTTAAATTGTCCAGAGGCTACCTACGTGTGGCCTAAAGCAATATACAAAAAAAAGTGGCATTTTGCATATAATTATAGGATGTTTAGAATACATTTAACTTTATTGATAAGATGAACTTTTATAGATTTGCATACAATTATTTATTTGTAGAGCTGAAATAGGTTTTTTTTTGTAGTTTGTACTTCTGTTAAAATTTAGTGAGGAACTCAATCAAAAAAAAAATTTAGTGAGGAACGGTAGACTTTACTTGGATATAGGTTGAGCCACCCCGGTTACTCTTAATCCAGACATTAGAAAATCGTTCACTTTATACTCACTTGGAGTTCTTCTAGTTGTTCTGCATTCATGGCTGGACCTTGGCTGGAGCCTATCTGAGGTTTCAATATGGGTGTTACCATCGTACGAGGTTTGATTTGATTTTCATACGAAGTTGACTGTGTTGCATTGAGGTTCTGCATTGACTGTTTTGAGCTCCATGATGGAGACCTAACTCACTTGAGCTTATGGATGGGCTTGCTTGGGAAAAATGTAGGGGGAGTTGACTTGCTCTTCATTTCTGGTTAAAAGTCTTTGATTGTGCGGTGTGATTTATATCCGTCCACCGTTACTGATGAAATTAAACATATTGCATGGTGCAAAGGATGTGAATGATGTGGAAATGCTAGCATATGCCGACTTACACCCTCATTCAACTCAAAAGCCTTGGCTTCTGAGTTGTGGTGGTGTAACCCAATATATGGTAGTCATTCTTCTTTGAAACGGGCGATGTGGGATAACTTGTCAAGTGCTTATACTTAACACTCCCCCTCACTTGGGAAGTTGGACGTGCTCCATGAAATCTCGCTAACTATTGTAGCGGAAAGCAGTAGGCGCGCATATGCGACTTGTTAACCTACGCATAAGCTCGTGTGGCGGGTGTGCAACTTGCAACTCCCCTTGACCAACATGGCTGACAAACGGGCGTCTCGTCATGCACTTGGCGCACATAGGCGCATCCCTCGCGTCACGTACAAGGCCTAGGTCGTGTGCCTTCAGCTCTGATACCATGTGAAATGCTAGCATATTCCGACTTACACCCTCATTCAACTCAAAAGCCTTTGCTTATGAGTTGTGGTGGTGTAACCCAATATATGGTAGTCATTCTTCTTTGAAACGGGCGATGTGGGATAACTTGTCAAGTGCTTATACTTAACAATATGAACTTCAACTAACAGAAGTATGATGCTTAATATATCAGAGAGCGCTCTCAGTAACTCATATGTCGCAGAGTTCCATCTGCAAATTAGCTAGATTTGGACATTTGAAAAGCAACCGGATAGCTGCTTCTATCATTGAAAAACAACTCGGAAACGCTGGAACTTCTCAAGTTATGGACAAGCAACAGAGCAAAACTTGCCTCTCATTTTATTTTATAACTTGAAGGGTAGTAGTAAACATGTTCATGAAAGAAGTTGCCGAGTCTGACTTTGGTGCCAATTGCTTTGCAAAATAAAACAAATAAGAGATGACCGCAACCATAGGCATAGGGTTGACAAAGAAATGCTAGTTTAAAGACTCTCCTATGCAGCTTGCACCCTTTTAAGTTCGCTAAGAGTAACAAAGACCCACATCTTACTCTAAGTCATATTGTATCAAAATCAGACTCACTGACCGCATCAGATATATTGTTTAAGCAAATATTTGTATCAAAGACTACGCCTCTTTGCAATGTCTGTATTTGATTTGGTTGTATAGGATCTAAATCTATTATATAGCTACCCTCAAGTTCTCAAATCCACACACATTTCACGTTGCCCTTACGTCCACTTCGCATCCCTAACAGTTCTGCTGCCAACTCTTCTTAGCGTTCCTCGCTTTATAACTCACTCATTCTTCAACACATCCCTCGTACCCTAATCCCACTCCTTTCCCCAAGCACCTAAAAAATGAATGAAATATTTATCCCTAAGTTTGAGTGGCCGGAACCTATAACCCGGGTGCAATCTCTTTCTGAAAGTGGTTCCCCCAAAATCCCAACTCGCTACGTGAAACCAACCGAGCAACGGCAATATTTGATCCCAGAAGCCGAGCCTTATCCCAGCATACCTGTGGTAGACTTAGGGCATAGACCAGGCCAAGGTTATGGATCATGTTTCTGAAGCATGTAGGGAGTGGGGTTTTTTCCAAGTGTTGAACCATGGAGTAAGGCAAGAGTTGATGGACCAGATGAGAGAAATCTGGCGGACATTCTTCCAGTTACAGATGGAAGTCAAGCAAAAGTATGCCAATAATCCAGTGACTTATGAAGGTATGGTAGCATGCTAGGAGTTCAGATTGAAGCTATTTTAGACTGGAGTGACTACTATTTCCTCCATTACCATCCAGCTTGCCTGAAGAATCCCAACAAGTGACCGGCCCTGCCCCCTTCTTGCCGGTAACTATAAATAGTCCAGCACCACCGTACTCCTTTCACACATTTCTATCTGGTCAATCCGCACACGAGTCATAAGACCATACAGATTAAGTTTGTCTTTGATCATGCTCATGAAGATCGTTATTTGGGTTAATCTACAGGGATGTCATCAACGGGTGGTGAAGCTAGGCTAATGAAAGTCCTGTCTTTGAACATCGGCTTGGAGAAGAACAGGTTGCAGGACGCATTTGGAGACGAAGAAGAGTATGGGGCATGCCTAAGGGTGAATTATTATCCAAAGTGTCCCGAACCAGAGTTAACCTTAGGACTTTCGTCACACTCGGATCCTGGAGGGATGACCCTGCTCCTACCTGATCACCAGGTAGCAGGGCTCCAAGTCCGCAAAGATGGCAAGTGTGATACTGTGAAACGAGCTCCACATGCTTTCATCGTCAATATCGGGGATCAGATCCAGGTACTTCTAGAAATCTCATCTTCTGCAGCTATGTCCTGGTCCTGGCTCAAAATAGACTAGCCAGGAATAAATACTTTCTAATTTGGAAACTGTCCCTTTCACATTGTCAGAATTCACTAAATGTGGTGTGACTATCGCATCGCCACATCGGCTTTTGAATAGGGCACCTAGTTCTAATGTGAAGTTAGAGGTTGGCTTTCTCACTCAAGATGCATACACGCTAGATTGCAATTTATTTAGAAAATCATTAGATTCCAATCAGTTAGATAATTTACCAGGCACTGTCCAGAGTCCATTGCTCCTTGGGCTCCATAGTCGTTGATCTTATGTTCTCTGTATGACAGGTTCTCAGCAATGCAATCTACAAGAGTGTGGAGCACAGAGTTAGTGTAAACTCGGACGTGGAGCGTCTGTCACTAGCCTAGTCCCACAATCTGAAAAGTGACGTACCAGTAAAACCACTGGAGGAGTTCGTGAACGAGGATTCACCGGCGTTGTACACACCGATAACCTTTGACGAGTACAGGCTTTACATCAGGACAAAGGGTCCGCAAGGCAAAGCACAAGTCGAGTCTCTTCAGTCTCCTAAATTAGCACAATCAGTGAAGCACTAGGATTAGAAGCTTTCATCTTGAGACTTCAAATAATGATATTAGCAGTATAAAATTAATTTATGTTGCTTACCATTCATCTCTATAATTTAATAGTCTAATGGAGGTCAAGTTAAAATTAGTTTTAGATATTTAGGCATCAGAATGTACTTTTCATATTGTTGTGTTTTAATACTGCTACTTAATCTAATTACAAAACCCCTAATCAGTTGATGGTCAAGTTAATTCTTCTAAGAATAATGAAGGCCACACAGAAGTTAGAGTTTTAGTATAACTCCTAATAGTTGTTGTATACAAAGTCATTGGACTTCTTGAGGTTGCAAAACTATTGTGATGATTTGATAAACATATTTACGATTATGAGTATCATTTCAACCAATATCAAAGTTATCATCCATGTGACACATGTCAGCTGCAAGTAGCTTGACGTGTGTATTTTTGGGATACGGTCAAAAACAATTTATAATCAACCGGTAAGACCGGTGTCGAACCCAAGGGAGCAAATGGACTACACGCTAGTTCTATCAAGTTTTCTTACTCGGCTAATTCCTAAAATTCAAATTGGTTGAGTTATCAATGATTGTAAAACAAGAATGAAGTGGTTTTAGGGATTGAATTCAATTAAAAGCGAGTTTCGAGGGATTAATCCCCTCCTTGGCAATTTCTCAATGATCATGCAAACAAGAGTTCAATTAATTAAGAGTTGATAGGTTTTGAACCTAGCCTAGACTAAGAATTAGGCTATTACGCGTATCTAATCTTAGTCAAGCCATCTTAGTTAGGATCTCACTAATTAAAGGGTGTTGATCCACTATATAGCATTTACTCTCATAAATGCTATATGCATAAAGTTCTAGTTCACCTCTCACCATGCATTTACTCTCATAAATGTAGGTTAAGTTCAATTTTACTATATCAAAACCATCCCTAAGCTTTCTCAAGACTTAGATCAAAGTTCTAACATAAACATGTCACTTAGGCATTTTATCAAACACTTAGAGACATGTCAATCATGAAGATCATAGTAAAAATGAAATCAACTTCAATAGATCTATTCAAATGTGTTCACAATGATCATTGAGTACCAAGGAGGTTCATAGAACCCCTCAAAACACAAGGGAGACTACTCACTCATCATGTAAGACAACATGATGAGTAGGTTTTTACAAGCAAATCTAGGAGAAAAGAAGAGGGAAAGAGTAGGATGATTAGTCCTAGTGAACTCCCTTGATCTTGATTCCTCCTTGATTTGATGATGATGAAACCCTTGATTTGATCACTTTCCTTTGTCTTCTTCTCCAGAAAAATCCCAGATATTAGGTCAAACTTGCCTCTTTCTATTTATAGGCTCGTCAGAAATTTGGCACTGTAGCAGGTCCAGTCGATCGACTGGCGTTGGGCTGTTGGCCCAGTCGATCGACTGGAGGAAGAAAAGTTGTTTGGCTAGCAGGTTCTCAGTCGATCGACTGAGACATGGTAGGCTCCCAGTCGATTGACTGACAATTCTCAATTTGCAGCACCTCCTGTAAGTCCATTAAGTCGATCGACTGAGATCCAGTCGATCGACTGGGCGTCACGTGATCTGCATGCTCTGGGGCAGGGGACTCTTCAGTCGATCGACTGAATAGGTCAATCGATCGACTGGCGCTGAGCGATTTGCAGCACCTCCTGAAACATCATTTAGTCGATCGACTGGAGCAGGTGGAGCTTCCCAGTCGATCGACTGGAGACCAAATTCAGCCAACTCTTGCTCTAAAACCCGATTTTCCCCGAGTTTCCTTCCAATGGCTCTTGACACTAAGACATCTAGCTTTGTACCTAAAACGCACGAGAAAAGGATCAAATGACATCAAATAGTAGTCGGAATCGAACTAAAGCTATAGTGAAAAACGGGCATTAATGAGTCGAAAACTCGACTCATCATAGCTAGGTCAAGACAATCATGCTAGTGAACGAAAAATGTTTTTCATAAAGCTAAGCTACTGCTAGTGCTCACTGCTCAACTATGAATACATGTCAAGAAGAATCTGTTAATGCCCACATCCATCAAAGGACACAAATCAGACAGTTTTCAGTATAGATTAGATTAACTATTAATGAACTTATGTAAACCACACATATCACACGTCTAAAGTTAAGACCGAGCTGACATGAATGTTGCATAGAGTTTAGGGTTTATCAGATTGGAAAATTCAAAACTTTAACCTAAAGAAAGAACATCCGCAGCAAAACGAAAAGAAGTGTAGGAATAAGTAATCGACACAGTTATAGTGACCGATTTAGCTACAGTTGGAATTCGAAGAAGAAACATACTGTAGAAAACCAAACCAGAACGCGAAACGCAGTTCGGTGAGTCACATGCGATCGTTAGATGCGGAGAGAAGTGATCTTGTGGAGAATCTCCCACTGGAGATGGAAAATCGATTTGGTGGCTCGAATTGAAATTTGAGGGAAGAACCAGCCTACCCATGAAAGAGAACCAGACTGAAGACCCCAACAAGGTGTATTTCTTCTGACACATATGAGCTGGGACTGAGAGACAACGGCATAATCAGGGACCTCATGGGAGTGCGTATGGATAAGGCCGTTGGGAATATGGCAGAGAAATAACAGCTGGCACTAGCAGCTGGCAATTGCAGTATTGTATAAAAGGGGAAACCCTTTATGAAATGAATAACAAGAAAATTATATTCCTTCTTCTAACCTTCTATCCTTCTATCCTTCTTACTATGTCCCTCTCCTATTCTATCTTCACCATTCTAAACCCCTACAGCATCATTGGTGCTTTTTTCATCGAGAGCTGGAAAAGTGGCGATGGCGCCACCTGAAACTCGAGCTAACACAGCCGATACCGCAGCTATGGCTGCCATCCACCAGAGCCTAAAGGAGCTGAACACCAGGACAGTGGAGCTGAATGCCAGGACAGTGGAGCAGAATGCCAGGACAGTGACTGTGGAAGAAATGGTTCATAACCAGTCTCTGGTGAATGAACGAACGTCTTCCAGCTTAGAACGCATTTTTGATGTCCTTGAGAAGCTCCAAGCAGGCCGGATGACTGAACGACAAACGGAGAAGCAGCCGATGTAGGATGTGTAGGCGCCGTCACCTGTTGATTCACCGCCCCTCCTTCCAACACCACGAACTCCTCCGACACAACAACTAGTCCTAAACAACACACCCTCGTTCCAGGTTTCAAACAATGACGTGCAAGGCCACTCCGCGCACAAACTGCTTAAAATTGATGTACCCATTTTCACAGGGGAGGCAGTGATTGGCTGGGCGTTCCAAATGGAGCGCTACTTCGAGCATCAAGGAGTACCGATGGAACAAAAAATGGTCATTGCACCATTCTACCTTGGGGGTGAAGCTCTGGAGTGGTATGAATGGATGTATACAACCCGCCAACTGTCGGATTGGGGGGCCTTTCGGCGTGACATCATCAAGCGATTTGGTCCATCACCTTACTCTAACTCCGAGGTGAGCCTGAGTATGCTTCGACAGACTAGTTCGATAAGGGCTTACGTCGCCGCATTCGAGTCCTTGTCGACCAAAACTCCGGGGTTCTCAGACGAGAACTTGCTCAACATCTTCATGGGGGGCTGCGGGCCGAGATACAACAGGAACTGGTCCTATGGGAACCGCAGACCTTGCAGAAGGCAATGGACATATCCAAAGTGATTGAGCAAAAGATCCATTCATATAGGAGCTGGAGTGCGAGGAGCGTGCCACCAAGATTGACTTTCAGTACCAACATTGATGGTGCAACTGCTGGAACGAAGAGCCCCATTGGCCAAGGTTTCAATAACCTGCCCCAGAAGAGGCTCACTCCAACGCAAATGGCGGCTTGGAGAGAAAAGGGGTTATGCTATAATTGCGATGAGATATTTGTGTCGGGGCACCGCTGTAAACCCAAGTTCCAGTGCATTGTAATGCAGGAAGGTGATGGGGACTGTCCGGATGAGGCCCTAGATGATGGGGAAAAAACTATAAAAGAGCACCTCGAAGCGCCTAAGGGAGAAGTGTTAGCTGACCACAATCCCGCTCCGACTATTTCATATCATGCATTGCAAGGACAGTTTGTGCCCAGCACGTTACGCATTGCAGGGTCTCTTAAGGGGAAGGCAGTGGTAATCCTCATCGATAGCGGATCCACTCACAACTTCTTGCAAACGAGAGTGGCTGATGAGCCGTATTTATACGACTCATTGAGTCAAAAAATCCCACCAATTCCGACACTTTATTATGCGAACAAGTTACTTGTTAGTGTTGTTTTGCATTTCAGGTGTTTTGGAAGCTCTAGGAAAAAACGCGCATTAAAGATGGCATTTTGTGCCAAAAACATCACAAGACATCTTTGGCCGAGCATCGCCCAAGCAGCGCCCGAGCATCGTCCAAGCAGCGCCTGAGCAGCGCCCGAGCAGCGCCCGAGCATCGCCCAAGCAGCGCCCGAGCCAAGCCGAGTCCAAGGCATACAAATCTCGGCTCATCCTTGTGTGGCGGTTTATGCGAATACTTGTTGGCCAAGTTTACTTGCAAGCCAAGCAAAAGCCAAGATTTGGACATGTTTCCTAATTTGTTTTTGGACTTGTTCTAAATCTGGACTTGGAAGCCCTAGGTTTTTGTTATAAATAAGACCCTTGGGTCAAGGCATAAGCATCCCATCAGCTCATTCTCCATCTACATGGATCCAGAGCTTCTCTCTCATCATTTCGGCCGGGACTCTAAACCTTCGACGAGAGAAGAATTCCTCTACTTTCTTTTTATTATTGTTTTGTTATTCCCATGGATATGAGTAGCTAAATCCTTCATTCGGGCTAGGGTTTATATATTGTGACAATTGTTTTGAGACTTCGTTCTTAAGGCTATTTTATGTTTTACTAGTTCTTGCTTCATCACATGAATTAACTTGTCAGATTAAGTGGAAGCTTTGTCGCAAAGCTTAATTGAGCAATTAATTCTTACTGTTAATATCTACTGGATACTTTGTCATAAAGGTAGATCGTAACACCTAGGCTAAATAACACCTTTGTCGGGTTATCAGGTTTAGGGAAGAACTAGAAGTCTAGCACCTTTGTCGGGCTAGGTTGTGGCGTATCACCTTTGTCGGGATACTTGGGGAGTCACCTTTGTCGGGACAATCACACTTAGAAACATAAAGTCAGATCTTCAGCAGTCAATGATAAATAAGTCACTATAAAAACCCTAGACCGAATACCTTCTCTGATTGAATTACCTTCCTTTATTTTCTCTTGCACTCAGGGGCGGATCTACATGCATTGGAGTGGGGGCAGCTGCCCCCAGTGATTTTACCAAAATAGTCATAGTTTTAGTATAATTTTCGAGTATGCCCCCACTGATATTTTAAGTTTGCCCCCACTGTGTTTTTAATTTGCCACACTACACTAACAATTTATATTAGATCATAAATAAAAAACAAACAGATGTATTCGAAAAAACAAAACAACAGAGAAATTTTAAACAAAACAACACAGATTGGATAGCTGGTGCTCTGAAAGCAACCGCGTTTCTTCAGCTCAGAAACTCTTCTGAAAATCGCTCCTTTCTCAGTGTGCATCCGCGAAAGACTCAGATCTATGGCGGCACTTACAACTGCCATGCCTACAGTGGGGCTGGCCGAGAGGCCCGAGACTTTCACCCGCTTGAAAAAGCAAGTGAAAGTAAGCATTTTGATAACTTGCTGTTTCAAATCTATGTCTAAATTGAATTGATAGATTTATTGAAAGGGATTTTTGCTGAGATTGAATAGATAGATTATTGAAAGTGATTTTCGCTGAGATGAAGTTGTTCTTGGGTCTAATTGTGCACATAGTGTAAACACTGGTTCAGGAGAGTTTAGATGAATTTTGTTTTGTGATTAGATTGGTCAATAATTCGAATTTAGTGGCTACATATGTTCTCATGCTTGAGCAGATGCGGATAGTTGGATTTGTCAATTGGTATAAGTAATTGTAATACTCAAATGATGTAAATCCGGGAAGGTGGAAAATTTAAGTGGCTTCACTTTCTGAATTTCTAAATGCTTGCTGAGTTTATCTATAAGTTGTTTAAGATATTTCCTTTGAATGTCTTTTAGTGTGATTAATGATGATGTTTGTGTTATGAAGGTGGCATTTATACCGTACATAACTGCTGGTGACCCTGACCTTTCGACCACAGCAAAGGCACTCTAAGTGCTTGATTCATGTGGCTCAGACTAGGCCTCAGCATTGGGCCGGGTCGGGCCAACCCGACCCTTCACTATTCGGGTTCGGGCCGGGTATCCACTCAATTATACTGACCCTTTACTGTTCATCGGGTTGGGCCGGGCCAAATATGACAAAATATGTTAAGCCCTAAGGCTGAAAAGGGCCCCAGAAATAATCGGGCTTTTCGGGCTTTCTAGGTCCATCATATACAAGATCAATAAAATTTGTTGTTCTAATGTGCTTCAACCACGAAAAATACATCTCTAGCGATTTAAACTTACAAAATTTAAAAAATATAGCTACAAAGATTTCAACTGTTAACAAAATTTATAATGCAGCTAACTCTGCAGCATTTTTCACATTGCAACAACAAAGGCACAACGGTGTTGAGACAGCGAAGTGGCAAGAGTGAAGGCGAGGCTATCAGGTAGTCTGGTATATTTTAAATACTGAGCAAACAACCTTCATATTTTTGTGTAATCTGAAATGAAATAAAAAGATTGTTAAGGTGCTAGCTATTAATTGGAAAAATCTCAATCTCAAACACGTCAAGTTGCAGAAATAAGTTTGAAACATTCAATCGAAGTAGTTAACACACAAAAAAAGTAACCATGAGCAATGCTATATCACAATTATCTAATTCAGAATACCAGAGTCGTCCAACACTTTCCAAAGAGAACTTAATTAAATAAATTAATTATGCAATTGGAGAACTGCTCATTACCTGCTCACGGATCAAACATAAATTTGACAGTCTTGTTTCTGAAATGCGTATATAATATATAGCAAAATCGAAGCGTCAGATTCAGAAAAATTAAAGAAAATAGCAAGCGAGTACAGAGATGTAATCAAAACAAATATGCACAGATCTATGCACCTTTGCACATATCATAACCGAACAGAACAGATATGAACAACTAAGCGAGCAGTGGTCGAAATAATTGAAAAATATATAATTTAGTGCAAATCTGAACAGATTGAAACAACCCTGTACAGATCTACGCAGACATTGACGGATCTATACATATTCGTTTAGATCTGTGCAGTGGACTCAAAAACATGGATACACGAAATTTGAGACATGGAAGTAATCTCATTCAACAACGAACCTGGAACGATGAGGCTCAGACCAACTGATAGACAACGATAAGAGGATTATTAACCAGATGACGATGGTAGAGATGTGGAATTAAGATCAGGGATCGCAGGCGGATGTGGGTGTGAGCCGTCAGCGTTAGATACCGAGAGATATAGATGCGTAGGTTTTAATTTTTGTTGAATATGTTGTTTATATAATATACACAATAATACATATAATCTGGTTAGGGTTTAATGAAGTCGGGCCTCGGGTCAGTTCGGGTTTCGATTGTAGGGCCCTAGCCCTTCATTACGTATATTGGGCTGGGCTTATTTTGGCCCAATACTCGGGTCGGGTCGGGCTTCGGGCTGTCGGGCTGCAGGGCTTTAGAAGGGCTATTTTCAGCCTCGGGTCATTTGCTGAGGCCTAGCTCAGACATTATTTAGCTGGGTAATCTTGGCCACTCAATGGCCCTGACCTTGATTCATGGGGCTCAGACAATACAATTCCTCGAAGAGAGCAATTATAATAAATTTTTTTTTACTATTTACATGTTGCCCCCAGTAGGAATAAATCGTGGATCCGTCACTGCTTGCACTTGTTTCCAAATACTCACAAACCCCAATTTCTTTATTTTCAGACCAACTTCAACAACACCAGCTCTCTAGGGTTCGACCCCTGCTTGCCACTTTACTAAGTTTCTTGCAGGGAAATATAAATTTAAATTTGAGAGGTCAGACGACGCCTGTCAAATTTTGGCGCCATTGCCGGGGATCCTAACTTATGATCCCTAAAGAGGTAAAGTCGAGCCAACGACGTAAAATAAAGGCGCTCGCAGGGAGGCAGCCCGGTAATTTTTTCAATTTTATTTCATTTTTCTATTTTATTTAAGTCTTGAGTCACATTCGTCACATTGTATTTTGGGAAGGGAGATGATTTTTCATGCAGGGAGCATTACCGGGCCGCGCCCGAGCACTACGGCCCGCGCCCAAACTTTACCGGACCTCGTCCGAATTTTATTAGGCCCCGGCCGGACTCTATCAAGCCTCGGCTAGAATATTCTCAAGCCGTAACGACCACACTAGGGGAGTACTGTTCAAACTTTTCTCCCTGTTTGTTTCCTTACTTTTGTTTGTTTGCATAGTGTGTCTTGAATTTAAGTCGTGCGACACGACTTATTCAAAAGTGTGGGGTGGGAGAGTTAGTTTGTTGTGTCAGCACGTTTATTTCTTGCACTTGCATAGAGTCAGCACGTTTCTCTTAAATTTTTAAAAATTTGAAAGTATGAATTTCTCTCTATTTCCCGGATATGCGGTATTGAATGTTGATTATGTGAAATAGATGAGCTGATTAGATGCGTTTTCTCGTGAAATTTGAGTTGTGCTTTCACATGTGAGTTTAACCTACTACGTGCTTTTGAGTTGAGATAAACAGGGATGTGGAGTTGATAGAAACGTCCTAGAGAGACTTGACAAAGCGCTCAAAGGATCGGATTCAGACTATATGGTTATGTGGATTTCGTGGAGGCTAGCACTTCGAGGCAACATGGTTCAGAGTTTGCTTCGCCACTGCAGCGTCTATGTAGGAAGGCGGGACGGGAAAACAGACCATCCTATCTCTAGTCTGAAGTAGCCGGGAAAATAGATGAGCGACCCTCAGCTTGACTTGCGTCAAAAAGGACAAGGATGAGAAAGAGCGGGGAGGTATTTCCATATGCTTGCGGGCGATGATTGGACCTTCCTCAAAAGAAAAGGAAAAGAAGGACCAGCGGTTCACAATAAGGAGCGAAGCTCAAAAGAAAGAAAAAAAGTAGTCAAATTGTGAAGTTCTACACTCAACAAAAAGTGAAGTACACCACTATTACATCAAGAGCCATAGGCCAAAGAAAGTCACTACAAAAGCTGTCCAACAAAAACAAAAGAGAAGAAAAAACTCAAACACCTTGAAGCTCGAATCAATCACGTGCAAGAAAAAGCAATGAAGTATAACCATATAATGAGAGTTCGGAACCGCGAGTGCAGATCATAGGTCTAAAGAGGACTATCTCCCATTCATTCAAATTGGTTTGAATATTGGCTCAAAGGTAACACGTATCAAGTTTATTTCATGTTGAGCATGATAATCTTATTAACGACTGAGTTATGCATAGAAAGGCGAGTCTAGACTAGCGACTCATATTCATGTAGCATTATCTAGGACGTCGAAGAAATTGTGGTGTTACAGTTATTTTCCTTCTATGACCTAGTTCTTGTTCGGGACGAACAAGTTTAAGTGTGGGGTGGTTTAATGAGCCGTATTTATACGACTCATCGAGTCAACAAATCCCACCAATTCTGACACTTTATTATGCGAACAAGTTACTTGTTAGTGTAGTTTTGCATTTCAGGCGTTTTGGAAGCTCTAGGAGGAAACACGCATTAAAGATGGCATTTTGTGCCAAAAATATCACAAGGCATCTTTGGCCGAGCATCGCCCGAGCATCGCCCGAGCATCGCCCAAGCAGCGCCCGAGCATCGCCCGAGCCAAGCTGAGTCCAAGACATACAGATCTCGGCTCGTCCTTGTGTGGCGGTTTATGCGAATATTTGTTTGCCAAGTTTACTTACAAGCCAAGCAAAAGCCAAGATTTGGACATGTTTCCTAATTCGTTTTTGGACTTGTTCCAAATCTGGACTTGGAAGCCCTAGGTTTTTGTTATAAATAAGACCCTTGGGTCAAGGCAAAGCATCCCATCAGCTCCTTCTCCATCTACACGGATCCAGAGCTTCTCTCTCATCATTCCGGCCGTGACTTCAAACCTTCGACGAGAGAAGAACTCCTCTACTTTCTTTTTATTATTGTATTGTTATTCCCATGGATATGAGTAGCTAAATCCTTCATTCGGGCTAGGGTTTATATATTGTGACAATTGTTTTGAGACTTCGTTCTTAATGCTATTTTATGTTTTACTAGTTCTCGTGCTCATCTTATGAATTGACTTGTTAGATTAAGTGGAAGCTTTGTCGCAAAGCTTAATTATGCAATCAATTCTTACTATTAATATCTACTGGATACTTTGTCGTGAAGGTAGATCGTAACATCTAGGCCAAATAATACTTTTTTCGGGTTATTAGGATTAGGGAAGAACTAGAAGTCTAGCACCTTTGTCAAGCTAGGTTGTGGCGTATCACCTTTGTCGAGATACTTAGGAAGTCACCTTTGTCGGGACAACCACACTTAGCAACATTAAATTAGACCATTAGTAGTCAATGATAAACAAGTCACAATAGAAACCCTAGACCGAATGCTTTCCCTGATTGAATTTCTTTCATTTTATTTCTCTTGCACTTTGTGACAATTGCTTTTTACAAACCCCCCCTTTTAATTTATTCACAGGAACAACTTCAACAACATCAGCTCCCTTGGGTTCGACCCCTACTTGCCGCTTTACTAGCTAATTGTAGGGAAAATATAAATTTAAATTTGACTTGACCGACGACGCTTGTTAAATTTTTGCGCTCGCAGGGAGGCAGCCCGGCAATTTTTGTATTTTTATTTCGTTTTTCTATTTTATTTAAGTCTTGAGTCACATTCGTCACATTGTATTTTGGGAAGGGAGATGATTTTTCATGCAGGGAGCATTATCGGGCCGCGCCCGAGCACTACGGCCCGCGCCCGAACTTTACCGGACCTCGTCCAAATTTTACCAGGCCCCGGCCGGACTCTATCAAGCCTCGGCCAGAATATTCCCAGGCCGTAACGACAACACAAGGGGAGTACTATTCAAACTTTTCTCCCTGTTTGTTTCCCTACTTTTGTTTGCTTGCATAGTGTGTCTTGAATTTAAGTCGTGCCGTGAGGACGCGACTTTGTTCAAAAGTGTGGGGTGGGAGAGTCAGTTTGTTGTGTCAAAACGTTTATTTCTTGCACTTGCATAGAGTCAGCACGTTTCCCTTATATTTTAAAAAATTTGAAAGTTTGAATTTCTCTCTATTTTCCGGATATGCGATATTGAATGTTGATTATGTGAAATAGATGAGCTGATTAGATGCGTTTTCTCGTGAAATTTGAGTTGTGCTTTCACATGTGAGTTTAACCTACTACGTGCTTTTGAGTTGAGATAAACAGGGATGTGGAGTTGATAGAAACGTCCTAGAGAGACTTGACAAAGCGCTCAAAGGACCGGATTCAGACTATATGGTTATGTGGATTTCGTGGAGGCTAGCACTTCGAGGCAACATGGTTCACAGTTTACTCCGCCACTGCAGCGTCTATGTACGAAGGCGGGATGGGAAAATAGACCGTCCTATCTCTAGTCCGAAGTAGCCGAGAAAACAGATGAGCGACCCTCAGCTTGACTCACGTCAAAAAGGACAAGGATGAGAAAGAGCGGGGAGGTATTTCCATATGCTTGCGGGCGATGATTGGACCTTCCTCAAAAGAAAAGGAAAAGAAGGACAAGCGGTTCACAATAAGAAGCGAAGCTCAAAAGAAAGAAAAAAATCAGTCAAATTGTGAAGTTCTACACTCAACAAAAAGTGAAGTACACCACTGTTACATCAAGAGCCAAAGGCCAAAGAAAGTCCCCGGCAACGGCGCCAAAATTTGACAAGCGTCGACGCTCGTTCAAATTTTGGCGCCGTTACCGGGGAGCTGCGTTTTGGTGAAGTTGTTCTTTTTGTTTTTTGTGGTTTGCTATGTCTTCTTATTACAGTTGAGAACCTTGGAACGAAGAAGACTGCGAGGAAGATGAATACGAGGGCAGCAAGATTACGTTTTGGATGATTCAGAATCTCCCCCAATTTGGAGGTGCCATCGGAGAAGACCCAGTGAAACATGTACAAACATTCCACTCCATCTGCAGCCGCATCAAGCATGAAGACGAGCCATTAGAGAGGTTCAAGTTTAAATATTTTAAGTTTTCCTTTACTGACTCCGCAAATTCTTGATTTTACTCATCAGGTGCAAATTCTGAAAGAAATTATTGGGATCTACGAGCCCTATTTCTAAAGGAGTTTTCTCCGCCATCCTTTCGATTTGAGGTCCGCGAGAAACTTCATACCCTTGAGCAATTCCAGGGCGAGACATTCTATGAGTACTATGTGCGCTTCGATACCCTTCAGGGAAGCTGTCCACACCATGGATTCCCGGATTTATTTCTTCTTCAGAGATTTCTTGATGGGATGATGCCACTTGAGCGTACTATGCTTGATGCTGCAGCAGGAGGTTCGGTAATGGATGTACGCATGTATGATCTCTGGGACCTGATAGACGATATGGCAGAGAGATCAAGTCCAAAAAGAGGTCAGCTGCACAAAATGGATGACAAGGCACAGACAGTCGAAGCTGATTCAGTGCAGGTCATTGCATTGGCCATGATGGACGAACCAGGGGCAGGGAACGAAGAAAATAAGTCAGAGGCCATGAGCATCACATCCGAAGAGGAGTTTACGCCTGAGCCCCTCGTGCTAACATGCATTCCGGACGCAACAACAACCTTGAAGAAGGACATAACAAGCGAGTCATCCGCACCCGAAGAAGATAATGATGCCGCGTCCGAGGAACATACTACAGATGGGCGCGGCCTATTAAGTTGCTCTGTGGACGAGACCCGCTCGGCATGCGATAATTTAGAAAAACATTCTAACGCTCTGCCTTCATTTTCTGTACAGGTAAGAGCTCTGGAAGAGCATATGATCGACCAGAATGAGCTAGGTGGCGAGTTGGAGGCGAAGCATGAGCCAGAAAAGCCAACGATGGAGCGCTCACTCGCTACGAGTCAAGAAGCGCCGCCTAAGAAGTGTAAGGACCCAGGTGCCTTGACAGTCACCCGTGGTGTTGGTAAAACTCTCATACACCACTGTTTGATCGATTTGGGTGCTGATATTAGTGCTATGCCATATTCTCCATACTGTTCGTTGAGACTAGGACCATTGATACTTCCTAAACTGTTAGATTTAGGAAATACATCATGTGTTTGTCCGGTTGGTTTACTTGAGGATCTAACCCCCCATGTTGGAGATCTTGTTGTTCCCGTAGACTCTTATGTTTTGCAGATAGAAGATGGTAGAGATAATGATCCTCCAGTACTTATTCTGTGACGACCATTCCTCTCTGCCACAAAGACAAAGATTGACATGGGAACATGCTTGATGTCGCTTGTGTTTGATGGCAAGATACTGAACTTCCAAATTGACGAAGATGCCAAACGTTCATATATGAAGAAGCGACCGAGACATGGCATTTTTGAATGGAAACCAGGATGGAGAAACACTAGAGCACGACTCGATGGACCAGTAGCTATGATCAAGGTGTCCTCGCCAACTCGGAAGGATGTAAAGGCAAACTCGCCTGATCGATGGAGAGCAGAACCGAGCACACCGCCATACGATGATTTTGGGCAGATTGAGGGAATAGCTGAGGCGAAATTTGACCTCACACGTCCATGGGATCCTAACTTGTGATCCCTGAAGAGGTAACGTCGAGCCAACGACGTAAAACAAAGGCGCTCGCAGGGAGGCAGCCCGGCAATTTTTCATTTTTCTATTTTATTTAAGTCTTGAGTCACATTCGTCACATTGTATTTTGGGAAGGGAGACGATTTTTTATGCAGGGAGCATTACCGGGTCGCGCCCAAGCACTACCGGTCCACACCCGACAGCAGTACCGAGCATTGCAGGGCCGCAACGACTATACGAGGGGAGTACCTGTCCAAACCTTTCTCTCCACTTGTTTTTCCCTACTTTTGTTTGCTTGCATAGTGTGTCTAGAATTTAAGTCGTGCCGTGAGGACACGGCTTTGTTCAAAAGTGTGGGGTGGGAGAGTCTGTTTGTTGTGTCAGCACGTTTATTTTTCGCACCTGCATAGAGTCAGCACGTTTCCCTTAAAATTTAAAATTTTTGAAAGTATGAATTTCTCTCTATTTCCAAGATATGCGGTATTGAATGTTGATGATGTGAAATAGATAGAGCCGATTACATGTGTTTCTCTCGTGAAAGTTGAATTGTGTGACTACATGTGAACTTAACCTACGACGTGCTTTTGAGTTGAGATAAACAAGGATGTGGAGTTGATAAAAACGTCCTAGAGAGACTTGACAAAGTGCTCAAGGGACCGGATTCAAACTATATGTTTATGTGGATTTCGTGGAAGCCAGCACTCGAGACAACATGGTTTAGAGTTTTCTCTACCACTGCAGCGTTTATGTAGAAGGCGGGACATGAAAATAGATCATCCTATCTCTAGTCCGAAGCAACCGGGAAAATAGATGAGTAACCCTCAGCTTGACTAGCGTCAAAAAGGACGAGGATGAGAAAGAGCGGGGAGGTATTTCCATATGCTTGCGGGCGATGATTGGACCTTCCTCAAAAGAAAAGGAATTGAAGGACAAGCAGTTCACAATAAAGGAGCAAAGCTCAGAAATAAAAAAGATCAGTCAAATTGTGAAAGTTCTACACCTAACAAAAGTGAAGTGCATCAATGTTACATCAAGAGCCAAAGGCCAAAGTCACTACAAAAGCTGTCCAACAAAAACAAAAGAGAAGAAAAACTCAAACACCTTGAAGCTCGAACAAATCACGTGCAAGAAAAAGCAATGAAGTATAACCATATAGCGAGAGTTCGGAACAGCGAACGTAGCTCATGGGTCTAAAGAGGACTATCTCCCACTCATCCGAATTGATTTGGATCTCGACTCAAAGGTAACATGTATCAGTTAATTCCATGTTGAGCATGATGATGTTAGTAGCGATTGAGTTATGCGTAGAAAAGCAAATCTAGACTAGCAACTCATATTCATGTAGCATTATCTAGGACGTCGAAGAAATTGTGGTGTTACATTTATTTTCCTTCTATGACCTAGTTCTTGTTCGGGACGAACAAGTTTAAGTGTGGGGTGGTTTGATGAGCCGTATTTATATGACTCATCGAGTCAACAAATCCCACCAATTCCGACACTTTATTATGTGAACAAGTTACTTGTTAGTGTTGTTTTGCATTTCAGGTGTTTTGAAAGCTCTAGGAGGAAACGCGCATTAAAGATGGCATTTTGTGCCAAAAACATCACAAGGCATCTTTGGTCGAGCATTGCCCAAGCAGCGCCCGAGCATCGCACAAGCAGCGCCCGAGCAGTGCCCAAACAGCGCCCGAGCATCGCCCAAGCAGCACCCTAGCACGAGCATCGCCCAAGCAGTGCCCGAGCCAAGCCGAGTCCAAGGCATACAGATCTCGGCTCGTCCTTGTGTGGCGGTTTATGCAAATACTTGTTGGCTAAGTTTACTTGCAAGCCAGGCAAAAGCCAAGATTTGGACATGTTTCCTAATTCTTTTTTGGACTTGTTCCAAATCCGGACTTGGAAGCCCTAGGTTTTTGTTATAAATAAGGCCTTTGGGTCAAGGCATAAGCATCCCATTAGCTCATTCTCCATCTACACGGATCCAGAGCTTCTCTCTCATCATTCCGGCCGGGACTCTAAACCTTTGACGAGAGAAGAATTCCTCTACTTTCTTTTTATTATTGTTTTGTTATTCCCATGGATATGAGTAGCTAAATCCTTCATTCGAGCTAGGGTTTATATATTGTGACGATTGTTTTGAAACTTCGTTCTTAAGGCTATTTTATGTTTTACTAGTTCTTGCTTCATCACATGAATTAACTTGTCAGATTAAGTGGAAGCTTTGTCGCAAAGCTTAATTGAGCAATTAATTCATACTGTTAATATCTACTGGATACTTTGTCATAGAGGTAGATCGTAACACCTAGGCTAAATAACACCTTTGTCGGGTTATTAGGTTTTGGGAAGAACTAGAAGTCTAGCACCTTTGTCGGGCTATGTTGTGGCGTATCACCTTTGTCGGGATACTTGGGGAGTCACCTTTGTCGGGACAATCACACTTAGAAACATAAAGTCAGATCATCAGCAGTCAATGATAAATAAGTCACAATAGAAACCCTTGACCGAATACCTTCTCTGATTGAATTGCCTTCCTTTATTTTCTCTTGCACTTGTTTCCAAATACTCACAAACCCCAATTTCTTTATTTTCAGAATAACTTCAACAGCACCAGCTCTCTAGGGTTCGGCCCCTGCTTGCCACTTTACTAAGTTTCTTGCAGGGAAATATAAATTTAAATTTGAGAGGTCAGACGAAGCGTGTCAGTGGCCAGGCACCTAGGCATGGAGGTCGAACAATCACGTTATATGAGCGTGACAGTAGGAAATGGCGAGAGCTTGAAGTGTGAGGGTTGGTGTCTCGCGACACGGCTATCACTTGGAGGTAGGGAGTACCACGTTGACCTACACATCATACCGATATATGGAGCTGATGTCGTCTTGGGAGCCCATTGGCTCGCGGACTTGGGGTGACTTTGTTTGATTACAAGGAGATGTGGATGAGCTTCGAATATAAGGGTGAAAGAGTGACGTTGCGAGGCATGAAGCAGCGAGGGGAACTGGCTCAAATAACAATGGGACAGCTGCGTCGTTGTTCACAAGTTGAGAGTGTGACCTCACTTTACAAACTCATGATAGCTGAAGGAGAGGCGTGCTCGGGGGCCCAAACAGTGCCTGGCATTCCAAAGGGGCTAGAGCCGGCGTTCGAGGCAGCCTTGCATGAAGTCCTACAGCAGCATGCTAAGGTCTTTGACACTCCCACCGGTCTACCACCCCCAAGGTGTGATCACCACATTCCACTTGTGCTAGGAGCAGGCCCCGTTAACGTGCGGCCATACCGGTAGCCGCATTTTCAAAAAGGGGAGGTTGAGAGATTGATACAACAAATGCTGGAAGAAGGGGTGATTCGGCCTAGCACTAGTCTGTTCTCATCGCCAGTGCTGCTCGTCAAGAAGAAGGACGGTTCATGGAGATTTTGCGTTGATTATCGGGCATTGAACGCCATCACAGTGAGAGATCGCTTCCCCATCCCGACCGTTGATAAGCTACTAGACGAGCTCAGGGGAGCGAGTGTGTTCTCAAAGCTGGATTTGCGCTCAGGGTATCACCAACTGAGGATGGCCGAGTCTGATGTGCATAAGACCGCGTTTCGAACCCACGACGGCCATTATGAATTCATGGTTATGCCTTTCGGCTTAACTAATGCTCCGGCGAGCTTCCAAGCCGAGATGAACGACCTCTTCAGACCCCTTTTGCGGAAAAGTGTGCTAGTGTTTTTTGATGACATTTTGGTGTATAGAGCAACATGGGAGGAGCATGTTAAGCATCTTGGGGAGGTACTCTACACTTTGTCAATTCATACTTTTTATGCTAAACCTTCCAAGTGTGCTCTTGCTAGGTCCTCTATTCAGTATTTGGGGCATGTCATCACATGGAATGAGGTAAGCGTGTACCCTGAGAAGGTTGAGGCAATCAAAGCTTGGCCATTGCCAACCAACCCAAAGCAACTACGAGGCTTTCTTGGACTCACAGGGTACTATAGGAAGTTTGTCGCCAAATATATGGACATCACGGCTCCATTAACACGCCTGCTCAAGAAGGACTCGTTCATGTGGACACACGACACAACTGCAGCCTTCAATAGGCTCCAAGAAGCCTTGGTGACCACGCCTACCCCGGCGTTGCCAGACTTCTCCAAACAATTTGTTGTACAGACGGACGCTTCAAATGTAGGAGTTAAAGCTGGTATCACAGGAGGAACACCCGGTGGCTTTCTTCAGTAAACAGTTGCCTCCTCGCACCCGAGCTACGTCCACCTATAACCGGGAGCTGTGCGCCCTAGTCCTCGCAATTCAGAAATGGTGACAGTATTTATCAGGCAACCATTTTGTGGTGATCACTGACCATCAGCCGCTGCGAACTCTCTTGACCCAAGTAGTGCACACCCCGGAGCAGCAAAAGTGGATTATCAAGCTGATGGGATACGACTTTGAGGTAAAATACAGGCCTGTGGTAGAAAATGGTCCCGTCGATGCCCTTTCGCACCATACCACAGCCGTGTGTAACTCAATGCAAGGGGTGACGAGGCATGTGATGGGAATTCTGAGAGCCCTGAGAATTCTGGTGGAGAACCAGCTACAAGCGAAGGAGTTGCACAAATCAATTATTGAGAACTGGAGAAACAGGTGGACTATAAGGTGAAGGATGGGATCATACTGTACCGCGACCGCATTTTTGTTCCAGAAGATGTCGCATTGAAGGAGCTCATTATGCACGGGTTTCATGATACATTGGCAGGTGGACATGCAGGAGCGCAAAGAACCCTAGCTCGGCTGTCAGCAACCTTCTACTGGCCAGGAATGCGAGATGACGTGAGGCGGTATGTGCAAGGATGCGAGACATGTCAACAAGTTAAGTCACGAAATTCGGCTTCCCCAGGCCTCTTGCAACCACTTCCCATACCTGAGCATATATGGAGTGATATTGCAATGGATTTCATTACGCATTTACCGACCTCTAAGGGGAAGATAGTGATATTCGTGGTGGTGGATCGGCTTACCAAGTACGCACATTTTTCAGCCCTACCAAGTGGGTTCACTGCCGAGATGGTAGCTAACGTCTTCACCAAGGAAATTTACCGCTTACACAGAGCCCCGAGCAGTATAGTGTCGGACAGAGAACTAATTTTCCTCAGCAAATTTTGGAAGGAGTTGTTTAAGGCACGACACTGTCCCATAGTAGCGCCTACCACCCTCAAACGGATGGGCATTCCGAAGTGGTTAATCGGGGACTGGAGGATTACTTGCGATGCTTCGTAAACGAGCAACAATCAAATTGGGTCGAGCTGCTCCCTTGGGCAGAGTATAGTTACAACACGGCATGGCACTCGACGATCCGCGTGACTCCCTTTGAGGCGGTATATGGGCGTAAGGTGGCAACGATCGTCCCTTATTCTGCTGGGACCTCCAAGGTGGCCTCACTAGATGACATGTTGCAGCGGCGGACCTCCCTGCTAGCACAACTCAAAGATAATCTCAGGAGAGCACAACAACGTATGATTCAACAGGCCAACTAACACTGAATTGATGTGAAGTTCAATGAAGGGGACTGGGTGTTTGTGCGACTCCAACCGTATCGGCAGTCTACCATTCGTAATCAGCGGACTACCAAGTTAACTAGGCGTTATTACGGACCATTTAGAGTTACACAGCGCATCGGTAAGGTAGCTTACCGGGTGGCGTTGCCCGAGGAAGCCCGGATGCATGACGTATTCCATGTGTCGCTGCTAAAGAAATGTCGTGGTCCAACTGAGGGCACTACTTGTCCATGGCCTCAACATTTCTTTGGACCACACCCTCTACTACAATCGGTCCGAGTCTGGGGTTTAGGACAATCTTATGGCAGGACCAGGCTTGGCCGCAATATCTGGTGCAGTGGGACAAGCATAAATCGGAGGACGCGACATGGGAAGATGCAGCTGAACTTACTCAAGAGTTTCCAAACTTAAACCTCGAGGTCGAGGTTCAGTCCGAAGGAGGAGGGAATGATACATGCCAAGTCTTGGGCCAAGTGAATCCGGCCTTGAAGGAACCAGCCCACCCACGAAAGAGTACCAGACTGAAGATCCTAACGAGGCGTATTTCTTCTGACACATATGAGCTGGGACTGAGAGACAACGACATAATCAGGGACCTCATGGGAGTGCGTATGGATAAGGTCGTTGGGAATATGGCAGAGAAATAACAGCTGGCACTAGCAGCTGGCAATTGCAGTATTGTATAAAAGGGGAAACCCTTTATGAAATGAATAACAAGAAAATTATATTCCTTATATTCCTTCTTCTAACCTTCTATCCTTCTTACTCTGTCCCTCTCCTATTCTATCTTCACCATTCTAAACCCCTGCAGCATCACACGAGTTTGATCTATGGATTGACCCAAAAATTATTTTTTAATTAATATTAACCCACACCCGATTTATTAATAATCAATTTTTTCTGTAAATTATATTTAAAAGTAATCCGTTTATTTCAAATAATATTTCATTTTTAAAAAAAATCAGTTTATTTATTAAATGAGAGCTAAACTTCCTCCGTCGGGGGAATTACACACATAGGCGAAAGCATGACATAAACTCTAAATCGAAACTTTATAAATAGTTCAACTTTACAAGCCTAAGCTCAATTGACCATAAAAGATACTCGAAAAGTGAAAGATAATAGCGACTAGTGAATAATCATCTAACGACTATATTTTGATTTCAATAGGCTATAATTTGAATTATCATTTTTGATAGTTCGGACTGTAACAATTGATACGAGGAGCTAGTTCATGACCCCCATTTTTTCATTTTCCCTAAATTTTAATAACTATATTTATAAATAAAACATATATTTTACTTATATTTATATACAAAATATTAATATTTTTATATACTTGATTATTTTTATTGTATTGATAAAATATGTAAATTGTTGTAGACATAATTTTAAATTTTTATTAGTAATTATAAAATATATACAGGCCATAAGGAGAGGATTAAGTTCATGCATCAATTAATATAGACAACATTAGTCACTTGTTTAAATAGAGCATTCTGGCACTTGTTTAAATAGTTTAATGGACGTTTAACCAACCCACGCATAAAACATACACCTACATGCACCCAAACACGCCGGTCTACTTAAACTACGAGCAACATTGTGGCAACATAAATAATTAAAATTCAAACTATCTATGTAAATTAGGCCTGTTATAAAGCTTGACCAACCTTTCAATACGACCAATTTAATGGCTATACTAATTTCTGGTATCAAATTTCATGCTGAATTTCCATATTCCATAGCACAACAAGGATAATTACATAGCTAGATAATGATTTTATCACATATTAGGGGAGTTAGCCTATAAAGCTAAACATAAGAACATGCATATATACAAAATAGGAAAGAAAACTTGCAAGTATTTTGTTGTACAAAAATCAAGAGCTTTAGATCTTCCAAACCCAATTTTTATTTAATCTTTGAAAATATAACAAGGTGAGAGGGAGAGAGTAAGAGATGGAGTTCATCCAAGTTTGGACCATACATTAGGGGTGGGCGTGGGACGAGTTTAGTTGGTTCCTAACCTTATCCGAAAAGTGACTAGGTCACTTAGTTGAACCCTAACCCGACTCGAACCGTGACCGAATAATCCGAACCCGACCATAAATGATAACTATGCACTTTTATGCACATAAACTTAACCATATACTTTAAAATTTGTATTTATACACATCAAATGCAAAATATACTGAAGATTATGATATAATTTTGTTTTTCGGTAGGCAATCACTAGCTAGTTTTAGTGTAACTTCTATTTTAAAGATATATTAGTGACAAAATAATTGATATGTTAGAGTTGGGTGTATAGTTCGAGACTCCATGAAGACTAACTTATAAGAATTAATTAGTAAAATATATTTTTGTATAAACACCCCCGAAGGTTAACCCTAACCCGTCGTATCTAACTCCGGGTCGGATCCAAATTTGTCCCAAATTGACCGGGTTGAGACGGGTCATTAAGGACGGGACGGGTACTGCTCACCCCTACCATACATCATACAATGACTAATACATATAGCAAGAAGTAAGAAAGGATCCAAAAACACAAGGCACCCAAAAATACATACACAACCACTACTAGTTATATATGTTGTTGGAAGATACTCCATTTCGGGCATTATTTTCCCCTATAATTGAAGATAGTGGCCAGATATAATGGACATTTGCTCTTATTTTACTTCTTTAATTATTGGTCCTTGCCTCTTGATTGAGAGTAGGAGCATTCTTTTTTGCCGGCTTCTTTGTATAGGAATCTTTCTTCTAGTGCATCTTTGAGTGCTTCAAACACATCATCTACATAATTTTTCTGTGCATCATTCCACTTACCCAGTAAAACGTAACAAGATATTCATGTTTCGCTTCTAGGTTTATCTGCCTTGAAATTCCTTCGTCGCCTCCGTTTCTATAATGTTTTCTCCCAATGTGGGTTAGACAACATTAAGCAAGGTAAAGATTTTACTTTATTCTTAATTTTTTTCACTGCTTCATTATGTTGTTCAGTCCACAAGACCAGCTTTTTCTTAAGTCTATTAAATAAGATAGTAGTGTCTTTATAATAGGCAGAAATGTAATTTAAACTACCTAAAAATCTCTATAACTGAGTTTTATTTGTTATGAGTTATGCCATCGGGAAATTTATCAGCAAAATCAATACTTCTATTAATAGGAATTACATTTCTTTTTCCTACATTATTGCCAAGAAATCTAATGTTTGTTTGAAATAAAGACATCTTTGGTTTAGATATTACTATACCATTAATTTTTCTAATTTCTTTAAACATTTTTAAATGTTTAATGTGCATTTCAATATCTTTAGAGAAGACAAGATGTCATCAATATAAACAATAATAAACTCACTACATGGAGTAAAAATATCATTCATGATCTTTTGAAAATTCAAAATGAGCTTTTTTTTAAACCAAAAGGCGTAAAATTCCATTCAAGATGTCCAAACAGAACATTAAAAGTTGTTTTACACCTATCTATTTTATCAAATTGTATTTGTCGATATCTTGATTTTAAATCAATTTTTAAAAAAATAACAGATTCATATAATCTATCTAATAAATCATTTTTATTTGGGATATGATATCTAATCCAGGAAAATGATCAGGTACAAAGTTAATTTTTTGGTACAAAATACAAACTAATCATAGCCCTTGATCTTGTGATTTGAATAGATGAGATTAAATCTTGATTTTTGGTGTATTTTCTTGGTGACGAACTATAAAATGAAACTGACGAACTATGTCGTCTTTTTCATTTTTCAGCTCGAAAAGTGACGAACTATAAAATAATTTTGACGAACTACAAAATAAACCGAAGAACTATAAAATGATTTTTAACGAATTTTATATTTTGTACCAAAAATTAACTTTGTACCTGATCTTGACCCATTTAATCTATTTAAGAACTTTATTAAGTGGTTTGTATTAAGTAAACACTCTATTCATACGTTAATACAATCGTGATATCGTGGTGTACTATACTTGTTGAATGATACGTGTTGATGTTTTCTGTAAGTGTTTTATGTTTATTCGTAATTTCAGTACTAGTCATCATCGATTAAATGTTTTTTGAACATAGATTTTCATCAAAACTAGAGTTTTCTCTCCCTTTCGAGTTTCACATATTCAAAACAGGGCAAACGAGTTTCATATATCTCGTTTGCCCTCTTTTTAATAATATTGGTCGGGGTATTGATATTTCCTATTTTTACATAATATCGGTTCCCCCGTACCCGTATTATGTTGAAATGAGACGTGTCGGTAATTAACGTGACCCACATTGTCTTCAAATGTGCCACGCGTTCATTTAAACACAATATCGGTACGAGGGAAACCAATATTATGTGAAAATAGGGAATACCGGTAGCTCACCTACCAGTATTATTAAAAGAGGGAAAACGAGATATTTGAAACTCGTTTACCCTACTTTGAATATAAAAATTTCAAAACTGGGCAAAATGAATAAAAACTTTCAAAACTAAGAGTTCTTATATAACATTTTTCCTAAGTTATAAAAATCTAAGAATAAATATTAGTTACAAAGCATATTTTTGGTGCAAAATGAAAAATTTGTCAAAACTAGGTTATAATTCCTTGGCGAGAAACTAAAAATACGACATAATTTGTCAAAACTAGGTTATAATTCGGTGGCGATAAACTAAAAATACGACATAGTTTGTCACAAATAATTTATAATTTGTCACCGAGAAATTAACCATAAACGACATTTAATACATGATTTAACCTCATCCATCCAAATGACTCAATCAAGAACTGTATTAATTTTGTATTTTTTTATACAAAAATATGCTCTTTACACCGGATCATTTTATCAACATCTAATTTAAATGAATCTAATAAATAAAAGAGTTCTTCAAAAAAAAAAACAAAGAAAATAACAAGCGGTTAAACTGAAGCCCATTTTATTGGTCTGGTTTAGTGTGTCAGGATGAGGCCCATAATGAAGCCCAGCTAAGCCTTCCACTTTAGGGTTTCAAGTTCGTCTTCATCTACAAATTTTCACTCACTGCTGCGTTTCCATTTCCCTGCCGACCTACGTGTTGCAAAAATGGTGAACAAACCGTCCAAGGCCGAGAAGAAGATCGCTTACGACAAGAAGCTTTGCCAGCTTCTCGACGACTACAGTCAGATTCTTGTCGTGGCGGCCGACAATGTCGGATCAAACCAGCTTCAGATGATTCGCAAGGGTCTGCGCGGAGACTCGCTGGTGCTGATGGGGAAGAATACCATGATGAAGCGTTCGGTCAGACTTCATGCTGAGAAGACTGGGAACAATGACTTCCTCAACCTGCTTCCTCTTCTTCAGGTGTCCGTCCGTCCGTTTTATTGATAATTGATGATGTAGTACGGTTCAATTTTGTTCCGTCGAGAGATTTGGACATCCAATTTTTATTGAATTTGCTTGTTTGTTGCAGGGTAATGTGGGACTGATTTTCACCAAGGGAGATTTGAAGGAAGTCAGCGAAGAGGTTGCCAAGTACAAGGTGAGGAGTGCATGTGTGATCCTTTGAATTTTTGTAAATAGTTATTCTATTGCATAATTTTGTAGATAGTTGTGATGGTTCCTTGCTATAATTGGCTGTGTATAATTGATAGAAAGATGTCTTTGGTGTGCATCTTTGGATTAGTATTATTTCATTTAATGTTTGACAACAATGAAGGGCCCTGAATTTCTACTATTAGAGGAATTTTAAGAATGGTTGGCTTAAATTATCAATCAGCTATTAAATGGTGTTGCTCTCAGGTGCTTTAATTTGAAGATGTTATATGTGTGCCTGGCTTGAATCAGCGGTTCGGTATAGAAATTGAACATAGGTCTGGTTGAGGGTGGTGGTAGGAGAACTGGAGAAGTTGAACTTGGACTTGTTTTCATGTTAACCTAGCTTGATTTTTGCATCTCGGTTGCTGATTAGCAGAAAAAAATTTTGGACTGCGCTAGACAGTTCTCTTGATATTTAACAGATCCTTTGTGTTATATAGGTTGGAGCCCCTGCTCGTGTTGGACTGGTTGCTCCTATTGATGTCATTGTGCCTCCTGGAAATACTGGTCTGGACCCATCTCAGACATCTTTCTTCCAGGTTTAGATACTTGCCAAGAATGATTATATCTGAAAATCTAGTATACATGTCACACATCATATTTGTTTTCCATTATTACATCTCAGGTTCTTAACATTCCAACCAAGATTAACAAGGGTACGGTTGAAATTATCACTCCTGTCGAGCTCATCAAAAAGGGTGACAAAGTGGGATCGTCTGAAGCTGCCCTCCTTGCAAAGCTCGGCATCAGACCCTTCTCGTACGGTCTCGTTGTTCTTTCTGTATATGATAGTGGTTCAGTCTTTAGCCCTGAGGTGCTTGATTTGACTGAAGATGACCTTGTTGAGAAGTTTGCTGTTGGTGTGTCCATGGTCACGGCCCTTTCTCTCGCTATCTCATATCCAACTCTTGCTGCTGCACCTCACATGTTCATCAATGCCTACAAGAATGTCCTTGCTGTTGCTGTGGCAACTGAGTACTCGTTCCCTCAAGCTGATAAAGTAAAAGAGTACCTAAAGGTTAGTCCTATTCTAGATACTCATCACTTCTCGAGTGCTACACGCTCCATGCTTTCTCAATGTTAAAGCCCATCAACTGTATTTATGCAGGACCCTAGCAAGTTTGTTGTTGCGTCAGCTCCAGTTGCAGCTACTGATTCTGGTGCAGCCCCGGCAGCGGCAAAAGAGGAGGCAAAGGCAGATGAGCCAGCAGAGGAGTCCGAGGACGACATGGGATTCAGCTTGTTTGATTAGATTCACATTTACGATGAGTCTTACTAGGAACAAAGATTTTCTCTGTTGTGCTTCTCCTTTACTAAATTTCATTTTTGGAAGAAAGTACTTTGTGTGGTTCACGTATTTGGTATTTGCTTATTGTGCATGGATTTGGTTAAGCACTTCAAAAATCTGTGTAGTCTAGGTTTTTTTTGAAAGTTGAAACGTTAAAACGTTGTTGTTGGGGGCAATGTGAATGAGACGATCTGCGTTCGTGCAATCGACAATCGAGATAATGGAGAACTGTTGGGGGGCAATGTGGATGAGACAATCTGCGTTCGTGCAATCGACAATCGAGATAATGGAGAACTGAATACGGAGGAGAAACATATTTGCAAAAACATGACATGTAACTAGTACAATTTAATAACAAGCTTGCTTACATGTACAGCAATTTCTCCTCTGTCAAAGTATGTGCCGTGTATATCCAGTGAGAATGATTGGACACGTGGTGTGGCTCCGGGGGCGAGAGAAAAACTTCCTTCAAGACGTTATCCAGCTGGACAATTCGAATTAAATGTGCAAGAAGGGTGTGAGATCGAGGAAGAGAGCGGACCAATGGGAGAAGAGAAGTACGTGAGCAACAACCATTGAGAATGCTGCGTGAAAGGCATGCATGAGTGACGTCAGTGTACTTATTGATATATATATACACAGTTGGTGAATAAAATAGATAGACTTGAAAAACCAAATACTTCTTCTTCTCGTTTTCTTCTCTTCATTTCTCAAATCGTCCACATCATTTTGGTGCTTTTCACTGAGAGATGCCGGATACCCGTAGCACGACTGAGACACTGGCGGCGTTATCTCAAACCGTGGCGGAGATGGCGGAGCACAACAAAACCTATGAGGCAAAGCAAGCTGAGGAGAACGCTAAGCGTGATGCACGAACCGATCGGATGATGGATATGCTGGAAAGGATGTTCAGTAAGCTAGAAATGGAGGGGAGGGCTGACAAGAAACTCGTAGTGGCTCCGGCGACGCCCCATAATACAGCGCCGTTGTTGTCCACACCAACGATGTTGGGCACTAACTTTGCAACTCCTCGACATCAACAAATGTTAACGTATGATGGTGCTGGAAACCCTGGAGATGGATACATGCTGAATCCGAGTAAGGCGCTGCGTGTGGAAGTTCCAACGTTTTGTGGCGAAGCTGTGGAAGGATGGTTGTTCCAGATGGAACGCTTCTTCGAGCACAACCATGTTCCGCCAGAGCAACGCATGACAGTGTCCACATTCTACCTGGGAGGTGAAGCGCTGAGATGGTATCAATGGATGTATTCAACTCATCAGGTGACATATTGGTTTAACTTTGCGAGGGACTAGCGCCGATGTAGCGTTGAACAAGTTGGTACAAACTACCACGGTGGCTAGCTATATTGCTGAGTTTGAAGCGATCTCTGTAAGGACGACGATGTTCTCTCCAGAAGGATTACTAAGTCGTTTCGTCTCGGGACTCAAAGAGGAGGTGCATTGCGAGATTGTGTTGTTATGTCCAGTCAACCTGCAGATGGCCATGAGGATGGCACGGGTAGCGGAACAAAAGATCCAGGCAAGTCGAGGGTCTAGCGGAAGACCACTGATCGGTCAAATTCTTGACCTATTATTCACTTCATTCGATGATGGATTAGGTTTATTTTCCGGAAATTTTTTGTTATCATTTAACCTCATTTCTAGTGTTTCAGGTCATATATCACATACCTAATACTTTTGGATTGATCCGAAGCAAAGCAAAGCAATTTGTGAAGATTTGGGCAAAAATAGAACAAAACAGGGCAGACGAACCTTTGCGACGTATTTTGCATGCCCAGAGCGCATATCATGTCCAAATGGGTCGCAATTTAGCTTGTTGCAAAGCAAACTCGAAGCCCTACAACTTTGTAGTTGACATCAAGAGCGGATTAGAAGGTTTAGACCTCCAAAGAGGCAACGGAAGTCAGGTCCCGTGACACTCCTAGGTGTCACAGGATATCAGTGGTGTCACGGGACTTGCCCGTGCATGTGCAAAGTTGAGGAGCCTGTGACACACCCTCTGTCACGGGACCTTCGTCAATTTTGAGCTATAAATAGCAGTTTCGGACCAGTTTTTGAGGACACTGACTTTGGGGATTGCTTTTGACCTAAATTGAAGAAGGAGGACGACTAAGAGCTCTAGAAAGACCAAGATTCGAGGCTACACTTCATCATAACACGGTTTTCTCGTTTCTAATCTTTTCATATATATATATATATATTTGTGGTTGATAGCCATGAATTGTGAGTAGTCGTTTTATTCCGGGATCCTACGGATCCCATGCTTGTACCCAACTCTTCATGTGATTTATAGAAACACTTCCATTATTGCAATTCAAGTATTCAATTTCATTGTGCTTAATTTTATCGTTCTTGCAAGTTTACATTGAATGGGATGTTTGCATGCTAGAACGTATTTAGGTTAATTATCAAAAGATGAATGGGTCCTAGGTATTAACCAGATTGTATGAAACTGATATTAAGTCATGGTAGTCACGCTGGTAGTACATGAATAATAGGAAAGTTGACATTATCATCTGAAAGACCCTAGGCTTAATAATCAAAATCGTTGTTAATCCGTGGATGGGTGGCGTTCAACGATTGAGATTAATTTAGACAATGATCCGTGTATGGGCGGCTTGTCTAATGTTATTTTCGTTTATTTCCATATTTGATGGCATATTTGGATTGCATGATATTATCACATGAATTGTATGACAGGCACGGGTGATGTTTGATCTTGGAATTATTTCTCTGATTGAATCAAACCTTTCCTAATTTCAGTGTCACTTAGGATTTAGTAATAACCAAAACCACTTCATTATTTGGAATAGCTGAATAGGTCACCTGTTAGCTAGTGATCACACACGTTGTTCCTTGGATCGACCCTTGGCTTACCAATGTTTATAAATTTTGTTTGACTGCAACTTGACCCCTAGAACATATAACTTGACAACTATAAAAGGTTAAAAATATGCTTGTCAACCACCTGGATGGCGTTAGCCCAAGGCCAACCTCGCTAATGCTAGTGGGAACAAACACTAGCAAATAGCGATAAGTAGCGAAAACTTACCGATGAAGTGACTCACCACCACTGAGATGGCTGCAAGACGTGAGAAGGGTCTATGCTTCAACTGTGACGAGCGTTATAGCCCCAGTCACAGGTGCATGTGATGGACCATATTTATATGATTCATTAAGATAGTTAAACACACCAAATTAGACACTTTGTCTTAACAACGTTTACTTGTTAGTTCCACTTTTGTTATACAGGCTATTTTGAGGTTTAGAGAAGAAACGAGCTAAAAAGAGGGTTCTTAAACCAAAAATGGATTACAAGTCAAGTCGAGGACCGAAGAGCCCAGCCGGGACCGAGAAATATCGGGTCGCGTCCTGGAAATGCCGGACGCGCCCGGGAGCCCACACCGAGGACCGCAGGTACCTGCCGAGAGTACCGGGCTGAGTTCCGAGAGAGCCGGGCCAGGTGCCGAGAGAGCCGGGACGCGTCCCAGGAACGCCCGAGAACCAACGCCGAGCGCCCGTGCCGAGAGCGCCGAGCACCCGTGCCGAGAGAGCCGAGCGCCCGTGCCGAGGCCCACATCCGAGAGTGCCGAGACCCACATCCGAGAGTGCCGAGACCCACATCCGAGAGAGCCGAGAGCCGAGTCCGAGAGAACCAGAACCGCGCCGAGAGCAGCGCCCGGGCCCTGTCAACCGAGGGCCCGAGGAAAACTTCAACCCTGGGCCATGACCATGCTCCGGCCAAAATCCGGCTTAACTTCCTTGATGAAACATGCTTGTATTGATCTTATCGTTCAGAATCAACGGTCGTCGACCCAACCTACCCCGGCTAAGATTCCGGCAGCTCTGGCCAAATTCCGGCCAACCTCCGGCGAGCCTCCAATCAAGCCAAATCCGACCACCACCATGCCCCGGTCATTTCTTGCTCCGGCCACACTCCGGCGAAGTCCAACCAATTCCAAACTATTTCTTGTCCGGTTGGCTATACTATTCACTTTGGTTGATCTTTTGGTTTGAAACCAAACCTCAACTAAGTTCCCATGACTTGCCCAAGCCTCAACCAAGCTCAACTAAGTCAAATGGATGACTCTTGGGGAGGTTCATGAACCTAGTCCATGTGCTTGCCCTTTGAAGACCAACTAAGCTCACTTTAGGAGCAACTAAGGGAACTAGTCGGTTGGCTTGGGATATTTTGCTAGCCAAGTGTGAAGTCATTAATGACAAGCCAATCCACAAACTCAAGGTGCATTCCCCCTTGCCCCAACCGCCCCTCTCCTTGCCCTTTGGCACAAACCAAAGTCCAACCAAAGTGCAACCGAAGACCAACCGAAGTTGAGGAAGAACTAGAGGAGTTGGGAGACAACTATCCCATTCCACTACCACCTCTAAACCGCCTCTTATGGCTATAAAAGGAGGCTCACCCCTCCTCAAAACATGTCTAATTCGTGGTCCCATAGTCTTAGTTTGGGTCCAATCCATGTTCTAATCACTTGTAACTTAGGTAGAGAATCTCTCTAAAATCCATACCACAAATCCTTGTAAACACTTGTGTTTTGAAATCAAAAGCTCTACCTTCTCTCTTGTTCTTGAGTGTTCTTGAGAGTTCTTGAGTGAAGTTTGAGTTTGTTCTTCATTTTCTTTGTCAAAAACCATGAGCTCTCTTTTACTTTCTTGTCTTTATTTTGCTTTGAATCTTGAGTACTCTTGTTGGTTCTTGAGTGCTCAAGTTTGTTCTTGAGTTTTACTTTCCTAAACCTTACTTTCTTGTCTTTGTTTTAAAAACCAAAACCTTTACTTTTCCAAGCACTTAGCTATGGTATCCACCTCTATGGATATTCGTAGCTAAACCCTTCATTCGGTTGAAGGGGTGTGCTTGTATCATGCAAACGTTTTAGACCCTTTTCTTAACGCTTCTATTATGTTCAAACTTGTTCTATGTGCCTTATACTAGGTTAGAACACTATTGGTTGAGTGGAGGCTCGAAAGAGCAAAACTCTTCCATGGGGTTCGTGAACATATGTGGTTAAGTGGAGGCTCGAAAGAGCAAAGCTTTTCCATAGAGTTCAACCTCTTTAAAACACCACTTGGTTGATCAGAAATGATTGATCAAGTGGATGCACATGGGCTAAGATACTTCGAAAGGAGGAATTAGCCTAAATAGAACAAGTGTTCTATGTCTTGAAAAGGACTAGACGGTGTGGCAAGTCGAGTGCTAGAAATAGCCTTGATGCATCTTTGAACACTTAGAACGATCATCAGAGGTCGATGATGAACGGACAATGATACAAGGCCCCTAAAACCGAATCTTTCCATTAATTAAAACACCACTCGTCACTTTACTTTCAGTCCTATTAACAACTGCTTACTTTTAGTACCATTTACTTTCAGTACCTTTACATTCCTCAACTAACTTTACTTTCAGTACCTAACATTTACTTTCAGTACTTTACTTTCCGCACCTAACTTTTATTTTACGCACTTTACTTTTACGCACTTTACTTTTCAGTCTTTACATTTCCGCACTTTACTTTCAGTCTTTACATTTCCACACTTTACTTTTAGTCTTTACATTTCCGTACGCTTACTACAGACGTTTTCAACATCAATCCAACATAAGTTTGGCACGTATCACGCTTGAAATACAGCGTGCGACAAACCAAAAGTGTGTTGCGGTTGATATTGAACTCGACTGTTCCAGTACTTTACTTTCAGTATTTACTTTACGCAATTTACTTTCCGCACTTTACTTTTCAGTCATTTACTTTCCGCACTTTACTTTTCAGTCATTTACTTTCCGCACTTTATTTTCAGTATTTACTTTTCAGTAATTTACTTTCAGTACTAAAACCACAACCAACCCCAATCGCATTTACATTTCTGTACAAATCCCTTAAAGAACAACTATCCACTAATTCCCTTGGGTTCGACCCCTACTTACTGCTTTGCTGCCCAATAGTGAAGTCACGAGTAGCGGACTTATAAATTTATCTTTTGCTTTTGCACACGACGACTGTGCATCCGTCAGCATGCCAAAATTTCGGTGCCTTATCTTGGAAGATGATGCTGAAAGTGGTGATGAGGAAGCACCACAAAACAACCAAGAGGCAGAGCTTGAACCTGCTCAGGAGACTATGCCGACTATTTCTTTCCATGCCATGCAGGGGAGGCCTGTTCCGAGGACCTTCTGTTGTAGATTTGTATGAATCTGAATATAATAAATCAAAGATAACAGTAATCTGAGCATATGAAGATATGTAGCTTTACTGATATTGAAACAAAGAGCATTCTTTTATAAACTGAAGAACAGGAACATGTATAACTCATGCAGGTTGAATAAACTGAAACAGAGCATTGCAAAAATCATAAATTGCAATATGATTAAAGTAGAGGACAGCAAACCGAAACCGAGTTGTTGATTCAGTCACGTCGATGACGCTGTCCTTAAAGCTGTATTGCCTCCCTTAGGTGCTGGATCCGATGGCAATGAGCTTCCCAGGATGAAAGAATCACAGTAAGCGCGAGCACCGTAGCCTTACTCACTACTACAAACTGGTCATTATGCATCGGTTCGAAAAATGTATTATGCATCGGTTTATTAATATGCATCGGTTTGTACGTAAACCGATGCATATTGTTGATATTAGGCATCGGTTTTCATTGAACCGATGCATATTGGTAACCGATGCATAAGGTACCAATATGCATCGGTTCAATGAAAACCGATGCCTATTGTCAACAATATGCATCGGTTTTCATTGAACCGATGCATAATGTTGACAATAGGCATCGGTTTTCAGTGAACCGATGCATAAGATGTAATAAAATTTAGGTTTTTCCCGTCAGCCGCTCAAATCCTCCGTCTCACTTCATTCGAATTCACAGCTGCTCTGAACTTCGCCGCCATTCCGAAGCCATTCCGACGCCATTCCATTCCATTCCGACGCCATTCCATTCCGCCATTCACGCCATTCCATTCCGCCATTCCATTCCGCCATTCCGACGCTCCGACTCCGTAACCGGCGACAGCTCAAATCTCAGGTATGATATTGGGTCAAATTAGTTGAATTTGTGTGTGTTTAGGGTTTATGGTGATATGCAATTCGATTTGTGTGTTTAGGGTTTAGGGTGATATGTAATTCGATTTGTGTGTGTTTAGGGTTTATGGTGATATGTAATTCGATTTGGGGGTGTTGTGTAGGCTTGTTGAATCTATTTTTTGGGCTATGATTCAGTATGTAATAATGGATGAAATGGTGTTTAGTCCGTCTACCGGATTGTTGTTAAAGAATTTTGTGCTTAATTTCTAACTTGAGTTCGTTAACTACTTGTAGTCATTGTTAGTCGATTTGCAAGAGAAAGCTTCTCCTCTCCAACTAATTGTAGTCGTCTTTGCGAGCTTTTATTCCAAGGTAAACATCACGAATAAACTCATTCACTACTTAAGTTTCCATTCATTTTGGATATTTGATTTTCTTTCTTCATTTACTAATTGTTGGAGTGATTGTATTTAACTACATTTTTTTATTAGAGTTCTTGTAAGTTGTTGAGTTATGTAATATGATAATGGTACTTATATGACATTTGATATAATCTTATTCTAACTAATAATATTTACACGTTTCATGTAGTGAAATTATAATGAATCGAGAATGGGTGTCCGGTAATAGGTTGAGCGATGAGTACGAATCAGGGATTATGGATTTCTGTGCGTTTGCGTCGGCTTATGCGTCTAGAAACAACATTGAACGTGTCTTTTGTCCGTGTATGGGTTGTTGGAATTTCAAAAAGGTCAAACCGAAGAAGTTACGTAAACACCTTTTGTTAAGGGGGATTAGCCCACAATATAAGGAGTGGTATTTGCATGGCGAGGGTGAACAACGAAACTATGAGCCTCCACCCGTAGAAAGCTTGCCGGAGGATAATGATGATTGGGAAGAGGATAATCTAATTGATATGGTTAACAACGTCGCCAATGATTTTGTTGATACGCCACATGTTTTGGAGTCGTTGAGGAATGACTCCGAATTACCATTGTATGAAGAATGTTCCAAATATACAAGGCTATCAGCAACGTTGAAGTTGTTCAATCTCAAAGCGAAAAATGGATGGAGAAACAAGAGTTTTACTGAATTGTTGGCGCTGGTGAAGGATATGCTTCCTGAGGGTAACACACTACCTAATCGTACTTACGAGGCTAAAAAGGTTATGTGTCCCATGGGCCTCGAGTACAAAAAAATACATGCGTGTCCCAATGACTGTATCTTATATCGAAATGATTTTAGTGAACTCAAAGAATGTCCGGTGTGCAAGGCTTCTCGCTACAAGCTAAACAAAGAACCGAAAGGTAAATCTAAGGGCACTCCTTCGAAAGTACTATGGTATCTTCCACCGATCCCCAGATTTCAGAGATTATTTGCTGACACAGAAGATTCCAATAACTTGCGTTGGCATGCTGAGAAACGTGTTACTGATACGAAAATGCGTCATCCTGCTGATTCACTGCAATGGGCTAAAGTAGATAACACATTCCCAGTGTTTGGAGCAGAGTCTAGAAATTTACGGCTTGGCCTTTCTACTGATGGGGTGAATCCACATGGAAATCTCAGTAGTCAGCATAGTACATGGCCTGTGATTTTGGTTATCTATAACCTACCTCCCAAGTTAACCATGAAGCGTAAATACATGATGCTTTCTTTATTGATATCGGGTCCACGACAACCTGGAAATGATATTGATGTATACTTGGCTCCTCTGATAGATGATTTAAAGCTTTTATGGGATGAAGGAGTACGCACATATGACGCGTCGAGGCAAGAATATTTCAATATGCGTGCTATGCTGATGTGTACGATCAATGACTTTCCAGCCTATGGTAATTTGTCGGGATACAGTATTAAAGGGTACAAAGCTTGTCCTGTATGCGGGGAAGGGACATATGCACGCCATTTAAGCCATTGTCGAAAAATGGTTTATATGGGACATCGACGTTTCTTACCGAGACATCATCCTTATAGGCGGAAGAAAGCTGCTTTCAATGGTGAGACGGAGCACGGAATAGAACCGCAACCAGCTTCTGGCGATGAAATATTTCAAAAAATTCAGAATATTACAAATCGATTCGGGAAACCATATTCGCGCACCGAAAGTGCTCCATGGAAGAAGCGGTCGATATTTTTTGATCTCCCTTATTGGCATTCTCTTGACATCAGACATTGTATTGATGTGATGCATGTTGAAAAGAATATATGTGAAAGTCTGCTTGGTACTTTATTAAACATTCCTGGAAAGACAAAAGATGGAGTTAAAGCGAGACTCGATATGCAGGAGATGAATATTCGTACCAAATTAGCACCTGAACTTCGAGGGCAGCGTACATATTTGCCTCCGTCGTGCACCACACTCTCTAAGAGCGAGAAAACTAGTTTGTGCGGATGTCTGAAGGGAGTTAAAGTTCCATATGGGTTCTCTTCAAATATTGCCAGCTTGGTTTCAATGAAGGATCTGTGGTTGAATGGCTTAAAATCTCATGACTGTCATACATTAATGCAACAACTCCTGCCTATTGCAATCAGAGGTATAATGTCCCCCAAAGCTCGGACAGCTGTACAAAGACTTTGTGTTATTTTTAGCTCCTTATGTTCTAAGGTTATTGACACATCGGAGCTTGATGGACTACAAGAGCAGATAGTTGTTACACTTTGCCAACTAGAGATGTTTTTCCCTCCCAGCTTTTTCGATATAATGGTGCATCTTACTGTTCATTTAGTGCGTGAGGTTCGAATTCTTGGACCAGTTCATATGAGATGGATGTATCCTTTTGAGAGGTATATGAAGGTTCTTAAGAGCTATGTGAAGAATAGACAAAGTCCCGAAGGATGTATAGTGCAAGGATACATAGCTGAAGAGGCTGTTGAATTCTGCACTAACTTTTTGGGAAATACAACTGCGGTTGGGGTTCCAAGGCCACGTCATTTTGATCGATTCTTGGGAAAAGGCACAAGTGGACATCAATTGATGCCTAAGTCATTTGATGAGTTAACGAAAGCTCATTTCTATGTACTGCAGCATATACCTGAAATAAAACCGTTTATCGAGGATCACATGAACATACTGAGGAGTAAATATCGAGGAAAATCTGAGCAGTGGTTGCAAAAAGAACACAGTCGATCATTTTGTGAATGGCTAAGGAGTAATGAGGTTTTAAATAATCAGAGCAACTCTGAAGAAGAAATTGATGACGTGGTCAAGTGGCTCCTGGCAAGCCCAAGACCTATTGTACAAACGTGGAAAGCTTATGATATTAATGGATTTTGTTTTCAAACAAAAGATCAAGATGAGCACACCGTTGTGCAAAACAGTGGTGTCACACTTGTTGCCGAAACCAGTCATGTTTCTAGCGCAAGAGATCGGAATCCAATATCTGTGCCTGTGAATTACTTTGGAATTATCCAAGAAATATGGGAGTTGGATTACGTAAATTTTCGAGTACCTGTTTTTAAATGTAAATGGGTTAACAATTCAGCGGTTCATATCGATGAGTTTGGAATGACATTTGTCGATTTTCGAAGAGAGGGATCTAAGGATGAGCCATTCATTATGGCTGAACAAGCAAGACAAGTGTTTTACGTCAAAGACCCTTCGAACAACAATCAGTATGTTGTGATAAATGGAAAACAACAATTAATAAGTGGTACATCTGAAGAGATGAATGTGGATTGCCTACCCGTGTGTACGACAGTTCCAGTAGACAACGACGATAGCGAAGTTGATGATGAAGTACAGTTGCGAGACGATCATGGCGAAGGAATATGGATTGATAAAGAAACTTAAATTGTGCGTATGTTGTATATGCTACTTATTTCTAACAAGTAGCACACATCATTTTATTTGTTAAAGTAACACACATCATTTTATTTGTTTAATAAGTAGCAAGTAGCACACATCATTTTATTTGTTAAAGAAACACACATTATTTTATTTGTTTAATAAGTAGTAAGTAGCACACATCATTTTATTTGTTATAAACACACATCATATGGTGTTGTTTAATAATCGTCTTCATTTATGTATTCATATATTTAATGTGTTTAATTTGACATTTAATGTGACTTCTTTACAGGATCATGGCTAGCAGCAGCAGCAGCAGCGGCGGTGAGGATAATTTTTGTGTCTCTTCCCGCACATCGAAACAGAAGAAAGGCCCTGTATACATGTCGTGGTTGGTTAAGCAACACACAAAGGCTGGTACAAAGCTTACGGTCAACTTCGATAGTAAGGGGAATCCCAAAGGAAAGAATGGAACTAATTGGAGGAGCTACTTGGGTACGGTGGCTCGTTCTCGAATTCCTATCACTTATAACGATTGGAGGAAAGTTCCAGACCATTATAAGCTCACTTTGTGGAGAGATGCAACTGTAAGTTTTTCTTTAATTAACACTTATATTTGTCAGCGAAGTTGATTATTATTTTTAATTAAAACTTGTTATCTGTCTCTTTAGGTAATTTTTGATGGATGCGAGCCGCATAAAAAGCATGAGATGAAGGTCGCTGGTAGCATATGGAAGAATTTCAAGTCAAGACTGGCAAAAGAGTACATCCACGGTGCCAAGGCAAATGAAGATCCTTTGGGTGAGTATAAGTATCTTGACAAAGATACCTGGGCGATATTTAAGGAGCAGAGGCTCTCCGAAAATGCTATGAAGTTACGAGAGACAAACAAAGAGCTTGTGAAGAAGAATGTGTATGCACACATACTTGGTCGAGGAGGCTATAGACAACTTGAAGAAAAAATGACAACTGAGAAGATAGCCGAGTTATTTGCGCGGGGCGCAATTGAAGAGGTGCATTCTTCTGTCACAATAGAGAGACATGAGCTGTGGAAGAGGGGACGAAAGAAGAAAAATGACCAGTACGTCAACGAGGCATCCCAACGAGTGGCAACAAGGATTGTAAGTTAATTTTCATGTCAATTTCAATAGTTAATATCATACACTAAATTTTGGTATTTAATGATTGTTTTATATAGGATGAGTTAGTGGAAAGCTCCTCTCAAGGACAGTTCTCGTCTCGTAATCGACGACATGACATACTGACTGAGGCGATTGGGACGCCGGAGCCGAAAGGACGCACCCGAGGAGTCGGGTCACACATCCCGTGGAGAGTTGGGTTACCAATCTCATCCTCCTCGGGTGGCACACCCAGGTCAAGTAATATTCGAATAGATGCGTCCGATCATTGCAGCCTTCACGTTCCCATTGTTTCAGACCCGTGGGAGAGCATACCAGAGGTACATTTACAATTATGTAATTTATTATTTATGTTGGTTAAATGTAGGTAATATTTTTTGTGTTTGTTTATAAATTATTACTCCTACTAACAGGGTGGCCTGAAGAGTCTATTCTACATCGAGGGGCAACTTGAAGGTGACAAACAGCTTGTTGCTATCGGTCGAACCGTAAATGGCCGATTTGTTAACTTTCGAGCAATACCCGATGATAACGTGAAGGTGAAGGTCGATAAAGCACTTATACGAGGTCAAGGTGCAGCATTGCCAGCAGCCCATCCAAAGCTTTCAAATGTTAGAGAAGCAGTTACCCATCACGTGGCTTGGCCGAAAGACTTGGTCGTTGTCGATAAAAGGGTGAGATCATCAAATATTATAACTTTATTTGCTTCAATGTGTTATACTACAAGTAAAATAAGATATTTAATCTTCACATAAATTTAACATGCAGGCATATGACTTACACTTTTACGAGACTTTTCCACTTACTGGCGATGGTTTTGTGGATGAAATGTCCGTGGACTGTAGACTTCTACGTGAGGTGTGGAAGACTTTGGGTAGAAGCACGATTGTAGTACAAGCCAATGCTGAGGTGTTCGGTGACGACTACGATATCTACTTAGGTGATGAGGAAGTCACGGACATATTAAAGTTCAATGAGTTGGGGAACGCAACATCTGAGTTATATATATGGTAATATTTATTTCTTTTAATCATTTTTTTGCAATTAGTCTAACTAACACAAGTTTTTACTTTGTAGTCATTTACATGATCAGATGGTTCATTCGGATATCAAGTTTGGTTTTTTTACTCCGTCATTAATGACCCCAAGCATAGACAATAATGAGAGATTAGCGACGTTCGTGGGAAGATTGAATATGCCAGACAGAGACCAAATATTTTGCTACTTCCTCCCTTATGTTGATCACATAGCGTGAGTTCATCATCACATATTTTATAAGTTGTTAACTTCTCTTCTGAACACACTTGTTTTTAAGTTAATTAGTTTGTTTTTTTAGGTGGCATTGGATGTTAGGCGTCGTTTTTCCGAGACAACATACAGTTCTTTGGCTTGATTCATCGACGAAAGAGAAGCCTATAAACGCTGATGCAAAACAGTTGGTGAATATGTAAGTTTGGAAATTGCTTCTATTTGCTTATAAGTTGTGTTGAAAAGTCACTAATAATTACATTATTTTGTTTGTTTTAGGGGATTAGATCGATACTACCAAGGATGTGTACCGAGGAGTACACGTAAAGTAGAGTGGAAAAAAGTTTTGGTATTCACAAGCTAGACACTTTTACTAAATATTTTTTTTCATTTATAAAGTATGTTAACCGCAAATCTTGATATCGTGCAGTGTCCAAGACAACCACCTAGTCATTTTTGTGGTTATTAAGTCCTTCAATTTATTCGGGACATTATGGCATTCGTACGGGCTAATAATGGTCCGGATGTTGAAGACATTAACCAAGTGAGCTTTTTAGAGATATATATGCATATGTTATTCACTCTTTAATTGTTGATTTAGCTTTTTAGATCTTAGTCGTTGATTAAGATTTTTTTTTCACTCTTTACTTTTTGACTAACTAGTTCTCTCTTGTTTTTTATATAGTATTGCTTTCCTAATGGAGTAGAGTCATACGATATGGACAAGTTGCTTGAAATTCGGGATGAAATCGCCAACTACATACGTGAATATGTGACCACTCATCCTGCGGTATAGGACATTATACTTAGATCACATCTGTTATGTGATGTGTATTTGTACTGAAGAGACAAGATTATATGTTGTGTATGTATGAATGACGATATTGTATTGCAAATTCAGTGTAATGATGTTTAGCATTTAAATTGTATTGCATTTGGAAGTTGGAACAGCAGGGTTTATTATTGATGTTTAATTTCAGGTGGATTTGAGCTTTTGTAGAGCCAAATCTGCCTTTTTTTTGGGAGCATATGCATCGGTTTTTTCCAAAACCGATGCATAATGTGATTCGGTCCGAAGCCTTATGCATCGGTTTATATTAAAACCGATGCATAATATCCGCCTTTTATGCGTCGGTTTTTCTAAAAAACCGATGCATAATGTCCGCCTTTTATGCGTCGGTTCTAGAAAAAACCGTTGCATAATGTCGAAACATTATGCATCGGTTTTTAAAGAACCGATGCATAATGTTCCGACATTATGCTACGCTTCATTATGCATCGGAATTGAAACCGATGCATAAGACCCAAAAAAACCGACGCATAAACCCTCTTCTGTAGTAGTGACTGTTCGAACCTATTCGATCTTTCACTATCACCACTGATCGGAAATAAAAGAAAAGTGAAGTCGAGATATGTGAGGGACTTTAGGGTTTCTGTGTTTTTTGTCTCTCTCTTCCAGAGGCAGGTCTCAATCTCTTTTATATTGAGGAGTTGAAACTGACTTGCGGAATAGTGGGAACAGCCACTTCATCAGCTCAGCAACTCAGTCGCAACTTATCAAAATCGAACTGACCATGATTTGCGCACCTTCCCCTCGAAGACTGATTCAATCTTATAATCAAATTGAATTGATTTTTGCAACTCAGTCTTGTGTTGATTCACAATTGAAATTGAAATCAAACCAAAATATGCAAAAACAAACCGCCCAACTCATTTGGTTTAATCAATTCAATAACCGATTTCATACCTTTTAACTCAAGGTATCTTAATCTAATTTTATCAACACGATTTGAGGTGTTCTTCACGCTCAATTTTAGGTCTCAAATGTGGCGCACCACCATTTTCTTCAACCCACTACACACATTTTTCCAACAATCCCCCACATGAAGAAAATCGAGTGGTGAAATCAAATAAAACAATAATTCTCGATAATCAACTCGACACGAAGTGGTGATAGCTTCTACGGATAATATCTGCAAAGGATAGGTAGGTTAACCCCTTGAACCTTCCATTGGGATAACATGATCTCTTTACTGACTATTCAGTAGACGTGATGTCTTTGAACTGTTTGTCTTATACTGTAAACGAAATCAAGTTCCCACAGATATTATCCTGATCTTATTCAGTTCTTACTGGTGGGCTCATTTTGGTCGTGATACCCCTTTCCTGGTTCTGCAAGAGTTTCTAAAGAATTAAGCCCTTTGAATTCTCCTTTGAAGCGACCCCACTTCTCTCTCACATAGGTGATTCTTTCTTAAAGTAATCCTGCATTACCCATTTGAATCTCACTATTCAAATTACTAGAATCATTAAAAGCTTCGAGCTTAACCTCGTGCAGGAGTCACTGTTTTATCAGGGAATAGGATTTGGGGTGTTACCCCCCACAGTGACCTCACACAGTCTTAGCAGGTAGGTTGTCCCTTTGAACCAAGTTCTTGGGATCTCCAGTCATCATGGTAGGGTTTTCCTTTGCCTCAACTCTTATAGCCTAAGGGCTTAAGCCTATGTTTTGATGTTTGCAATCAAACGGCTTCAGTCCCATTCCCTTAGTCGTCTTCTCTACTTGGTCCTTATTTAACCCTTTGGTTAACGGATCCGATATATTTTCTTTGGACCTCACGTAGTCAATGCTTATGACTCCGGATGAGAGAAGTTGTCTTATGGTATTGTGTCTTCGACGTATGTGTCTAGACTTACCATTATACATGCCATTCGGTGCTCTACCAATTGTTGATTGATTATCACAATACAAACATATTGGTGGCACAAGGGTTTTCCAACCAGGAATATCCTCTACAAAATTCGTTAACCATTCTGCTTCTTCGCCGCATTTATCTAATGCCACGAACTCAGCTTCCATCGTGGATCTGGTTATTAGAGTTTGTTTCGAGGATTTCCATGACACGGCTGCACCTTCCAAAGTGAATATATATCCACTGGTGGCCTTTGAGTCTTGTATATCAGATATCCAGCTTGCATCAGTGTACCCTTCAATGACCTCGGGATATCTGGTATAATGTAGACCGTAGTTACGAGTATATCGTAGATACTTCAGTACTCTCACGATGGCTTTCCAGTGTTCGGTTCCTGGATTACTCGTATATCTTGCAAGCCTACTCACACAATAAGCAATATCCGGTCTAGTACAATTCATTAAGTACATTAGACTGCCTATTACTTTTGAGTATTCCACTTGAGAGATACTCTCTCCTTTGTTTTGAGACAGGTGATGATTCATATCTATAGGAGTTTTATAAACTCCTACACTATCCTTCCCAAATTTGTCTAAAATCTTATCAACGTAGTGTGCTTGGCTTAAGACAAATCCATCTGCCGTCCTTGTAATTTTAATCCCTAAAATTACATCGGCCAGACCTAAGTCTTTCATATCAAACCTTGAGTTTAACATGGACTTAGTGGATTTAACCATTTCTTCATTGTTTCCCACAATGAGAATATCATCGACGTATAAGCACAAAATCACATAACCACGTTCAGTGTCTTTGCTATATACACATTTGTCACACTCGTTGATTCTGACTCCGTTTGACAATATCACTTTGTCAAATTTCTCATGCCATTGTTTTGGTGCCTGTTTCAGACCGTAGAGAGACTTATACTCCTTGCGATGTATCTTACTCAAAACGTACTTTGCTCATAAGATGGCCTCCCCCCACATTCGGTGGGTTAACCCGGAGCATACCATTATCACATTCATCATCTCTTTCGAATGCAACTTTTCCATTTCGAAACACTGTTCGACTGAGGAGAGTATCATAGAGTGATCATGTTCACTTCCAATATCACTTTCTCAACTTATCAAGTTGGTACTCAACCTCTGTAGTTGATATTCAACTTCACATGACGAATTTTTCAATTGTCACAGCTATGCTTTTAAGCAAATATTTATAATAATATTTTGTACTATCAATGAAAGTCACAAAATACTTGTTACCACCCCATATTTCAAATCACATAACTCATTATGGATTAACTCAAGGGATTTCACACCTTCAATATTATGAAAGGATTTACTATTACATTTGCTTCAATGCAAATTTACATTAGTGCTTTTAATTTGACATTTGGATACACAATCCAACTTCGTCAAGCACAACGATAGACACTCATGCCACTCAACCGCTTGGAACTATACTCGAAAGTATATTCCTTGAACTAGATCACAAGTCTATTTTTGGTTGTAGAGAACAACAAAATGATTTAACACCTCACGTTGAGAGCCACCTCATATTCGGATTCTCTTACTCCAACATCAATTGATTCAAACCTTCTTGAATCAAAACCATGAGTTGGATTCGTTTAATCTGTAGGCAATCATCCCTGATGAGCCAACTCAATCAGTTCAGGCCCAACTAAGCATTGCTGACCTGCATCCTCCATTATGCTTGCCAATGCCTGCATGCAAACATGCTTTATATGAGAGCCCTACAACCATCATAACCAAATAGAGCAGCTCTTAATGCTTTCCGATTCAACAAACTCGTTAGTCCTCAAGACTCAAGTCGTGGCTCTCATCCACTGGTAACTCTAGGATTCCACTTTTGACGTGGAAGCATGATGGCAGCAGCTTAACTGCTCCATTCTTCCATCAAATGTTGTTGGCAGCACAAATTGAAGATGACGCATCTTCAATGAATTTATTACTGTATTAGGCAAGATCAAGCCACTCAGTATAGATAACAGTCGGAGCCATAACCGTGCAAACACCAACGCCCAACTGGCTTCCTCACTATCATCTTCACCACCGTCACAATCAATGTCTTCTCAGACACGATCTTCGTTGTACTTTTTCACAGCCATGGTCCCATGCTCACAGCTCACCTGACTGGTTCTAACTGAACCAATCCATTTCCATTGAGTCAAAGCCCAATCGGATTTCCAATGTCAAATTCATGGATCAACTGCTGTCATCACTCAAAGCAGCTCCCAACTCCTTCAAATTGCTAGCAGTTTCACGGAATTCATCAATGGACGTGTCTGCTCGGATCGAGCACACGGCTCAAAGAGGCACCTTCACGTCATCACGTGCCTGATATCATCAGATGCTCCATGTGGCTCCTCAAATCCACTCCATCCAAGTTTTTGCCACACAGGCGAGTGATGAGACGGTTCCGAGCAGTCTGCGGCCTCACCCGAGCAGAACTCGACTATGTTCAACCAGGTTTGGTTTGAACTTTGAACCACGCCGGTTCATTTTCCCAACAGAAACCCTAGATAGGATTTCTTTTCTCAATACCGCAATCATGGTGGCCAAGCTCTGCCACAGAAATGGCTCCACCATCATCGCCGGAACCCAACCGTCTCAACAGTAGAGCGGTTCTCCACGAGCGACTGCCACTGCGCAGCCCAGGTCGATGGTCTCTTCCTTCCGGTCCACGTGTTCAAACAGACAATTCTATTTGACTGGCCCACACCTTTTTATCCCTACAACCTCGTCATGGTCGCAGCGCACGGCACAACAGATTGGATCCAGATTCGAATCCGAAGATCTAAAATCTGTTTCTATCAATCCTCTATCAGGCCGATTTGAACATTGTGGTGAGTGCCATCGGTGGTTGATGATTGGTTGCTGCCAAAACCAAACACATCATATAAAAGATGCTCATCCATCTCTTCGTTCGGTCTGAAAACATAATCCACAAATTCTGGATTTCATCAGACTTCAATCAGTCATATGTGCGACCCCAAATTGAGTCCGCTCCGCATTCGGCTCTTCAGTTCGACTTTCCGTCTCCAGTGAACATGGTCAGGAGGGCAACAATCCTCGTTTGCATCTGTTCCGATTCAGGACCCCAGCGCCTTCTCCGCCATCCCGACACTTCAACAAACCGATGTCAGTCCAGTCATAATCGACTGCAGCAACGATCTGATCGCTGCGTCCATCCATGCTTCCCTGCACAAACAATCGAATCAACTTCAGTAGCTCGATTCAATACATATCGAGATCCAAGCTTTGATTGAATCAGATGAGCAAGATGTCAGATTAGGGCACGGCGTCATCCTCCTCCTCGACTTTCATCCACTGTGAAGCTTTCCGAGATGCTCCGTTCACATCGTCCGGTCTCAGCTTCTCTATTTGGATTTTCAAGACCTCATCTTGGCCCAAATTGTTGCTTGAAACCGACACCTCCTGCCATCAACTTCTCCATTACTTTGTAACTGCTAGAACCGCCACGTCTCCACATGTTCCTGATGCACTGATGCTTTACACAAGCAAACTTTGATTAAATAAAGTATAATCGAATCATGTGTCAGCAATCAAAAGAAAAAATCTGAGCGACTCTCTGAAGTTTGAAAACTTCCTGCAGATGAAATCCATCGTTCATAGGTTGTCATGGATTTGATTTCCAGCATACTTCTTATCTGAACTGCTATTATCAGATTGTTGTAATTCATCTCGCTTTCTGTCTACAATCATCTCATGTTTGAGTTCGTAACTTCAACGTATATTCAGAAAACAGAATACAGCTTTAAGATTGTTGTAGATTTGTATGAATCTGAATATAATAAATCAAAGATAACAGTAATCTGAGCATATGAAGATATGTAGCTTTACTGATATTGAAACATAGAGCATTCTTTTATAAACTGAAACAGAGCATTGCAAAAATCATAAATTGCAATATGATTAAAGTAGAGGACAGCAAACCGAAACCGAGTTGTTGATTCAGTCACGTCGATGACGCTGTCCTTAAAGCTGTATTGCCTCCCTTAGGTGCTGGATCCGATGGCAATGAGCTTCCCAGGATGAAAGAATCACAGTAAGCGCGAGCACCGTAGCCTTACTGTTCGAACCTATTCGATCTTTCACTATCACCACTGATCGGAAAGAAAAGAAAAGTGAAGTCGAGATATGTGAGGGACTTTAGGGTTTCGGTGTGTTTTTCGTCTCTCTTCCAGAGGCAGGTCTCAATCTCTTTTATATTGAGGAGTTGAAACTGACTTGCGGAATAGTGGGAACAGCCACTTCATCAGCTCAGCAACTCAGTCGCAACTTATCAAAATCGAACTGACCATGATTTGCGCACCTTCCCCTCGAAGACTGATTCAATCTTATAATCAAATTGAATTGATTTTTGCAACTCAGTCTTGTGTTGATTCACAATTGAAATTGAAATCAAACCAAAATATGCAAAAACGAACCGCCCAACTCATTTGGTTTAATCAATTCAATAACCGATTTCATACCTCTTAACTCAAGGTACCTTAATCTAATTTTATCAACACGATTTGAGGTGTTCTCCACGCTCAATTTTAGTTCTCAAATGTGGCGCACCACCATTTTCTTCAACCCACTACACACATTTTTCCAACACCTTCCTCCTAGAGGGAGTGGTGGCTGGTAGGCAGGTAATCATACTTATTGATAGTGGTTCAACCCACAATTTTATACAATCTCGAGTTGCTAAAAGCGCAGGACTAGACATCGAGGCAACCAGGCACCTAAGTGTGACAGTAGGCAATGGTGACAAGCTGCGTTGCGAAGGGGTTCACCGAGATGTGAGCTTAAGTTTGGGAGGTAAGCAGTTCATCATCGACTTACATTTATTACCTATATATTGGAGCAGATATGGTGCTAGGTGCACAATGGTTATCAGGTGTTGGTCAAGTTGTATTTGATTATAAGGAGTTGTGGATGTGTATTGAGTATGATGGGTACCTCTGAAGCTGCAAGGCATGTCGACAAATGCACAATACAATGCTCTAACGGTGGGGCAGTTGAAGTATGCACAGGAAACCAAAGCTGTGATGATAATGTTTCAGCTATCAATAATGGATAGTAGTTGTTCAGGTGGGCCAAATGTGAGCTTACCCGAGATGCCAAGGGACCTAACAGAGGAACAACATCATGGCCTGAGTCAGCTATTGCTTCAGTACGCAGGGGTGTTTGCTTCTCCCAGTGGATTACCACCCAGCCGCAGCCATGATCACCACATTCCTCTGTTACGAGGCGCATCACCAGTAAATGTCAGACACTATAGGTATCCGAGGTACCAAAAGAAGGAGATAGAAAAGCTGATAAAAGACATGATGGCAGAAGAAGTGATACAACCAAGTACGAGTCCGTTTTTGTCACCAGTGTTGTTGGTGCGCAAAAAAGATGGAAGTTGGCGCTTTTGCGTGGACTATAGATCCCTAAATGCCATAACAGTCAATGATAGATATCATATACCTACTGTTGAAGAGTTGTTTGATGAGCCAAATGGTGCTAAAGTGTTTACAAAACTAGACCTAAGGTCAGGCTATCATCAAATTCTAATGGCTGCAGAAGATACCCACAAACCTGCGTTTCGAACACATGATGGACACTTCGAGTTTCTTGTGATGCCGTTTGGCCTCACAAATGCCCCGTCCACCTTTCAAGCAGCGATGAATGACATGTTTAGGCCAGTGTTGCGCAAGTTTGTGTTGGTCTTCATGGATGACATACTAGTGTACAGTCCAAGTTGGGAAACACATATGGTTCATCTGGAGATAGTGTTTCAATTGCTAGCAAAGAATGCCTTCTTAGCTAAAGCCGCAAAATGCGAAATGGCACAACAGCGAGTACAGTACCTGGGACATTTCATTTCTGGGCAAGGAATGGAAGTGGATCCAAGTAAGATTGAAGCTATGCAGAAATGGCTAAGGAATATGCTCAAGTCGCAACACCCTTAACAAAACTGCTGAGAAAAGATGCTTTTGTATGGGATCAAGAGGCCACTGCTTCATTTGAAAGATTAAAGGAATTGTTGGCCAGTGCACCAACTCTTGTATTGCCAGACTTTTCACAACAATTCATGGTGCAAACAGATGCGTCTGGGACAGGAATGGGAGCCGTGTTGTCTCAGCAAGGGCGACCGATAGCCTACTACAGCAGATAATTTACCCAGGCTCTCTAACACACGCAGGGGCGAAGCCAGGAATTCAAAGTTACCAGGGCTGGAAGTTGACGTAAATTTTTTTTTGAGGTTTTGAACCCAATGGAAGGCTCATTCTCACGCCTTTTTTATTACGCCAGCCAAAGCACATTACAAATACAACAAGACAAGATTATATGTTTCGCTTCAACCGGAGATCAAAAAGATATATTTCATCACACACACAAAACTGATAGTGACTTACACATAAAGAAAAGTAATGTGTACCTGGAGGTGGCACGACCAGGGGTTCAGTATTATAGGATGTTGTGGGAACACTTGACATATCGAGTTCCATTGAAGAGAACTCGATATGTAGTTATGTATTGAATGATAAAAAAAGTTCCAGAGTCGCCCCGTCATCTTCGAAGTATATAGAAACTCCTAACTTGGAAAATGATTCAATTCCTTAAGAAACAAAGAATGATATGGTCAAATGGAGACATTGAACAGGTGAACACATCAAAAGGCTGAAATATTTGATATAAACTAGATGAGAATCAACCATTATAAGGACTTTGTATTCATTGGAAACATTTGGCAGTCCATTTTTGAACATTTCGAACTGGAAACCACAATAATTTGGAGACTATCATGCTTAAAAAATTTAATTTTGCACGGCCTACAACACAATTCACCTTCAGCATGTTATACGTTGTGCAGAATTCTTCATTCTCATTTGATAATGTGTCAGCCAAGCGCATCGGATCTGTCCTGCTCATCCACAAGGCGAGTCCAAAATCATTATTGGCAGTAATGAACACCAAAAGAAAAAACTCACGTGGCCAGAAAGAAGAAAGCTATGCTCTCTTTCTTAAGCTTGGCCTCATATTCCTCATCATCAGCCGCATAGTCATCCTGCACAATTTCATTTCTCAGAACAAGTCAGTCATCCGGAAAGTCAAGATAAGTAGACTTAATTTTTCTACAAACTTAAATGTGTTCGAATGGATATGTACCAAATTAACAACTTTGAAGACAGCTTTTTCATATCTAGCCTTAGCCTCTTCAGCCAGTGCCTATAACAACAACCACAAAAATTAACAATCACATCGAGCAGCAGGTAATTACAACCGATCAAGCCAGTACAGATGAGAAATTTCCATACCTTAGCGAATCTATCAGCCGTACCACGGTACCAGTCTGAGTCCCGTAGAAGATAGGAACCTTCTTTTTCCTATCATCAACCTCAACCTCCGGCTCCTTGACAATCAGCGGCTTAACAGGCTCCCGCAAAAATTACTGATAGGCAAATTGTCGAATAATGAAGCTTGATTGCAGCAATAATCAACTCAGCGTCGTCGAATACTACGACAGTACAGCAGCAATCGTCTCTCTCCCTCGCGGCTCTCATGGATTTCTCAAATCGGTATTACATTCAATCGATTCAGATCTGAAAATCTACACACAAAAAAATTTGGGCCACAAAATCTACCCGGGCTGCAGCCCAAGCAGCCCACCAGCTGCCTTCGCCACTGAACACACGTCCACATATAATCGTGAGTTAGCAGCAGTGGTTATGGCAATTCAGAAATGACGGCAATACATGCTCGGGGTTTGCTTTATAATACAAACTGACCATCAACCTTTGCGCACGATACTCACCCAAACCACACACACACCGGAGCATCAGTGTTGGGTGAGCAAACTTATGGGGTATGATTTTGAAGTAGTGTATAAACCCGGCAAGGAAAATGCGCCAGCTGATGCGCTTTCATGTCTACATGATGGTAAATGCATGGCATTAAGAGGTGTGTCAGGACCAATGTTCGGGCTATTGCGTGCTCTGCGCACCATGTAAAATCAAGATGATAGCGCTCGTGCACTGCGAGAAAGAATATTGGCATAACCAAAGCAATATGAGAAATTCCAGGTGAAAGATGAGCTGGTGTTATACACAAATCGGTTGTTGGTACCAGATAATGCGGCGTTTAAAGGACCTGATTTTGCACGAATACCATGACTCATTAGTTGGAGGCCATGCCGGAAAAAATAGAACCATTGCAAGAATAACCGCAGTCTTCTACGGGAAGGGACTGCGTAAGGATGTAGCAGATTACATTTCACAATGTACAGTTTGTCAACAGGTTAAGCCTTTAAACTATGCAACACCTGGGACAATGCAGCCACTACTGATTCCGGAACAAATCTGGGCTGAGGTATCCATGGACTTCATTACATGTTTACCAACGTCGCGAGGCAAAACGGTAGTGATGGTTGTGGTAGATCGACTGTCCAAATATGCTCATTTCAGCGCCATGGCCAAAGGATTATCAACAGAATTTGTTGCTCGTGTTTTCATCCAAGACATATGCCGACTCCACGGCATACCAGCCAACATCGTATCAGATCGTGACCCCATTTTCATGAGCACTTTCTGGCAACCGAACGGAAGCTGGACCAAATCGGACGGCGGACGGCGGAGTAAATGGTTGCTAAAGGTGGCAGTATAATCAGCGAAGCCGGAAGTGAAGACTGCTCTGTTTTCTAGAAACGGCAGCGTTTGAGTAAAGGGCAAGCTGCTCAATGCGGAAACGATGGCGTTTGGATAAAGGGCATATGACAGTTACGGTCGTTATTCTCCAACGGCTAGTAGAGTCTGTACAAGTCTGTATCTTAGGGGGCTGAGATGTAAATACTGAATACTTTAGGGACAAGATAAGAAGGCGCTAGAAAGTTGTATTTGATTCCCAGATTTGGGAATTAGGGTTCATCAGTTAGGTTGATAGAATAGCGAGAGCGATTGAAAGCGATTGAGGAGCGAACTCTGTAATTGCTTGAGGCGACGAGCTCTGATCGACGGCGCAAGGTTCCGGTTGCACAATCACATCAATAAATCGATCATTGGTTGCTGGATTAAGTTCGGTCACACTGGCCGTTCTGAACCAGGGTAAATTCGTGTGTTCTTGTTTCATTTTAGTTGATACTATCGTCGCAATTCGAATCCTTCTACTCTACAATTGGTATCAGAGCCGATTGTGGCGTAATGGTGTCAACAAAGGTTGAAGTCGATCGATTTGACGGAAAGGGCAATTTCAGTTTGTGGAGGCAAAGAATGCGGGTGATCCTTGTCCAGATGAAGGTCGTCAAGGCGCTTGATGGCGAGAAGGACTTCCCTGCAACAATGACTCAGGATGAGAAGGATGAGGCTAGGGAACTAGCCTACAGTACTATCATCTTGCACTTGGGAGATAAGGTGCTTCGCGAAGTTGCCAAAGAGAAGACTGCTGCTAAAGTCTGGCTGAAACTGGAGAGCCTCTACATGACCAAGTCGCTCACAAACAAGTTTCATTTGAAGGGAAAGTTATTTGGTTTCAAGATTCCGGAAGAACGGGATTTGGATGAATGTCTGGATGAATTCTCCAAGATCATACTTGATCTGGAAGATATGAAAATCAAGATTGATGATGAAGATCAGGCGATCATGATCCTCAATGCACTACCACCATCTTATCATTCATTTGTGGAGACGATGAAATATGCGAGGGAATCGCTGACTTTTGAAGAGGTAATCTCGGCATTGAAGTCCAAACAGATGGATGCTAAAACCAGTCATGAATCAGGTGAAAGCCTGATGGTTCATGGGAGATCATCTAAGTCTGGTTTTCAGAAGAGATTCAACAAAGGGAAATTTCAGAAAAGGCCTGGCACACCACAAAGTTCCAAGACTGATTTGAAGAAGCTAAAGTGCTATTTCTGTCACAAGGAAGGGCACTTTAGAAGGGACTGCCCTGATAGAAAGAAGCTGGCTGGTGGAAAGAAACAAGAAGAGGGGGATGCTGCTATGGTAGATGATGGATATGATAGTGCTGATCTGCTAGTAGTCATGGATGGAGAAGCTAATTCAAAATGGATCATGGATAGTGGATGCTCATATCATATGACCCCAAATAAATCTTGGTTCCAGCAGCTTGAGGAGAAGAAACATGGAACAGTTCACCTTGGAAATGACAAGGCTTGCACCATGGCTGGAATAGGCACAGTCAGACTGAGAATGGAGGATGGACAAGAAGTTCTTCTTCCTGAGGTCAGGTATGTGCCTGAACTTAAAAGAAATCTTATTTCCTTGGGCATGCTAGATAAACAGGGCTATACTTTTAAAGCTGAAAATGGTGCTATGAAGGTTACAAAATTAGGATCTTTAATAATCATGAAGGGTGTTAGGATGAATGGTATTTATGTATTGATGGGTAACACAATTGTAGGTGCTGTTGTGAACTATACTGAAAATGCTGATATAGACGTTTCCCTGTGGCATTTGAGACTAGGTCATGTTAGTGAAAAAGGAATTTGTAAACTTGACAGGTGTCGTTGTACCTGTGCAACAACATTTATAATTCCGACTAGCAAGTGGTAAGTCGAGTCGTATCCACAGAGATCGGTTGAGAATTTGTTCACTAAGTATTAGAGTAACAATGGGGGGGGGGGGGGTTTTCAAACAAGAACAAGTAAATAAAAATAAAAGCATGCAACAATGATCCGTTGTCAAGAGATCAATCGTCACACAAATTCGTAAATCAAATATCAAGAGAAGTGCAGGCTAGTACTTTTGATTGTGACGCAAGATTAACCCAACCGTTTTGATTTCTAATATTTGACAACTTATAGCTCCCCGCTAGGTTGCACTACAAGTTGTCCTAGGGTGTCAATCCTAGTGGTATATTACTTGTGTCCTAGTTTACTATCTCCGCTAGGTTGCTAATAAACATGACAATTGGAATCAACAAACTAACAAAAGCTCCCCGCTAGGTTGCACTTGTGCTAGCATGTCAAATCCATGAACAATACATAGTAATATAGCGCAAAACATAGAAATTCAATATAAGTCTCAAATCATAGCATCACAATATCAAGTCCTAGCCTACACCAATGAGTTTAGGTACTTGACAGAACCGCTCGTCGTCAAAGCGATTGTGCAAATAAATTTATAATAGTCCGCTACTCGCAACTATACTACTGGGTAGTACTTGGTAAGTAGGGGTCGAACCCAAGGGAACTAGGGGAATAATTGTTCTTCGGGGGGGATTACGCAGCGTGGGAGCGTGTTTAAGGTCGGTTGGTTGGTTTTAAAGCTACCAGCTATTTTGATTGATTGATTGGTTGGTTGGTTGATTTTAATACTGGAAAGTAAATGACAGTTTATAATTAAAGAGAAATGTTCGATTTCAGGGGACTTGTATTATATCCTGTTTATCATTGACCATTAGTGAATCATCTAAGTATTCAAACGGTGAATCGAGGCTAGTTACAACTCAAGACTTGCAACACCGGTTTAAAGCAACTCCTGTTCTATTTCAGTCTAGCGCCAATACCCTAAGGTATGCTAGCCTGGGTGCATCCACCTGATCTCACAGTTACGCTCGACCAGATGGGATTTAGGATGAGTCGAACTCCTCAGATAGCTTTGCTTGTTACAGCTTCCACTACCTGAGTAAGATCACGAATTCCCACAGAAGAGCATTGCTTGTTACAGCATCCACTCAACCTTGGAAACTCTGACTATATATGGCACATAGAACAAGTTTTGAATACTAAGACTAGACACTAAGTTAATAGTCTTAAAACATTTTATAATACAAGTGCGCCCCTTAGACCGAACTACAAGTTTAGCTACTATTCATCGCGCTAAACATTATACTAAGGAATTAAAGACAACAGTTAAATAAATACTAAAAATAATACTTACAACCGTTGAAGCGCCAAGGGAGCTATCCTTTATTTCCAAAGCAAAATTACAACGTTACAAATATTACAACTTCTAGAGAGAGAAGTGAATTTGGATTTTGGTGTGTGAAATGAGGAGGAGGAGGCCTCCTTTTATAGCCAAAAGGGGAGGAGATGGGTGGTGGAGATGGTGGACATGTGCATTTGATCCAAGGGAGGAGAAGGGAGGAGGAGGAGGAGGTGACATGTGGCGGAATAGTGAAGCCGCCGGTCACCACCACCCAAAGCCGCCGGTAGGCGGTGGTGGAAGGGGAGGAGCTCCTCCTTTGGCCACCACTTCTTCAAGTGGTCGGCCATCTTGCCCAAATGTGTGAGTTTGTACAGTTTTGTGCAGTCTTTTCACAAAACTGTCAATGTGTTTCTTCCCCGGGCTGTCTTGACTCCACTCCTGATTCCTCTGATTAATTTGTTATGGTCAATTCAACGTCAGGATCCTTGATATTTCTTCAGTCGGCATATGATCTTGACCTTGGATTGACTCTTGTTATCTTTTCAGCTTAAAATCCTCTCCTTAGCGTGTTTTCACTTCAGTCTCTAAAATGCCCTGTGGAAATATATCGGGACTAACACGTAGAAGTTAGATAGACAAACAGTCTAATTAAGGGGGTTTTACTGTGTTTCTGACTCGTATAACTTTGGTCCATCAGATTACCCCCCACTTTTAGTTGTTCGTCCCGAACAATGCTATTAAAGGGCGTAAGTTCTAAGTTTGGCTTTGGAATATGAAAATTAGACTGTGGTACTCGATCTATCCTAATTCATGCATTGCTTACTTATTACCAAATTAAACTGCGTAAATAAATAGAAGAAACTTAATACTTGTACCTCCGTGCTGAGATGCAAATTATATTGGATGTCTCGGGAGATAGCCCTTTTTAGGCTCCTGGACTGCAATCTTGGGATCGTCTCGTACTATATGGTTTTCTGGTACCTTTCTCTAGCACGTGATTCGATTCGGGTTTCAGTGAGTTGAGCCTTTTTGATTTTCTTCTTTGGCGAGGGACTGCTTTTTTTTGTAGTAGTGAATCGGCCTTTGGCCTTTGATTTGACTTTTTGAGTGCTTCACTTTTGCTCGGTTAAAACCTTCATAATTTTGGGCCTTTGGCCTCTTTTGATTTTCTTCTTTGAGTTTTTCGCCTTTTTGTGATTTTGCAAGTCCATTTTCTCAAGCCTTTTTGGGAGGTCCAATCATCGCCCGCAAGCCTATGGAAATACCTCCCCGCTCCTCTCGTCTTTGTCGTTTTGCGCGGGTCAAGATGAGGGTCGCTCATCTATTTTCTCGGCTATTTTGACTAGAGAGAGGACGGTCTGATTCCCGTCCTCGCCTTTTCATAGATGCTTCTTGGCGGAGTTGATTTCAATTATTCACTGAAAACCCGAAGTGCAGCCTCCACTGACTTCGAAAACCATATAGTTTGATCTGATCCTTTGATTGCTTGCCAAGCCTCTCTAGGGCAGTTTATATCAACTCCACATCCCTAGTTATCTCAGCACAAAGGACAAATGGAAACTTACATTCTAAGTTTTTAAACAGTTGAATTCTCACAAGGTTAATGCATGAATTATGATTTATCTTTTTCACATTCTTAAGTTCATATTTTCAAAAAGATACTATTACTAAAAAAAAGAAAAACAGCTGCATGTTATTTATGTACATAGGTGGTTCTCACCCCCCACTTTTGAACGAAGGCGTGCCTTAGTTCAAAAGTCATGCAAGCTTTAAACTAAATACTGAATTTAAAAGACAGAAATTAAAGTGCGGAAAAGTAAGATAGTGTCGGGTTACCTCCCGATCAGTGCACTTGTTTAACGTCGTTGGCTCGACGATACCTCGTTTGTGGTTCATTGGTTTGGGTCCCATGGGTTGCTGAGGTCAAACTTCTTGATTCCACCGACTTTGATTCTTGCGGTGAGTCTTCCTGATTTTTTAGCAGATGACGGGTTTGGGTCCAGTTCTGATGGTATCTCCTTCCAACGTCTCTGAGAAGGCGAGGGACCTTTCACTATCAGCTTTTTGAACTGGGTGTTCTCCTGTTTAGGGCTGCCTTGTCCAGTCATGGCGAAAGCGTGCTCCATGTAGGAGTCATTCTGCTCAGGCCCTTTTCCCATTCTCCTTTGAGCTTCTTCTTGGATCGCATAGTTCGCGGCGACTTGCTCATTAATTAAGGGGAAAAGTCGGGAAGGCCTCATGAGGCTTGGTTCTGCCTCGTAATGTTGGTTCGTGAAGAACTGGTCGTAGATAGTTTCAGCTGCCTGGGTAATGATAGTCGGGTATGGCTTGGGCAGTTCGCCAGTGGTGTTCTGGACTTCTACTTCGTTGCTTCCGGTGCTTTCCATGTCTGATTCCTCGGATGGTTCGGGAGTCTCTTCTGACGGCTCGGTGGTTTCTTCTTTGTCAGCCTCAGGGTCAGCTTCTTCTGTCTGCATTTCCTCGTCAGTGTGGGGAACTCGTCTTGTGACAGCGGCTAGGCCAGTTATCAGGTACCACATGTCTGCAATGGTGAGGTTTGCGGCAGACCTTCTCATAGCTTCGTTGACTCTTCCCAGCTCTTCGGACCTCATCCCACGAAGAAATTTTTGGAGAAGAATTTTCTTCGTAAATCCATGGTGCGGGCAGCTTGAGACGATGGCATCGTAGTTCATGTAGTATTCGTCCAAAGTCTCATCCCGGGATTGTTGAAGGTTCAGGATCTTTTCGCGGGTTTCTTGGCGTAAAGATGGTGGGGAGAATTCTTTCAGGAACGGAACGCAGAGGTCTACGAAACGTTCTGCACTACAAGCGGTGGATGTGTAGTACCATATCGTGGCGAAGTCGGTTAGAGAGAATTTAAAGCATTTCAGCTTAAATTCTTCTAACACTTCGTTTTCAGGTTTGATGTTGTGGCAGACTTGGTGGAAGTTTCAGCAGTGCTGTACAGGGTCTTCTCCCTCCGTTCCTCCGAACAGGGGCAGAAATCGCGTTGTCCATGCATGCGTAACGGGTAATGACATAGAGAGATGAACAGAAAAGAAAAAGGGGAGGGAAGAACAGTTATCCGATGACTAGTTCCCCGGCAACGGCGCCAATTTGACAAAACCACTCGTCGTCAAAGCGATTGTGCAAATAAATTTATAATAGTCCGCTACTCGCAACTATACTACTGGGTAGTACTTGGTAAGTAGGGGTCGAACCCAAGGGAACTAGGGGAATAATTGTTCTTCGGGGGGGATTACGCAGCGTGGGAGCGTGTTTAAGGTCGGTTGGTTGGTTTTAAAGCTACCAGCTATTTTGATTGATTGATTGGTTGGTTGGTTGATTTTAATACTGGAAAGTAAATGACAGTTTATAATTAAAGAGAAATGTTCGGTTTCAGGGGACTTGTATTATATCCTGTTTATCATTGACCATTAGTGAATCATCTAAGTATTCAAACGGTGAATCGAGGCTAGTTACAGCTCAAGACTTGCAACACCGGTTTAAAGCAACTCCTGTTCTATTTCAGTCTAGCGCCAATACCCTAAGGTATGCTAGCCTGGGTGCATCCACCTGATCTCACAGTTACGCTTGACCAGATGGGATTTAGGATGAGTCGAACTCCTCAGATAGCTTTGCTTGTTACAGCTTCCACTACCTGAGTAAGATCACGAATTCCCACAGAAGAGCTTTGTTACAGCATCCACTCAACCTTGGAAACTCTGACTATATATGGCACATAGAACAAGTTTTGAATACTAAGACTAGACACTAAGTTAATAGTCTTAAAACATTTTATAATACAAGTGCGCCCCTTAGACCGAACTACAAGTTTAGCTACTATTCATCGCGCTAAACATTATACTAAGGAATTAAAGACAACAGTTAAATAAATACTAAAAATAATACTTACAACCGTTGAAGCGCCAAGGGAGCTATCCTTTATTTCCAAAGCAAAATTACAACGTTACAAATATTACAACTTCTAGAGAGAGAAGTGAATTTGGATTTTGGTGTGTGAAATGAGGAGGAGGAGGCCTCCTTTTATAGCCAAAAGGGGAGGAGATGGGTGGTGGAGATGGTGGACATGTGCATTTGATCCAAGGGAGGAGAAGGGAGGAGGAGGAGGAGGTAACATGTGGCGGAATAGTGAAGCCGCCGGTCACCACCACCCAAAGCCGCCGGTAGGCGGTGGTGGAAGGGGAGGAGCTCCTCCTTTGGCCACCACTTATTCAAGTGGTCGGTCATCTTGCCCAAATGTGTGAGTTTGTACAGTTTTGTGCAGTCTTTTCACAAAACTGTCAATGTGTTTCTTCCCCGGGCTGTCTTGACTCCACTCCTGATTCCTCTGATTAATTTGTTATGGTCAATTCAACGTCAGGATCCTTGATATTTCTTCAGTCGGCATATGATCTTGACCTTGGATTGACTCTTGTTATCTTTTCAGCTTAAAATCCTCTCCTTGGCGTGTTTTCACTTCAGTCTCTAAAATGCCCTGTGGAAATATATCGGGACTAACACGTAGAAGTTAGATAGACAAACAGTCTAATTAAGGGGGTTTTACTGTGTTTCTGACTCGTATAACTTTGGTCCATCAGTACTCATGGTAATAGCATACATAATCAAGTTTTGTAATGGAATAGAAAACACTACTGTCGCATAAACCTTCTCCAAGATGTCTTCAAATCTGAGCCACTGATCAATCTTTCCTTCAATCCTGTCAAAATTTCTGCCTCTTCCAAACGCACGACCAAAGCCTCAGCAACTCCTTTCTTTCACCAACCAAAATCACACGGCCAAAAGACTTGGCCAACCAAAAATACAAAACAAAAGAAGACTTTGCTAGCTTTTCCAATCCTCTCAACCCACGGCCAAAGATAATGGCCACAAGACACAAAATCTCACGTTTTTTTCAGGGACCAAAGCCAATTTGATTCTTTCCTCCTCTCTTCTTTTTTATCTTTTCCAATGGCTCTTCAAATTCTGATTTTTCTTCTTCTTCAAGCCATGGCTCATCGATTTCCGTTGAATTCTGTTGAATTTGTAACGGCGCCGTTGCCGGGGAATTTGTAACGACACCTGTTGTAACTACATGAACATGGTTATCTAAGAAATGGTAAACTGGGAAAACTAGACTTTTGTGAAAATTGTGTATTAGGAAAATCCAGCAGAGTAAAATTCAATAAGGCCATTCATAGAACAACTGACATCCTAGATTACATTCATTCAGACCTTTGGGTCCAACAAGGACTGAATCACACAGTGGTAAAAGATACTTTATAACCTTCATAGATGATTTTTCAAGGAGAGTATGGATTTACTTTCTTGCTAAGAAATTTGAGGCCTTTCAGACTTTTAAAACCTGGAAAAATCTAGTAGAAAACCAAATAGGAAAACACATTAAAAGACTTAGAACTGATAATGGACTAGAGTATTTAAATAAGGAGTTCTTGGACTTTTGTAAATGTTGTGGTATTGCAAAGCACCATACAGTGGCAGGAACACCTCAACAGAATGGCTTGGCTGAAAGGTATAACAGAACCATACTTGAGAGGGTGAGATGTTTGCTGCTACAATCAGGTATGCCTAAACCTTTTTGGACCGAAGCTGCTAATACTGCATGTTATTTAATCAATAGATGTCCATCAGCTGCTATTGACTTTAATACTCCTATGAAAATGTGGTCCTCACGTCCTGTTGATTATAGCTTGTTAAGGGTATTTGGCTGTTGTGCTTATGCTCATGTGAAACAGGATAAGTTAGAACCAAGAGCCTTGAAGTGTGTTTTTCTGGGATATCCAGATGGTGTAAAGGGGTACAAATTGTGGTGCTTAGAGAAGGGTCATAAGAAATCTCTGATCAGTAGGGATGTAGTGTTTAATGAGCATAATTTTCCTTTTAAGAAATCAAATATTGAAAAATCCCCTGAACAGAATCCTTGTATAGAACTAGAGGTGCATGAACCTAGTAGTACATCAACTGGGGTGGAGCAGGGTGGCATAGAAATACAAGAGCATGGTAGGACTGAACCCCCTGCCCCAGATCCTTTAGATCAAACTGAAACAGGGCAACCTAACCCAGAAAACTCCCCTAGATCCCAGCAGAATTATACCCTAGTAAGAGATAGGGAAAGAAGAGCCCATAAGAAACCTGTAAGATATGGCTATGAAGATGTTGTGGCCTTTGCTTTTAGTGTTGCTGCAGATGTACCAGAAAATGAGCCCAAGACAGTAAAGGAAGCACTGAACTCCAAACAAGGTGACTTGTGGAATCAAGCTATGCAAGATGAGATTAATTCTCTAAACAAGAACAATACATGGAAGCTTGTCAAGAAGCCTGATGGAGTGAAAGTGGTAGACAGCAAGTGGGTGTTCAGGTACAAGGAAGGGATCCCAGGGGTGGAGAAGCCAAGGTATAAAGCAAGGCTTTGTGCCAAAGGTTTCACTCAAAGGGAAGGTATTGACTTTAATGAAATTTATGCTCCTGTGGTGAAACATAGATCTATTAGGATGATCTTATCTTTGGTTGCACATGCTGATATGGAACTAGAACAATTAGATGTGAAAACAGTTTTTTTTGTATGGAGACTTGGATGAAACTATATACCTGAAGCAACCTGAGCTGTTTAGCATTGGAAATACTGATATTGATGTTTGTTTGCTAAATAAATCCCTGTATGGACTAAAGCAATCCCCTAGGCAATGGTATAAGAAATTTGATGAATTCATGCTTAGTTGTGACTTTAAAAGATCAAGTTATGATTTGTGCATATATTTTAAATTTTGGAAGAATGGGTCTGTTATTTACTTGCTATTGTATGTAGATGACATGCTTATTGCTAGTAATGATATGCAACTGATTATCGATCTTAAGGAACAACTGAATTCCAAATTTGAAATGAAAGACTTGGGTCATGCTAAGAAAATACTAGGGATGCATATAGAAAGGGATAGAAGCAAGAAAACATTATTTCTGAATCAAACTGAATATTTAACTAAAGTTGTTAACAAGTTTGATATGTCTGATGCTAAATATGTGACTACTCCCCTTGCACATCATTTTAAACTGTCAACTGAACAATGTCCTAAAAATGAGTCTGAAATTGATTATATGAGCAAGATTCCATATGCTAATGCTGTTGGCTGTCTTATGTACTCTATGGTTTGTACCAGACCAGATCTTGCCCATAGTGTTAGTGCTGTTAGCAGGTATATGGCTAACCCAGGTAAGGCTCATTGGCATGCTGTAAGATGGTTGTTAAAGTATGTGAAGGGAAGCTTAAATAAAGGTTTATTGTTTGGGCAAAGCAACAGTGCTACTGATCTAGCTGTTGGGTATGTAGACTCGGATTTTGCAGGTAGCATAGATACCAGGAAATCCCAGACTGGATATGTCTTTACAATTTATGGCACTGCCGTGAGTTGGAGAGCAAGTCTGCAAGGAATGGTGACCCTGTCCACTACCGAAGCAGAGTTCGTGGCGGTGACTGAAGCTGTAAAGGAGGCACTGTGGATCGAAGGAGTGCTTGGAGAGCTGGGACACAACCAGGACTGCATAAGGATCTGCTGTGACAGTCAAGGAGCCATTCACTTATCAAAACATCAAGTCTTCCACGAGAGGTCCAAACACATTGACGTGAAGCTACATTTTGTCCGAGAGGTGATCGAGACAGGAGCTGTGCAAATGACCAAGATTGATACAGAAGATAACCCAGCTGATATGCTCACAAAACCAGTTCCCAGCACAAAGTTCCTAAAGTGCTTGGAGCTGATCAAGCTGGTGGAGACAGGCTGAAAAGCCTGAACCAATGATCGATTCAACTGACGTCTGATTCAAGGTGGAGATTGTGAAATGTGAGTCAGACATGTCATGAGTGCAACCGAACGGAAGCTGGACCAAACCGGACGGCGGACGGCGGAGTAAATGGTTGCTAAAGGTGGCAGTATAATCAGCGAAGCCGGAAGTGAAGACTGCTCTGTTTTCTGGAAACGGCAGCGTTTGAGTAAAGGGCAAGCTGCTCAATGCGGAAACGATGGCGTTTGGATAAAGGGCATATGAAAGTTACGGTCGTTATTCTCCAATGGCTAGTAGAGTCTGTACAAGTCTGTATCTTAGGGGGCTGAGATGTAAATACTGGATACTTTAGGGACTAGATAAGAAGGCGCTAGAAAGTTGTATTTGATTCCCAGATTTAGGAATTAGGGTTCATCAGTTAGGTCGATAGAATAGCGAGAGCGATTGAAAGCGATTGAGGAGTGAACTCTGTAATTGCTTGAGGCGACGAGCTCGGATCGACGGCGCAAGGTTCCGGTTGCACAATCACATCAATAAATCGATCATTGGTTGCTGGATTAAGTTCGGTTACAGTGGCCGTTCTGAACCAGGGTAAATTCGTGTGTTCTTGTTTCATTTTAATTTATACTATCGTCGTAATTCGAATCCTTCTACTCTACAAAAAGGCAGGGAACAGTCTTGGCACATAGCACATCATACCATCCACAATCGGAAGGACAAATGGAAGTGATAAACCATATTCTGGAAGACTATCTGCGATGTTATGTAGCGGAGAAACAAAATGATTGGGTGGACTTGTTGCCTTGGGCGGAACTACACTATAACACGGCCACTCATTCAGGTCTTAGTATCACACCATTCAAAGCGGTCTATGGCAGACAACAACCAAGTCTTGTCGACTATGTACCTGGCACATCTGCCCTACAATCGGTCGACGAACTCTTAACAAGTCGAGCTGAACTCATGCGGCATTTCTGTGCCAACTTAGCTCGGGCACAGAATCGCATGACTCAGAAGGCCAATCGACACCGGACATAGGTCGAGTACAGTCTTGGGGAGTGGGTTTTTGTTAAAGTCCAACCTTATAAGCAGAACACCTTGCGAGCACAACGCTCCCATAAGCTAGCAAAAAGGTATTATGAACCTTTTGAGATAATAGCAAGGATAGAGCGAGTAGCTTATACGCTAGCGCTTCCAGTTGGAAGCAGGGTACATGACGTATTCCATGTCTCAAATTTAAAGCACTGCACCTCTCGTCGAACTACTGATCCGATCAGCTGGCCTGACGAGTTCATCGATCAACATCCAGTGACAAAACCTGAACGAGTTGTAGGCTACCGTAGAATTCAGAGGGGGCCGGACGAGGTAGCCCAGGTGAAGGTTCAATGGCGTGCACCTGAGCATCATACCACTTCATGGGAGGATCTCGACTACATGCGGCGTAGCTATCCGCAGTTAGCCCTCGAGGACGAGGACATTTTTAAGGAGGGGAGAATGATCTGGCGAGAATGATTGGACACGTGGTGAGGCGCGGGAGGCGAGAGAAAGTTCCTTCAAACCGTTATCCAGCTGGACAATTCAAATTAAATGTGCAAGAAGGGTGTGAGATCGAGGAAGAGAGCAGACCAATGGGAGAATAGAAGCACGTGGGCAACAACCAATGAGAATGCGGTGTGAAAGGCATGCATGAGTGACGTCAGTGTACTTATTGATATATATACACAGTTGGTGAATAAAACAGAGACTTGAAAAACCAAATACTTCTTCTTCTCGTTTTCTTCTCTTCATTTCTCAAATCGTCCGCATGACTATCTGTCTCTCTTCAGTTCGCTCTTTGCTGCATACAACCAATAACTAATTGTATTTGCCAAACAAATCCACCAACAACGGCCCCTTTGTGTCTCTCATCCATTTGGGTCCCTGTAAAGTCCACGTATCAAAGCAAGCAAGCTGCTCAATCTCAAGTTAAGTGTTTTTCCAATCGAAGGTATGAAATGCTGCTGCATCTGTCTGAGTATAATTGTGTGAAATGATGTACATGTTCTAGCTTTTGGTGTATAAATTTCAGATCAGGAGTGTGTTTGGTGAGATTGAGTGGGAGATGAACTGGGATTGTGTTGAAATGTGCAGTTACAGTAAATGTTAGGGGGTTATGTAGATTTTGTGGACTTTAGGTTGATCTGAATGAGGTGTTTTTGGGAAAAATCATCAGTTTGCCCCAAATGCAAACTCAAATCACCCATATACACCAAACCAAACTCAAATCACCAATCTACCCCACTTTTTAACAATTCCGGTTTCTAGGGAACCGGAACTCTTAATTCCGGTTTATATCATACCGGAATTGTACAAAAATGGTGATGTGGCTGAAATTTAAGCGTACGTGGATCAAAACGATACAAAATAACATACACGTAGGATTCCGGTTTAAGGGGAACCGGAATCCTTCAAATTAAATATAATACAAAGCTTTGAATGCTATTTTCGATGAAAAGAAAGAGAAAAAAAATCAGGCCCACTGCTTTTAATGCTGTTTTCATGGCTATTTTCAATGCTGCTTTTACTGTTTTTTTTCAATACTGTTTTCAATGCTTTCAATCCTTTTACTGTTGTTTAATCTACCCCACTGCTGTTTTCAATGTTGTTTTAAGATGCAGGTGCACTACTTTTTCTGTTTTCAATGCTTTTATTGTTTTTATACTTTTATACTGTTTTTTATACTGCTTTTTTTTAATCAGGCGCACTGCTTTTACTGTTTTCAATGCGCTTGCTTCTCTCCTAAGTACAAATTAATAATATTTAATTTGTAGGATTCCGGTTCCCCTTAAACCGGAATCCTACGTGTATATTATTTTGTCTCGTTTCGATACACGTACGCCTAAAATCCAACCACATCATCATTTTTGTACAATTCCGGTATGATAGAAACCGGAATTAAGAGTTCCGGTTCCCTAGAAACCGAAATTGTTAAAAAGTGGGGTAGATTGGTGATTTGAGTTTGGTTTGGTGTATATGGGTGATTTGAGTTTGCATTTGGGGCAAACTGGTGATTTTTCCGTGTTTTTGGATCTCAGGATCTGCAGCAATGTTTTTCATTGGGACACAAGATAAGTGCAAGGCTTGTGAGAAGACTGTGTATGTTGGTGGATTTGTTATCTGCTGATGGAGTTCCTTATCACAAGGCATGCTTCAAGTGAAGCCACTGCAAGAGCACCCTTAAGGTACATTCATGGGTTTTTTGCTAGGAAAATCCTCTACTTTTGTGTTTTGGTACATCTTCGGTATTTGTCTAATGTTCCAGGTATTATTTGCGGGAACTCGCTGTTGTAGATTTTTCATTAGGATGCTTAGTATATGAGGAACACTGCCTGTAAAAGGCGAGAGTGAGGCGTGAGTTCTGGTCTCACTTTATTGATGATTACTCACAGTCACAGTTGTGGTTGATGTTTTTAGTTGAGCAATTATTCGTCAATGGAAGGTGTGGTTTACTGCAAGCCTCACTTTGAGCAGCTGTTCAAGGAGTCTGGAAACTTCAACAAGAATTTTCAGTCGTCGTGTATGACTTTTTTTTCTGCATTTCTTTTATCAACTCTTTTCCTATCCGCCACTGCCACTAGAGATTTATTTTGAATTTAATCTATTTTTGACAGCTGCAAAGTCAGCTGATAAACCAACCCCAGAGCTGGTATTCGTTCCTCCGTTCCATCCTATTTATTGTTCTTAAATTATTGCAAAAAATTCGTGTGTTACATTTGACTTTCTTCCAGACAAGGTCTCCAAGTAATGCGTCTCACATGTTCTCCAGCACAGTAGACAAATGCGCTACCTGTGGGAAAACAGCCTATCCATTGGAGAAAGTAAGTTCCACTTCCCTGATGTACATCTATACTATTCTTGAGTGATAACATTCATTTTTTCGCCATTACATATAGTTTCATTAGTAAGCAGTGGATGAGATATAGTCTTGCTACAATATTGATTCTGGCTTTAAGGATGTATTAAGAAAAATTATTGCCGATGCATGTGCTCTTCACTGCTTTTTCATGCTATAGTTCATCCACTCTATATAACTGTGATTGGCATTATATTTTAGTATTCACTTGGTTTCTTGGATCTGCAATTGGCACCGACTGGCGAGCATGTCCTATCATATTCCATGTTTTCAAGCAATAACTCTTCGTCTCATGAAATTGTTGCAAGCTCTAAGAATTACTGCAGCCATCGGCAATTCAGTAGTCTGTCAATTTTCTCCTCATTTGACCTTGCTAGGCAACATTTTAACCTTCAGCGTTAAGTTTGATCCTTGAGTTGTATTAAGGAATTAGGAAGATCTTAAGAAGGAGATTGTCACAGGAGGGTGGCAATGGCTTAAACTTGAGCAGAGAGTGTTTCAATGAATGTTGAGAGAATTATGGCGTTATTAGGGCTGAGGGTGTAGGTCAAATAATAGTCACATTTTCATTAAAATGTTAGCCCCTGCCATTGATCTCACGCCTTAATACACACAGGTAACCGTTGAAAGCCAGGCTTACCACAAAATATGTTTCAAGTGCTCTCATGGTGGTTGCGCTCTATCTCCATCCAACTATGCAGCACTTGAGGGCATATTATACTGTAAACACCATTTTTCACAGCTTTTCAAGGAAAAAGGCAGCTACAATCATCTGCTCAAGTCCGCATCAATGAAACGTGCTGCCGTCTCCAGCCCTGAACCGGAAGCATCGTAAGCTACTCAAAAATTTTACCTCATGGGCATCATTCCAGAGTGTTTGTGACTTCTCTTCGGCAAGGTTTTTATTTATTTATTTGTGTCGTGTAATTTTCTCAATTATCAATTGATCACCTGCTCAAGTTTGAGGTTTCTCGGCCTAATGTAAAGTGCCAGTAACTTGAGGCCTAATTTGTCACGAATAATTTTTAGATTGTGATTTCAATTTTCAATTTCAATATAATTTTATTTGTTTATTTTTTTACATTCTTCTGAAACACAACTTTTTTCCCCTTAAGATGTGGAATAAGAAACCGGCAGGTTACAAGGGGAGAAATGCTTGGGTGGATGGTGGCTTGACTCTTGCTTAAGTATTATTACTGCTGATTTCAGCAAAATCGAGCAGTCTTTCTCCAGTATTGTGCTGACATAAGCTCTGTAGATGAATTCCTTACAAAAAGCAACATCATTGGCTTCTGCAATTGCCTGAGGAAGAGGTCCAACCTTCTGTGACAAAACTGGAAGTGTAAATACTGCTACAGAAATCCTCGAACTGATTTTTGCTTGTTCTCACCTTGTGCTCATGACTTCTGTACCTTCCGTTGCTTAATGCGTGAACAAAAAAAAGAATAAAAAAAATTTGTAGGAAGGAATTTTTGTTCGATTTTGCCTGATGAGAATTCCAAATGGGATAACATACCCCGGAGCATATCACCTACATTGATGATAGGGGTAACCTACCTTAATAATACGGGTATTAAAGATTTGTCGGAGTGGCAAGGAGTTCCGATGGTGAGCTCCGGGTTGGGATATGGTGGGTAGTAGTTCATGTGCACCACTTTGCTACATTCGAGTCCTTCAGAGTTACTAGCATCCATTCATGCTCCTTATTTTCCTAGGAAAATTACACTACCAACAATTGCTGAACACACAAGATTAACTCTCTCTTTACTAATGGGTCGAAATATCCTGATACAAATAAGCTGAAACGGACACAAGAATTTTGGTAGGGGTAACAAATCAAAAATAATTCAATTGGTCGAGGGCTAAGGGGTAAAAAAACACGAGTCCTTGTGTTCGGATACACAAAAAAATAATAACTAAACTAAACTAAACTATTAAAAACTATTAAAAACTAAACAAACTAAAAAAAATTTTATATAAAAAGGAATTTTCGCATCACGAAAATTATTTATCAGATAATCAAATTTTCATGAATTGAAAAAACGAAAAAAACCTAGATAGAAGAGATGGTTGAGCAATTAAAAGTCTCGACTAAGGTGAATGATAGGAACCTTGTTTATAAAATATATCTTATTAAGTTTGAATGAATTTATTGTTTGTCTCCATGTTACCTTACAATTAGAGGTCATTTGTAGAACAACATTTGAATATTAACAAATCAATCATCAAGCATAATATTCATCTATACATTTCTCTCTTATATCTTCATATGTTCATGTTCTTCTCCATTTAAGTTTCCTCCACATCCATACTTTTCACAATAAGTTATCAGCATGAATTGCGCAAGATAGTGATCCAAAACCTTCTTTCCTCTTATTTTTTACATGATGCGATAGTGGCAACATTGAGTCCATTCTTGGATAAATCTCAAAATCACCTAGCATTTGAGAGAATCAATTCATGTATGTTTATTGATCAAAAACAATTTATGTATGTTTATAACATGTATAAATAATTCAAATTTATGTCTTGAATGTTTATACCATGTATATTGTCATTTAACTATGTTCCTTAAACTAATAACATACTTCATGTCGAGAAAACTTTTTTCTTTTATGTTTATACCATGTATATTGTATACTTTCACATAATCATGTTCTGCCATGCGTGACATTTTTCTTCTAATCATGTTCATTCATTCAATTGTCATGCTTAATTTTATGTGACTAATGATTACAATATTATTATTATTTTATTACTTGAAATTTATTTCATGTTATGTTTATCATATCAAGTTGCAATGCAACAAAAATTGAGTTCCATACTCTTGATAAATTTTGTCAATAATTATTTGGCGTAGATTCGTGAAATCCGCCTGTCATGTAGTATCTTTAAGATACTATGAAATAATGAATCAAAACAAGGCAAAAACAATGAATTCCTTTGTCATCATCTCCATGAGAGATCAATATGAATATTTGACAATCAAAGATCCCTAAATCCTTTGAGGGATTTAAATAATAGTCATCTTTTTCATAAAAATGTTAGCTTCTGCCATTTTCTAGTGACACTTTTCAGATTATGTGATGTTTTCACTCCGATAATAAAATAATTTGCTTATAAATAAAACAGTTTGATCTCATGGTGGTTGCGCTCTCTATCTCCATCCAACTATGCAGCACTCAAGGGCATATTATACTGTAAGCACCATTTTTCACAGCTTTACAAGGAAAAAGGCAGCTACAAACATCCGCTCAAGTCCACATCAATGAAACGTGATGCCGTCTCTATCCCTGAACCGGAAGAAGCATCGTAAGCTACTCAAAAAAAATTCACAGCTTTTGGATGCTTGAACTGTGTTGACTTGCTGTACTACACAACTTCGTTAATTCTGTTTTTTTTCGTGTGGTGTAATTTTCTCTATTCCCAATTGATTACCTGATCAAGTATGAGGTTTTTCGGCCATATGTAAAGTGGCAGAAACTTGAGGCCTAATATTTTTGAATTGTGATTTCAATTTTCAACTCCAATACAATTTTATTTATTTAATTTTCTACATTCTTCTGGAACACATAACTTTTTTTTCCTTGTGATGTGCAATAAGAAAACCGGCAGGTAACAAAGGGAGATGCTTGGTGGATGGTGGCTTGACTCTTGCTTAAGCATTATTATTGCTGATTTCAGCGAAATCGAGTGGTCTTTCTTCAGTATGAACTGTGCTGACATAGTTGATGAGATAATCTCTGTAGATGAATTCCTTATATAAAAAGCAACACCATTGGCTTCAGCAATTGCCTGAGGAAGAGGTCCAACCTTCTGTGACAGAATTGGAAGTGTAAATACTGCTACAGAAATCCTCGAACTGATTTTGCTTGTTCTCACACCCTATACTCAGGACTTATGTACCTTCCATAGCTTAATACCTGAACAAAAAAAGAATAGAACAAATTTTGTAGGAAGGAATTTTTGTACGATTTTGATGGATTAGAATTCCAAGTAGCTAGTACCAAATGGGATTGTTAAGATATACGTCAGAATATTTGATAATTATCTAATGTATATATTTGATACTGTTCTATAAATATAATCAATTATTCATATTAACAAGAATAACATACATGGAGCATATCACCTACGTTGATGACCAGGGCACCATCTCCAATCCCCCTTCTTCAAACCTAGTACGTAGTTTGCGGCCTTCACAGACAAACCCACCGATCCCATCTTGTAATAATACGGTTATTAAGGATTTGTCGGAGTGACAACGAGTACCGATGGTGAGCTCCGGGTTGGGACATGGTGGATAGTAATTCATGTGCACCACTTTGCTACATTCGAATCCTTTAGAGTTACTGTCGTCGGCTGATGCTCCTTTTCCTAGGAAAATTTTGAGTAATGCATTCGACACTTTACCCGCGACCTTCATGTATTCCAGCATTATCTCCCTGGGAGGTGCAAAAACTATGTTATGCTTCATAACTTTGCAAAACTGAACAATCGAGTGCGAATGTGTTTTATCCGATCTTTGTGAGCAAAAGTATTAACTATCTTGTCACATAATGATTTTCTGGGAGCGTTCGGCTAAGATCTTTGTATTTTTTGGGAATATGAGACTCCAATCCCGGTCCTTAATCTAATTTCGTTGAATGCAGCAGAAGTCGTCATGTGTCCTCCCTATATATTTGATAACGTTATGTACTTTTGAAGAACTGGAAGTGCATTTAGATGCAAGATTTTACTTGAAAGTATATGTATTGATTGGAATGTTTAATTAATCAATCTATGTAAACCACTTGTGATTGTTTTGATGTTTATTTGTAGTGCTTTTCTAATGGATGACACTCATGTGAAGGGTACGTGATTGAAGAAGTGCGGGATGAAATCGTCCGATACTTGCACAATACATTCGTCAAAATCCCGTGGTATAGACATTTTGGTTCCACACATGTACCTGTAACTTGATATGTTACGAATTGCTTTTGGATTTGGTTGAATTAAAATGTTTTGATAATTGGATATAAGCATGCATAGGCAAATTTATTCACAAATTTTCAGGTGGGTTTAGCTAAAATCTGCCAAATTTTCTTTAAAGAATATGCAACGGCTCTAGTGGAAATGCTGTATAAAATCTCACTTTATGCAACCTATCGGGAATCGTTGCATAACGTTTTTACTATAGTAGTGATAATATTGCAGTAGTGGAACACGTGGCGCCACTATAATGCACAAATGAAAATGCATTAATGTTGCAAACGAGGTCTCTAATTTTCTCCAAAATGAAGGGGTCTCATGTAAGGGCTCCTCTATTGATTATCATTTACACCGTATTGGCTCGGATGATAATGCTACCCACAATAGCTATTTGAATTAAAATAAATTTTGAAGTCTATCAGGGGCTAGCCTAGTGGCAAGAGAGTAGTGATTAACACTCCTCAAGTCACGGGCCCAAATCCTGATGGGTCAGAATGAATTTCCTCTGATGGATAAGGAGAGGGTTAGAAGGGTAAAATATGTATATGCAAGTCATTCAGTATACTTGGTTGAGTCGATCAATTTTTTTTAACCGGTGATCCTCTCGTGTTACACAAAGGTAACCGATTTAATGTTAAAAAAATTAATTTTTTCATTTTGTAAAATGTTGTCGCTTCGAAATTTTTGTATATCAAAAACCCACATCATCTAACCAAGCTTCAACCCTGCTGCGTAGTTCTTTAACTCGATCACCGGCACCACTACCTTGTGTTGATCCAGTTAAACCCTATGATGTTATTGCGACTTGCGAATTAACACTAATTAAGATTGTTATTATTGTTGCCAACAAGGTGGTGGTTGAGTTGGTAGAACACTTGCCTTGGAACAGCAAGGTTAAGGGTTCGAACCCCAACGTGGCATTTTCCTTTCCACAATTTTGTAGAGGGGTGCTTTTCGTCCCGCCTATGCATGGACGTGGTGTTCCTCCCTCGTGGAGGTGTTCTTCGTCACGTTTCAGCGTGGACGTGTTATTCCTCTTGTTCGGAGGTGTTGTCCGTCCAGTGTGGTGTAGGTGATGCTTGCTTCGCTAGTCGTCATGGATGCGTGGAGGTTGGAGGTGCGTGTTTGTGGGTTTTCAAGATAAAGAGGTGCCTTATGGCATGTGCTTTAGTGACTGATTCGAGTATCAATCGAGTGGATGCCTTGCGTGGTCCGTGCTCCAAGTGATTCATATGTACCCGATTTAAAAGTACTCATGTAATATGTTCAAGATAAATTCGTGTAGTGCTTGAGTTGTATGAAATGTAAACCCACATTAAAAAATTGTTATTATTGTTTTGACATTTTATTATTTTATTATTGATTTGCACTATTTAAAAGCATTTTCATGGTAATGATATTTTAATTAGGTATAACATGTTGAATTTAGGTTATGAACACATCGATCATAATGTCACCACTACTAATTTTGTCGAAATTTCCGACGTTAAGTTTTGGGCGGAAACGGGACGGAATGTTGACGGAAAACTAATAACTTCCGTCAACCTTCCTTCAATGAAATTGGTGACGGAAATTTTCCCGACGGTAAAATAATTCCGTCGACATTTCGTCAAATAAATCCGTCAATATGTCGTTGACAATACGTTATATATACGTTACACATCTTTTCGTTAACAATCCGACACTTATCCGTTAAAAAGCTTTGTTACAATACCGTATAAATTTCGTTAATAGCTTATACCGTCAACATTCCGTCAGAAGTCCGACCCATAAATTTTGCGTTCAAATTCCGTCTACCTTTCGTGAAGTTCATTTTCCTATCAAATTCCGTCTATATTCCAATTAAAACAAATTCCGTCAGTATACCGTTTTCATTCCGTTGAAATAATTGCGTCCCTTTTCCATCTTACTTCCATCAATAAAATTCCGTCAATAAAACCGCCTACTTTACGTTAAGTTTATTTTCCGTCTAAATTCCATTGAATCAATTTCCGTCATTATACCGTTTTACATCCGTTGAACTTTTTGCGTCCGATTTCCATCTTAATTCCATCAATAAAATTCCGTCAATAATTCGTTTCCATTGCGCTACTTAAGATTACGAGATATGTCCGTCAATATTTTGGCAATTTTTATTCCGTCTTTCTTCCTTTGAAATTCCGTCATCTTATTGCGTTTACATATATTTCCTATTTTTGAATATATTGATTTAATTAATTGTATAGTTTTTTTATTTTCGTCATTTTAAAAAAAATTATATATTTAAAACTATTTTAAAAATATATGAATTATATTCGAATTTTTGAATTTAATTAATAAATGACGAGTCAAATAAAATGTATCAAACAATTCGAGACGAGCATAATTAAAATGTCTAATTTCAGGGGTCATTCGAGTCCAGGTTACGCGGATTATGATTGTTTTCATCAGAGCTTCGACTGGAGGGCGGCTGATATCCAGGAGTAGTGAGCATCCTCATCATAGCAGACTGCATTTCCATCATCTGCTCCATGCTGTTCGCCAGGGTCTCATGTCGGGATTCCAAGCGCCTCAAATCATCCTCCCGTCGGGCTTCCATGCGCCTCAATTCATCCACCCATCGGGCTTCCATGCGCCTCAATTCATCTTCCTGTCGGATTCCAGGCGCTCTAAACGCGGCACCAGCTCCTGAGTGGAATTGTCTGATGATTGCCCCATTGGTCTGTGCGAGCTGGCACACGACTGATTGCTCGTTGAAGAGAACTTGTCCGACACTAATGTGGCTGCAGGACCATACAAATACGGTATTCCCAATCTCGGGTGAACTCCTATGACAGTAGCAACGGCCTCTATCAGCTTTTCATCCGATACCCTCTCACCTGCAACGCGATCCTTAAGGACCAGAGCTTGAGCATCAGCAAGCTGTTTCTGCACATTTTTACAAATGACACAAAAAATGCATGATTAAGTCCCAAATAAGAAACATATTAGCCGTCAACACCGCTTTGTGAATATAACCAGATAAACAAATGTAATGTCCATAAGTGTAATACCCTTTTGTTCTCCCCATCGCGTATCGAATACGTCCCATCCTTCCGCTTGTAATTCTTGTCAAAAATATCAGTTGGCAACACTTTTCTTTCATTATCCTTTTCCTGCAAATTTAATGATAAATCTGTTATAGTATACTAAATGTGACATGAGGATATATTCTAAAATAATATGTATTACCAGCTTTGCAAAGTGAAAGTGTGCTGGTCTAGACCCAAATAAATGCACTGCTGGGCCGTTTCTGGCATTGTTGGCAGTATACGTTTGCTTGTTCTTTTCACTGCGGGCTATGAATGCTAGGTCTGTGTTAAATCGAACCCTTCCCGCAGCTTTGTGGTCTTCTGTCAACCATTTCGGACCTTTTGTTTTACCGGTTCGTAAACCCCTCCAGGTATCTTGTAGAATCTTAGCCGCCTTCTTCCTGAAGTTGGCATCAATTTGGTCGGTGTGAATTGAATCCCACCGATACAAGCTCTACATATAAATTACATAGTTGTGTTACAAAAAGTTATTAACATATACGACATAAAATTATGTAATAGAAAACAATTGGCACAAAAAAATAAGCACCTTGAAGTGACGAAACCACTTCACCGAAGCTTGTGGATCACACGTGTCCATTGTCGTCCAACCAACCTTAAAGCCGGGTCCCATACATTGAAGCCCAATTTTTTTAACAGCACAAGGGGGGTCAAAGCTGAAAAAATTATTGCAAAACATCTATAATATGGTTACTATAAACAAACAGCACAAATTGATGTACAAGGCAAAAAATTACTCACTTGTCATCCCCAGCTGGAGTGATCCAAGGCCGCGTATCATGTGGCATCAAACCCAACGGTGTCTCTTCACTGTGTCCGCCACCGGTCGACGTCCCTCCTCTAACGAACTTTGGTGGAATTGCATCATCATGATCGTCCTCGTCTGCCAAAGTTTCGGCCATTTCTACGTCATCCTCGCCAACCTCCCTGTTCCCCGGCATCATATTCACTTCTGCCAAAAGTGACTCAAAGTTGTAATCATCCACTTCTAGTAAGTTTGTGTCTGCAACTGCATGATCCAACGTAGGTTCCGGTACATGCATAGAAGGCCTGTAGTCGTCTGGACTTGGACGTCTGTCCTCGGATGACGCTGGTGTACGTTGCCTGTCCTCATTCCCTCGATGTTGACTGGTGTCCCCAGTCGAATGCTGATGTTGCATGTCCTGACGCAATTGTCTTGGTTGGCGTACATCAGTTAGCCGCGTTTGGGATAGAGTCCCATCACCTCTACCAGCAACAGTTTTGCCTTTACCGTGTCCAGTGCGCTTGAGTGGTGCCATTTACCCTGGCACAAAATTTAAAAGTTTATATTGGAGTTTACACAATAGACCACACACTGTTGTCAATCAATCAAAGACACATTGTTGTTGTATCAACATTTTTGTTGGGGTATAAAGTGCCATCTAGGCAAAACACAAATATGTGCAAGAAGATGTCAAAGTGATCTGTGCTAGCATCTGTGCAAGATCTATCTGTCAGTTCTGAAAAATCAGCACATCACCTATTTTTTTTGGAAAGATGGATATCTATCAGATCTGCTCGACCACCACATCATCAAGACCGGTTCTTATGAGATAAAGATACGCAGATCAAGATTCAAGCCCAACAATAATTATCCTCATCTCATCTAGATTTTAGGAAATCAGATCTAGGGTTTCTTAGCCTTCAAGTTGCACTCGGCTATATAAAGAAGGCCAGGTTTCTTTATTCAATACACACAAAACCTGAGAAACACCGCATGGAGGAGCCGTCAATCAGAGAGCGGAATTCATCATTCTAATCTACGAGTCTTCGTGTTGTCGTAGAAGGATTGAGGCCGCAAGTTGGTTAGCAACTTGATTTACTTTCTTGAACTCATACATTGCTGCTGCGCATAAATTATTCTAGAGTTCAAGAGGTGTCGTCACTGCGTTGTACAAATATGTGCTTGCTATTCGACTCACACAAGAGACGACAAACACTGCTAGGAGAATCTACTGTGATAGGTTCGACTGTATCAGCCTCGGGAGGAGGTCTGGACGTGCAAGACGGGAGTCTTCGGATCTAAGGGAAGCTTAGATCACACAATTCACTTGGAGAGTAGTATAGGGGATCAGTAGTTTGGAAGGCTGTTCAAACATCAATCTGTACTATATACCGTGATAGTGGATTGTTCCTTGGACTTGGGAGAAGTCTCCCAGACGTAGGCTACATTGAGCCGAACTGGGTTACCAAGTGCTGTGTGTCCTTTACTGTTCTGCATTTCATTCTGATTATCTTAATCTGTGCAACCAACTGTACCACAGGGTGTGCTACATCTAGCTGGTACAGTTGAGCTCATCTCACGCGTAACAATTTCAGTTGGTATCAGAGCAGGTTCTCAACATACGGAGTTGGATCTTGGGAAGCTAGCTACTGTTCTAAGATGAGCATCAAAGAAGGACAAAACACTACTCACCCTGTGCTGTTAGAAGGGCCTAATTATGGCTACTGGAAAGCCAGGATGAAGGCGTTTATCAAGAACGTGGATGAGAAAGCATGGAGATCTGTGCTAACTGGCTGGAACCCTCCTCTGTTAGCAACTGATGAAGGAAGGATTGTACCTAAACCAGAGATAGAATGGTCTGAACAGGAGGAGCGTCTCGCCATGGGGAATGGCAAAGCTATAAATGCCATCTTCTCCGCTGTAGACGAGGCAATTTTCAAACTCATTCTGAACTGTGAAAGCGCTAAGGAGGCATGGGATACCTTGTCCACTCATTTTGAAGGAACTGACAAGGTGAAACAGTCCAGGATTCAGATGTTGACATCCAGATTTGAGGAGTTAAAGATGCAGGAGGATGAATCCATCAAGGACTTTAACGCCAGAGTCTGTGACCTTGTGAATGAGGCATCTACCCTTGGTGAAGCTTTACCCGAAGAGAAGGTTGTGCAAAAGATTCTGAGGTCTTTGCCTAAACGATTTGCCATAAAGGTGACCGCTATTGAAGAGGCAAACAATGTAAAGACCATGAGCTGGAAAGAATTGATTGGCAATCTGTGCACTTATGAACTGCAACACCTGACTGTACCAGAACCCAAGGTTAAATCTGTTGGCTTAAAGGCTGAGACTGTGGTAGACGATGAATCCACCGATGGAGTGAGCGAGGAACTGGCGTTACTCACAAAGAACTTCAATAAACTATTGAAGAAGATCAACCGTAGGGTTGCTGGCCAGAACAGCCTGACCCAGCCTAAAAATCAAGACGTCGGGAGAGTGGATTTCCAGCCGCGAGAAAGACAGTCTGACCAGAAAAAGAATGGCAAAAGCGGACGGACCAAAGGAATAAAGTGCAGGGAATGTGGAGGTGTTGGCCACATACAAGAAGAGTGTGCTAACACCCTGAAGAAGAAGAATAGCAAGTCCGTGACTGTTAGCTGGAGTGATACAGAGGCTGAAGAGAGCACAGAGGAGGAAGAGACAAGCAACTTTGTTGCTCTGTCAAGCATGATAGACTGTGCCACAGACTGTGCCAGCACTGGTTCCAAAGACTGTGCCAAGAAAAAGGAAGCCGAGGTGGAAGAGAACGAAGCTGAAGAAAGTGATGAAGAAGAAATCACTGATGAGTGCATTGCTGAGAAATATGCACTGTTGTTCTCAAAGTGGACTGAGGTGGTAGACATTAACATGAGGCTAAATGCAGGTGTTATCACTCTGAAACTGGAAAAGCAGGAATTTGAATCCAAAGCCAGCATTCTTGCACAGGAGAAAGAAAATCTGGAGAGAGAAGTAAAAGAGCTGAAACAAAAGGCTGAAGGAGACAAACAAGAATCGAAGACGCTCTTGGAGGATATGGGTTCAATCAAGAAGCTCCTGAACAGCCTGAACACAGGGTCCAAGAATCTGGACCAGATCCTGTCTGTGCAGAGGAGAATAAAAGATACTGCAGGGCTTGGATTCACTGGTGCAAAGAAAAGTGGTGATACAAAGCTTGTGAAAGCTAGTGGCACAGTTCCTAAAGACAACAAGCACAAGACAGCAGATAAGTTCATCTGTGCCAGAGGAAATGACAACCAGTTTCGTGTCCCAAGAGATGTAGAATGGCACCGTGCTAGGGTGTGCTACTACTGCAGCAAACATGGGCACATCAAACGTCATTGCTATCGCTATAGACGTGACAACCAGTACAAAGAACCAACAAGGAGATGAGGCAGCATGGTGTGGAGACCAAGAAATGATCAATACCGCTGTGTCTCGTACAGTTCAACTGAAAAGGAGGATGAGGAGAGCTGGTTCTTTGACAGCGGCTGTTCAAGGCACATGACTGGAGTTCGAGAAAACCTGACTAATCTGAGACCGATCGACGGGCACCATGTGACATTTGGTGACGGGAAAAGAGGAAGAGTTTTTGCCAAGGGAACACTGAATGTGCCAGGCATACCACATCTAGATGATGTCTATTGGGTTGACGGGTTAAAGGCCAATCTGATCAGTATTAGTCAGTTGTGCGATGGTCATAACCAGGTACAGTTCACAAGAAATTCCTGCCAAGTTTATGACAAACATGGAGTATGTGTGATGGAAGGAGATCGTGCAAGCAACAACTGTTATCTCCTGAGCCGTGCTACAACCCCAACAGCAATTACCTGCATGATAAGTAGGTCTGATGAAGTGCATTGATGAGCCGTATTTATACGACTTGTCGAGTCATTAAATCCCACCATTTCATTCACTGTATTATGCGAACAGTTACTTTTTAGTGTTGTTTCGTGTTTCAGGTGATTTGGAAGCTCTAGGAGGAATCACGCTTAAAAGACGGCATTTTCATGCCAGAAACATCGCAATTGAAGATCAGACCAAAGGAGGGCCGTGAACAGTGTTTTTCGGCTCGTGAACAGTAACTCCGGCGTGAATAGTGATTCCGGCGTGAATAGTAACTCCGGCGTGAATAGTGATTCCGGCGTGAACAGTGTCAGATGAACAGTAATTCCGGCCCATGAACAGTACTTCGGAAAAAAGTCCAAGTTCCAAAGTCCAGCAGCCGGCCCAATTTGTATGCGACGCTAGGGTTTCGTAGCTTTATGACCAAGTTAGGGTTTCTCAAACCCTATAAATAGAAGAGCAGTGCTGCCATCCATAATCATCCCATTCTACTCAAAAATCAGAGACGACACACGAGCTCTTCCCCTTGCTCCTCCGTGCGCCGCCACTGCTCCACCGTAGCTCAGCCCATAACAGCCGTGACTTGTGCTTTGTAATTCTCGGTCATTAGTGAAGTTTTCTCGTTTCTTATTTACTGCATTATTTCTTTATGACGATGTGTAACTAAAACCCATATTCGGGTTAGGGTTAAATATTTGTGACTTATGTTTTTGAGATTTGAATCTTAATGCTTGTTTCGTTATTCGATTAAACCTTGTGCTCATTATTTGGATTGAATTGTGAAGTTAAGTGGAGGTTTGGAATAACAAAGCTTAACTGATCAATTCAACTCCCCTATTTACTATTTGTTGATACTAGAGAGCTATTAACAAGTAGTGCACTAATTCGATATATCTTGGAATGGAGTATTGAATTATTAGGTTTAATTGTGGTGTAGGCGTCCGGAAAGACACTACTTTAGGTTATAACTTGGAATGGAAGTAACCACACTTAGGAATTAGAAACATGATATTTAGAAATCAATGATAAAACCAAGTCACAATTGAATAATACCCTAACCTGAATATTTCCTCTGATATTTACACCTTAGCCATTTTCGTGATTTACAATTGTTTCACTAACAATTACTCTCACCTAGTTTCTTGTTTTTCTCCATTACAGAACAAAGTAGTAGCTATCTAGCTCCCTTGGGTTCGACCCTTGCTTACCGCTGTTCTAATCCACAGTTCGAAGTGAGGAAAATATAAATTGTTTTTGCACAGGTACGACGACAGCCTGTTCAAAATGGCGCCGTTGCCGGAGAAAAATCAGAGACGACACACGAGCTCTTCCCCTTGCTCCTCCGTGCGCCGCCCATAGCCACCGTGCCTTGCTTTTGAAATCTCGATCTCATAGTGAAGTTCTTGTCCCTTTTATTTCCCTGCATTATTTAATTATGAATATGTGTAACTAAAACCCATATTCGGGTTAGGGTTAAATAATCGTGACTTATGTTTTTGAGATTTGAATCTTAATGCTTGTTTTATTATTCCATTAAACCTTGTGCTAATTATCTCGATTAATATTGTGAAACTGAGTTGATACCCGGAAAGGTTAGATTTAGTTGAACGATATAAATCCATTGTTTACTGTTTGTTTGATACTAGAGAGCTACAAACAAATAGAGCACTAATTTGATATATCTTGGAATGGAGTATTGAATTATTAGGTTTAAAAGAATTAGAAACATGATATTTAGAAATCAATGATAAAACCAAGTCACAATTGAATAATACCCTAACCTGAATATTCCTTTGATTGATAAATCCCTTGCACTTCTCGATTATTACACTAACCTCTACTTTCACATTAGTTTCTTGTTCTTTTTCTCTATTACAGAGCGAAGTAGTAACCATCTAGCTCCCTAGGGTTCGACCCTTACTCACCACTGTACTCACCCACAGCCAAGAGCGAGGAAAAATATAAATTGTTTTTGCACAGGTACGACGACACCCTGTTCAAAATGGCGCCGTTGCCGGGGAGCTAAGCACGGTGAAATTTGTTCTTCCTTTAATTTTTCATTTCTTTTCTGTTTGCTTAATTCGAAATTCGCTATTCGGTGACTTCAATAATTCGAAAATCCCAACTGTTTGCTTTTTGTTTTCCATTCTTTTCGATTTCCGATTTCTAGCAGTTAGAGGGTTCTGTCACCAAGACTTACGAGTCTAAGGAAATTGGGTTTTAAGTGGGACCGCTGTGACCCCTCCAATTTCCTGGGGACCCTTTGCTGCTAGTCTGTTCTTGCTATCTCGGTGCTATGCTAGTTCGCACCTTTTTCTGATTCACCTGCAGATTCAACATGTCTTCCTACTATGGAAGTGAGCCGTGGAATTATGGGGAATACTATCCACCACCCTCCCTACGAGAAGTCCGAGAAATGATCGTGCACCTTGAGCAATCCCGGGATGAAACTTTGGATGAGTACTTACGGTACTTTGATTCCCTTGTGATAAGCTGCCCGCACCATGGATTCACAGACTTATATCCTCTTCAAGTGTTTCTCGCCGGGATGTTACCACATGAGTGGAGTTGGCTCACTGAGGAGGCAGAATGCTCGGTCTATGACATGACCATAAGTGCTATTTGGGACTTGATAGACGATTTGGCCAAGAGATCTAAACCAATACAAGAGCAAACCAAATCACTAGAGGACATGGTAAGAGAGCTGGCAGCTAGCACCCAGCAGACAAGTGCATACCTGAACCAGTATATAGCCAACATCGATAAAGGCTCAGCCGAGTTAGCAGAAACAATATCCAAGTTGAGCAGAAATCAGGAGGAAGATGTCGGTACAAAAACAGGGGAGGACATGGCAGAGGATCTAATAGAGCCTATCTCGGAGCCCATAGAACCAGCAGAAGATGAGGACCAATGGTTGAAGGAAGAAGAGCTCAATTCGGACTACCCAAAATATTTGGAAGAAGACAGGCCACTAGCACCTCTAGAAGAGCCGACCGAGCCACTCGAGTCAGTCCCCATTACCGAGCTCTCCAAGATATGCACTGACCTCATTACGGATATGCCCGAGACAGAACCAGTCCTTACTATCGCAGCACCAGAGGCAGAGCAAGTCCTCACTGTCGAAGCAGTCAAAGAAAGTCTAGTGCCTGACACTCCTCTGCCAGTTCCTATACAGGTGATTGCTCCTAAGGACCACATGATCGACAAGGATAAGCTTGAAGGCAGAGTAGAAGCAAAGCATGAGCCAGAGAAGGCAACGATGGAGTACTCACTCATCACAGTTCGAGAAGAGCCGCCTGGAAAGCATGGTAGAAACATTGTTCCTCGAGCACTTATTCCTAGACAACCACTCATCTGTGCCAAGAAGAAGAAGATTGATATGGGCGCACACTTGATGTCTCTTGAAGATAAAGAACTGAACGTCCATGCTAATCACTCATACATAAAGAAACGACCGAGGCTTGGCACGTTTGAGTGGAGACCAGGATGGAGAAGCACTAGAGCACGACTCGATGGACCAATGACTATGATAAAGGTGGCCTCGCCAGCTCAGAAGGATGTAAAGGCGAATCCGCCTGATCTTTGGAAGGTAGAGCCAAATGGACAGCTAGAGGAGCAGTATGGACGAACAGAAGGAAAGGCCGAGAACAAATATGACCTCACACGCCCATGGGATCCTAACTTGTGATCCCTACAGGAGGTACTGTCGAGCCAACGACGTTAAACAAAGGCGCTCGCAGGGAGGCAGCCCTGCACGGTTTGCACGTTTTTTTTACATTTCAGTTTATTTATTTACTATGTTTATTTATGAGTCATTATTGTCACATTGTACTTGGGAAAGAAAATGATCTTCATGCAGGGACAGAGGCGAACGTATCAGAGATGTTAGCGACAGACTGTATCTAGCATGAGTAGTTCACACCTCGAATAAGTTGTGTCGAGAAACATGAGCGTTTAAAGATTCTGTCACAAAGACTTACGAGTCTAAGGAGGTTGGGTTTTAAGCGAGACCGCTGTGACTCCTCCAACCTCCTGGGAATCTTTTATTCGTCTTAATGTCATTGACGCAGACCTTTCGGTGTGCAACAAACTCACGCTGCGATGCAAGCTCCAATGGTGCTCTTCGAGGACTCACAGGAGAACTATCAGCCATCTCTCATTGTCACGCACGCACGAGGGAAGTGCCTGTCCTTACTCTATTCTTATTTCCCTTTGTTTTATTGCATGCATTGTGTGTCTTGATTTAAGTCGTACCGTGAGGACACGGCTCATTTCAAAAGTGTGGGGTGGGAGAGTCAGTTATCGAGTCAGCATGTTTGTTTCACGCCCACCACACAGAGTCAGCACGTTTCGAGTCATTTTTAAAATTTTTGTACATGATACTTCACTATTTCCTAGACTTGCAGTAGTGGATAATGATTGGGTGAAATAGATATAGCCGATTTTACATGCATGTCTTGGTGAAAATTGATTTGTGCGACTAGCATGTGATCTTAAAATTTTGCGTGCCTTTGTTAGTTGAGATAAACAGGGATGTGGAGTTGATAGCAATGCCCTAGAGAGACTTGACAGATCGTTCAAAGGCCGAACTCAGGATATGTGGTTATGTGGAGTTCGTGGAGGCTAGCACTTCGAGGCAACATAGTACGAGTCTGCTCCGCCGCTGCGGTACCCTTTGCGGTTGGTCGGGACGGGAAAACTTCACACCGTCCAAGCTCTAGTCCAAGTAGCCGAGAAAACAGGCAAGCGACCCTTGACTTGACCCGTGTCGAAAGGACGATGATGAGTAAGAGCAGGAAGGTTTCTAATCCGAGTAGCCGGGAAAATAGACGAGCGACCCTCGGCTTGACTCGCGTCAAAAGGAGGAGAAACCACGGTTCGATCAAATCACAATCCGCACTACAAAGCAACAAATTCACAACCATCGTGATAGTCCACACGTCTCATGTGACAGCATCATTGAAATTCCGAATCAGATGACACTATAGCTGACCGAAATCTCTCAACACTTTGGAGCTCGAATCAATCACGTGCAAGAAAAAGCGGCAAAGCATAACCACATAGCAGCGAGTTCGAGCCCGAGAATGAGGGTTCATGGGTCTAAACAGGGCTATCTCCAGATACATCCGAATTGATTTGCATCTCGACCCAAAGGTAACACGTATCTTTAACCCATGTTTTAGCACAAAGACATTAGTAGCGAGCATGCATAACAGGCGAGATCTAGAGTAATCGATTCATGTCCATGTAGCACGTCTAGGATGACCGAAGCTTTGTGATGTTCGTACTTCATTTTTTTCCTCTTATGACCTAGTCCTTGTTCGGGATGAACAAGTTTAAGTGTGGGGTGGTTTGATGAGCCGTATTTATACGACTTGTCGAGTCATTAAATCCCACCATTTCATTCACTGTATTATGCGAACAGTTACTTTTTAGTGTTGTTTCGTGTTTCAGGTGATTTGGAAGCTCTAGGAGGAATCACGCTTAAAAGACGGCATTTTCATGCCAGAAACATCGCAATTGAAGATCAGACCAAAGGAGGGCCGTGAACAGTGTTTTTCGGCTCGTGAACAGTAACTCCGGCGTGAATAGTGATTCCGGCGTGAATAGTAACTCCGGCGTGAATAGTGATTCCGGCGTGAACAGTGTCCGATGAACAGTAATTCCGGCCCATGAACAGTACTTCGGAAAAAAGTCCAAGTTCCAAAGTCCAGCAGCCGGCCCAATTTGTATGCGATGCTAGGGTTTCGTAGCTTTATGACCAAGTTAGGGTTTCTCAAACCCTATAAATAGAAGAGCAGTGCTGCCATCCATAATCATCCCATTCTACTCAAAAATCAGAGACGACACACGAGCTCTTCCCCTTGCTCCTCCGTGCGCCGCCACTGCTCCACCGTAGCTCAGCCCATAACAGCCGTGACTTGTGCTTTGTAATTCTCGGTCATTAGTGAAGTTTTCTCGTTTCTTATTTACTGCATTATTTCTTTATGACGATGTGTAACTAAAACCCATATTCGGGTTAGGGTTAAATATTTGTGACTTATGTTTTTGAGATTTGAATCTTAATGCTTGTTTCGTTATTCGATTAAACCTTGTGCTCATTATTTGGATTGAATTGTGAAGTTAAGTGGAGGTTTGGAATAACAAAGCTTAACTGATCAATTCAACTCCCCTATTTACTATTTGTTGATACTAGAGAGCTATTAACAAGTAGTGCACTAATTCGATATATCTTGGAATGGAGTATTGAATTATTAGGTTTAATTGTGGTGTAGGCGTCCGGAAAGACACTACTTTAGGTTATAACTTGGAATGGAAGTAACCACACTTAGGAATTAGAAACATGATATTTAGAAATCAATGATAAAACCAAGTCACAATTGAATAATACCCTAACCTGAATATTTCCTCTGATATTTACACCTTAGCAATTTTCGTGATTTACAATTGTTTCACTAACAATTACTCTCACCTAGTTTCTTGTTTTTCTCCATTACAGAACAAAGTAGTAGCTATCTAGCTCCCTTGGGTTCGACCCTTGCTTACCGCTGTTCTAATCCACAGTTCGAAGTGAGGAAAATATAAATTGTTTTTGCACAGGTACGACGACAGCCTGTTCATGCATCTATGGCATCAACGCTTGGGACACATCAATTTCAGATCCTTGAAGTTTCTGTCCAACGAGAAGTTGATTGAAGGTATTCCTAACATTATAGGAGATATGCAAACTGTTTGTGGTGATTGTCAAGTAGGAAAGCAGACTCGAGCAGTGCACAAGAAAGTGGATAGAGTCTACACCAAGCGTCCTCTTGAGCTTTTGCACATGGATCTGATGGGACCAATGCAGGTGGAGAGCATTGGGCGGAAGAGGTGTGCCTTCACATGTGTAGATGACTACACCAGATACTCTTGGATCATGTTCTTGCGTGAGAAGTCTGAAACTGTGCAAGCCTTTGTACAGCTTGCTACCTGCCTGATTAATGAAAGGAGAGATCGAGGAGAAAACCTCTTGTCCATTCAAAGTGATCATGGGAGGGAATTCGAGAATGAGAAGTTTGCACAGTTCTGTGATGAGCAAGGTATTGTACATCAATTCTCATCTCCTATCACACCGCAACAGAATGGAGTAGTAGAGCGGAGAAATCGAACTGTACAAGAAATGATGAGAGTTATGTTGCATGCGAAGAACGTTTCTTTAAATTTGTGGGCTGAGGCTATGTCAACAGCTACCTACGTCCTGAACAGAGTCCTGATTCGACCAGGGATGGACAAAACGAGCTATGAGCTTTGGAAAGGAAGAAAGCCCACTGTTAAGCACTTTCATGTCTTTGGAAGTACTTGTTATATTCTAACGGATAGGGAGCAAAGGTAGAAGCTGGACATGAGGTGTGATGAAGGACTGTTCCTGGGTTATTCTCCAAACAGCAGAGCCTATCGTGTGTACAATAAGAGAACTAGAGCAGTGATTGAGTTAATCAATGTGGTGATCAACGATGCCAAGGATTCTCCTCTGAGGAAGGAACCAGATGATGATATGGAGACGCAGTATACTCACCTTAAGCATGTACAAGGGTATGTACCAGATGCAAATTCTGAAATTGTGCCTGAAACTGTGTTAGATTCGGCCGAGGAGAATAATGATGTTCACATGCGAGATGCTGAAGGAAGTGAGGTGAATCAAACTCAATCAGGAGGTGGTGAAGCTAACTTACAACCTTCTAGCAGAATCCAGAAGAATCATCCCTTGTCTAGTGTCATTGGCGATCCTCACGACAAGATGAGAACCAGAGGTAAAATCATGTCAATTATAGAGATATGATTAACTATAGTTACTATTTATCAAAGGTGGAACCAAAGAATGTGAAGGAGGCCTTGCAAGATGATTATTGGATCACTTCTATGCAAGAGGAGTTAGGCGAATTCACTCGTAACAGTGTTTGGGACCTTGTGCCCCGTCCAAGTGGCGTCAACATCATTGGAACGAAGTGGATATTCAAGAACAAGACTGATGAAAGTGGCAACATTACAAGAAATAAGGCCAGGCTGGTGGCTCAAGGGTACACTCAGAACGAGGGGATCGACTTTGATGAGACATTCGCCCCAGTAGCACGCTTGGAAGCTATTCGACTTCTGCTCGTAGTTGCATATTACTTGAAGTTCAAACTGTTCCAGATGGACGTAAAGAGTGCATTCTTGAACGGTCTGTTGTCTGAGGAAGTGTACGTAGCTCAGCCTAAAGGATTCGAGGACCCTCATCATTCAGATCATGTTTACAAGCTGAAGAAGGCCCTGTACGGCCTAAAGCAAGCTCCTAGAGCTTGGTATGAGAGGTTGACAATATTTCTCATGAGGATGGGATACACTCGAGGAGGAATAGATAAGATTATGTTCGTGAAGAGGGATAACAAACACTTTATCATTGCACAGATCTATGTCGATGACATTGTGTTTGGCTCAAACTCTCAAAAGATGGTGGATGAGTTCGTGGCCCAGATGCAAAGCGAGTTTAAAATGAGCATGGTAGGCGAAATGAACTATTTCTTGGGGTTGCAGGTTGTACAGTCAAAGGAAGGAATTTTCTTGACTCATGCCAAGTATGCTAGAAATCTAGTGAAGAAATTTGGACTGGACAAGGCTGCCCACAAGAGAACTCCAGCCGCTACACATTTGAAGATTACTAAGGATGATGCAGGAGCTTCAGTAGACCAGACCTTGTACATAAGCATGATTGGCAGCTTGTCATACCTGACTGCGAGCAGACCAGATATTTGTCAAGCGGTGGGAGTCTGTGCCAGGTATCAGGCAGATCCGAAGGAAAGTCACTTATTGCAGGTAAAACGGATTATCAAATATGTAAGTGGTACTGCTGATTATGGATTGTGGTACACTAGAGATACAAGTGGTTGTATTATTGGCAACTCCGATGCAGACTGGGTTGGCAATGTTGAGGACAGAAAGAGTACTTCTGGTGGATGCTTCTTCGTGGGCAATAACCTAGTATCTTGGTTTAGCAAGAAGCAGAACAGTATTTCACTGTCATCTACTGAAGCGGAGTATATGGCTGTAGGGAGCTGTTGTGCTCAAATGCTTTGGATGAAGCAGATGCTCAAGGAAGTGGGACTGGATCAGAACACCATGACGTTATACTGTGACAACATGAGTGCAATCAGCATCTCTAAGGATCCAGTATAGCATTCGCGGACGAATCACATTGACATCAGACACCACTTCATTAGAGAGCTACTTGAAGATAAAATCATCGGTCTGTTCCACATGCCAACAGAGAAACAACTAGCGGATATTCTGACAAAGCCGTTGGATGCTGAGAGGTTTGAGACACTAAGGCCTGCACTTGGCCTTTGTGTCATGAAAAACTAGAATGTTTTGACGCCAGGGGCAGTCAGCTGAGCAGAAGTCTCTTATATGTGCTGACGTGCCAGGTAGTAAGGGGGGAGCTATGTGTTTAAATCAAACTGTGCAAGCTCTTTGAAAAGTTATTCCGACGGAGATTCAAAGGAGGCTGTTGTTAAGGCTGTCGATTCCACCAAGATGCTACTGGTGACTGGTCAAGATCCAGTCTTGTTGGAGAAGGAGTCTACCATTGAGGGGGAGACTACGTAGATTGGCACATCACACATTGAGAAGAAGAAGTATGGACAGGCCAAGACTCCAGTCAAAGGGGTTTCTTCAGTAAAACCTAAAGGTACGCCTTTTGTGCCTGTTGCTGAACAATCTAGTGTTACTGATGTTCCTGTTGGGGTGCCGAGTGGTGGAAAAAGTTTGGTGAAAGAATTGGTGAAGAAGAGAGTGGCGGACAGTTTAGTTGGGGACCAAGTAGTGGTCGGAGGTGGCTCGATTTCTGTTGCAGATTTGGTGACGCAAATTCAAGTAGAATTGATGGCTATCTTAGTGACAGAGAAGGCTAAGCCTACTGAATATGAAGAGGAGTAGTCTTTGCAAAGGTCCCTTGCCACTTGCGACAAAAAGGGGGAGAATCTGCATGAGTAGAGATGCGTGGCTGTGGATTGGACGCTAGGCTGTGATGATGTGTGCTGCAAATGATTTGTGTTGAGAAGTATTCAGGCGAGACTGTGACTATGCTAGCAACTATCTTCTGTGCAAGATTATACTACTGGTTACAAAGAGGTCATGCAGAAGAAGTGTTTTGCCTCAAATGTCAAGGGGGAGATTGTTGGGGTATAAAGTGCCATCTAGGCAAAACACAAATATGTGCAAGAAGATGTCAAAGTGATCTGTGCTAGCATCTGTGCAAGATCTATCTGTCAGTTCCGAAAAATCAGCATGACTGATGCTCACCCAAGTTAGACGACTCAGATATATCAGCATGACTGGCGTTTTCATAAACTATGTCCGGGGAGGGGGATTGATCATGATTTGAATTTTCTTCTTCATAATCAAATAATGGGGCACCCGTGATCGGGTGCGGTATAGTTGACCAATTATTTACGTACTCCGTTTCCACTAAATCTTCCCTGTGTAGGGTCCAATTGAAGTAGTCTGGTGTGAATCCATATTTGTACAAATGCTCCTCCGTCATTCTTTTATTGATGAATCTCCGGTTTTTGCATCGCATACATGGACATCGGATTTTGTTGTCATTATCTATGAAACCATTTGCCTCGGCTGTCTGAATAAAATTATTGACTCTGGCAATGAAAACATCATTGGTGTATGACTCCCCGTGAGCCCGTTCTTCGTACATCCATCTCCGTTCATTATATAAATATGCCATTTACATTTATATGTTGTATGATTTAAGGTGAAACTGAAATATAGTACCTCACGTCGTGACTGGATTGCAGCAATTATCAGCACGGGTGCATGGTCCGATTTTCCGATGCCTTAAATCCTTGGACATTGCAGACAATAGAGATCTTGTAATATTCAAAAATTTGATTGTAAGCGTGTATATAGACAGATGGTTGGAATATGGCAGTCCAAATACATCTATTTAATGCGTTATTTTATACTGTTAGGAAAATATCTAAACTTTATTGACGGACTCGTAATGGAATGTTGATGATAAATATTACGTCAAAATAGCGGTTCCATTCCGTCATAGAGCGGATTCTAATATAAGCAGTACAATTATTTATATATATATTATTGCGCTTCGTAGTAGACGCTGTTGTTGGTACCCCACAACAGCGCTTAAATTAAGAAAGCGCTGTTGTACCCCAACAACGACAGCCCGTAATTAAAGAAGCGCTGTGGTACTTTAGACAGCTTCTCAAAACCTAACGTTCTTGTCGGCGGTACAGTGACGGAAAACAGCCGGAATATAGAATATCTAATGCTGCGAGATTTTACTTTTAATGATCTTTTTTGATTCTTATGCTGGTCAGTCAACGATACTACTTGATTATGTTTCATGCCAAGCTCTTTTCTGTTCTCATTTGTCTTGTGCAGAATTTGTCCCTCACATTGAGCGAATAATTCTGAATAAGACGGTAGGAGAACTGAATGGGTTTGATCAAGAAGTATAACCAAATAAATTGGTTGACTGACAAACACAAGAAATCAAAAAAGAGGTTTAAAAGAAAAAATTCGCAGCATTATTTAAACAATACTGTTGGTTAAATTGAAACAGGGGATTGTAAGGGATTGTAAGCGTGAATATAGAAATAGAAAATATGTTACGAATACATCCAAGTTCTGCACATGTACATATTTATAAGAAATTTCCCCCAAAAAAGCGGCAATATTCCGTCATTATTGTTGGATTTGACGCATGCTTACTGAAACCTATCTAGTAAATGGGAAGTGACGTTTGGCATACCAATTACGACCAGCTTCTTTAATTCATCGATATTAGACGAAAACAAATTTGCGTTGATTTTCTGTGAACTTTCCGCTCATTTGACGGATGAATTAGGTAATGCAGACGGAATGGCTGCAGTTATTGGGAATTTAATGATTAATGTCCACCGACTGCGAATCGTCACAACGTACGTATAATACTTAATTTACAATTGTTTAGAAAATGCATGATTAATATGTTTAATGTTTAAAACAAATTACAATTTATTTACACCTGCAAAAATATTGTCAATTATATTCAAATTCCCAAATATAAGTATATCACAACACTTTACAATTGGTATCACACTCTTCGTTTAGGTTTCATTTTGTATTATATATATACTATTGTCGGTTTTATAATTTCATTAATATGTAAAAAAATTCAACAACGTAAAGGAGAGTTAACTTCATTACGGATGTTCAACATCAACAACATAAAAGCGCTTATTTCAAATGATTTCCAACGCTAATTTCATAAACGCAACAGTCGCGATCATTCATTTCCGGGTGACACACGGGGGGATGGCTGGTCAACTTCTTGGTCATCTTCACATTGGGGTGGCTTTGAAGAAGTGCTGTATCTACTATTCTCCTCGTCATGTTTGTATTTTTCCATACTGAAACTATGCTCTCCTAAACAGTTCGAGCCATTATCACATGGATAAAATGGATCTTGAGCTGAACAAAAATATCCTTCAGAACCGCTTGATTCCTCTTCAGACGGCATGTTTGCAAATAAACGTTCAGCCGCAGAATTCGTACTCATTATATGAAATTGTCGAGATGAAATGTTAAAGACAAGATAGTAATGTTACTTATAGGGTGGACGATCCATGATTCCGTCTTGTTTCGGCTATTAGTCCGTTCTGTGTGTAATAAGGTTTTATTAAGATATGTTTAATTTGAAAAATTAGCTCTACGACAGCGCTTATCCTATGAGGCGCTGTTATAATTCAAGTAACAACAGCGGTTTATTAATATATGCTGTCGTTGAAAATAGTATAACAGCGCCTTAATAATAAACGCTGACGTTACTTACTTTATAACAGCCTGTAAATAATACACGCTGTTATAAAGTATAAAACGGCAGCGTGTATTTATTAGGCGCTGTTAAATGGCATTTAACGACAACGTATATTAATAAACCGCAGTTGTTACTTGAATTATAACAGCGCCTCATAGGATAAGCGCTGTCGTAGACCTAAACTAGGTTTATTAACTCACCCACCAACATAACTCCACATTTTCACTCGGTCGACATACTCGGATTCACCTCGCCTTCAAATTGTTACTGCCGACTTAGCCCACCGAAGCACACAAACAGATTTGTCAGTCCACGGTATAACTCCACGGGTATGCACGTATTTAAGTTCCCGTTTACACTTGCGTCCATGTCGTCGTTCAAGTAAATCTAAATGTTTCCGACTGGCGTTCTGTTTTAACCTTAAGGTTTGATTGGATTTTGTTACGATAGCCAGTTGTTGAGATTCGATTATTGTTCGTATTTGAATAATCTGAATCCTGATGTTTCACCCCTACTATCCCAACTCGTGGTTACGTCATATGGAAACTAATTTGTTGTACTAAAGTATGTTCGTGTAAGCTCCGGTATGTTAGGGATTTGGTTTTTACATTGCAATAACGGTTACTAACGCTTGCATAAGCCCTCCCAATGTAATAAGTTGTATTATTTGTTACTTTTTCAAGGAATATGGATAGCAATAGTGCCACGGAGGGAGGCTCGTCATCAAACCGTAAGAACAGGGGGCCAACCACGATGAAGAATTTTATCGATCAACATAAAGATGGGACTAAGGAGCATGTGACGGTTGAGCCGGACGGAACAATTGCCGGTAAAAAGAGGGCATCATTCAGGACATTCATTGGTAAATAAATATGATGTTGAGTAATTGTTTACGTAATGAATAACAAGTGCTACTGCGTTGACAAAAGTAATTAATATATTATGCATATGCAGGGACAGTTGCTAAATCTCGAGTGCCAATTACATACGAAAATTGGAAGTTGGTGCCCAGAGAGCTAAGAGATTCTGTGTGGGACGAAACACTGGTATGGTCTGGCGATGAAAAAGGTTGGTGAATTTCTGCATGTAACAAATTATTAACAAATGGTTGTTTTCATTTGTAGAGATACTTTGATGTGCCCCAAAATGACAGTACTATTAAGTTGAGGAAAAAGGAGATACGAGCGGCCGGGAATATGTGGAGAAACTTCAAGAGCGAACTTGCAAACCAGTACATATATTGGTCGAAACAAGGACATGACCCAAGAGAGAAGTATTCGTACATTAGTCCGGAGGACTGGGCGAGGTTCGTGGAACAGCGCTCGACTCCCGAGGCACTGAATACTAGGGAGAAGAACATTGCTCGCGCAAAATCAAACAAGTTCCAGCATACATTGTCTCGAGGCGGGTACATTAAGGCTAAGGAGGATATTGTCGCAGCAAAGAAAGCAAGTATGGAGGCTCAAGGATTAACATCGTCTGGGGATGAGCCTTTAATACACATTGAGAGGCATGAGGTATGGCTGAAGGGTCATATCCGAAAGAATAAAGAGTACGTGAACGAGTCGATGAGGGAGGTGGCTGAAAAAATGGTAAGTTACTTGTACAGAGCATTATAGTTCCAAACTTCATGACTCATTTGTGATATTGATTGACGTAAAATGATTGGTAACAGGTACAATTAGAAGAGCAAGTCGCACAGGGATTATTTACATCCCAAGGTCGAAGAGACATTCTGACGGAGGCCACAGGAAAGGATGAGTACCCTGGACGCACGCGTGGGGTCGGTAGTTACGTAGGTTGGAAGGAGGTATTCGGGAAGAAGTCCTCTTCATATTCATCAACACGGTCTAGTGGTCTACAGTTACATCGCAAGCTCTGACGCTATATACACAGGATGGTAGTACCAATCCAGACTCCTTTGGAGATATACCTGAGGTATTATGCTTAGTCTTTCAACTCGAAACACATTAAAGTGTATGGTGTTCATGCATAATGTAGACCTTTGTTGAATTTTGTGGTCAAACATCAGGTTGGGAAGAAATGCTTAATACATGTGGACGACGGTTCCGATGCGGGATTGCGACTCGTGGCAATTGGCAAAGTGATGGAAGGACGAATTGTGCAATTTCAAGAGTTGGATGAAGATATGGTGAAGGTGATGGTAGACGAGGCGATTGAAGGATGGAGGGAGCTCCCAAAAAGGTTTGGGAATATGGAGAAAGTGTCGGATGTAGTGGGTGGTTTCTTGGGATGGCCGAAGTATCTAGTACGCATTGATCAAAAGGTTACTACGTATATTCATATCTTCCCAACTAAACACCTATTTGATAGTGTCATATGTACACATAATCGAACGATGTTATTCATTTTGAATAGGGGTACGATGAGTTCAGATATTTCAAAATGCTAAGCTCCAGTATCAACAACGACATGCTTACCAGAATGAAAATGCATTGTCGCTTTCTTCACGAACACGCTACCCATATGGACAAGTCAACCAACTATTCGGTTTACGTTAGTAGCAAAGTGTTTGGTGATGATAGCTTCATCCATTTGAATCATAGTTGCATTACTGAGTTCACAAAATTAGAAGCTTGGGTGCATCATCTGCAGAAGTTTACATGAAGTAAGTTTTACTGGTTTCATATTAAATTGATTTATGAAAGTTTATAAGATTTGTACTAATTAACGTCAAATGATAGCAGATTCATATACGAAACGATCAAATCAGGCATACGGTTTGGATTCTTCAGACCAAGTTATATGACTCTGTCCGTATCATTCGATGTCAGGTTCGAGTTCTTCCAGAAGAGATGAAGTATGCCTGGCTACGAGCATAATTTTTGCTACTTGCTTCCTTACGTAGATGTGAAAGAGTGAGTTTCTATTTGATATTATTGTTTGATTGTCTTGTTTCAATGTGGTGGCTATATCACTAATCTACATTGGTTATGGTAAATCTATGTTAGGTATCATTGGATGTTAGTTGTCCTATTCCCAAAGAAGCGAGTGGCCCTTTGGCTCGATCCAAAGCGAGTGGCCCTTTGGATGTTAGCTGGACAAGGCACCGCGGCCTGATGCGGTGAATTTTGTTAACACGTAAGTAATATGGTGGTGCATTGTAGTTAATTACCTTTATAACATCACTTCACAAATTTTGTATGTAAATATTACCTTAATGCTGCAGGAGCATGGGTCTGTGCTTCAACATCCCGTCAGGTGGCGACGTAGATTGGAAGACTGTGACGGTATAACTCATAACCTATGATATTTGGTATACAACTTAATATTTCATTAATTAATAACGTTCAATGATTATATATTCATTCGTATTTCAGGTCCCGCATCAACCCCCGGACACAGAAGTGTGTGACTATTATGTCATGCAATATATTCTGGACACAATCAAGTTCGTCCAGGACACAAATGGAATATTTGAGGACGACATGACACAAGTAGGTGCGTAGTAAAATTTATTTATGCATTAACAATTGATCTCGCGGTCACAGCTAATCTTTATAATTTTGTTTTCGTATAGTGTTTCCCTACAGGGCTACGACCATATGATGACGCAATGTTTGATGATATGAGGGAGCACTTTGCCGAGGGTTTGATTACTTACATACAACAAGCGTATCAGCATGCAATATAAACTTGAATGAGACTAAATTTTGATTATATAAAAATGTGTTTTTGTTTAAGTTTCAAATTCGGCCATTACAACACATAGTCATTTCACTCAACGCTTGTTCTGCAAATTTTTGTGACATAGACGTCTCAACCAAATGAATATAAATGAAGCAATTTAATAGCACGAAAAGTTATTTATAATGGTATTTATGTAATAAGCAATGTATAAGCAATTTATTGTATAAATGTTTACACGTATATCTAAGCAATTTATATTCGTAGTTGAAAAACCGCTTAAAAAAGGCGTCAGTTATGACAGCGCTTATTACACAAAGCGCTACCTTATGTACAATGTATGACAGCGCTTTATATAATACGTGCTGTCATACCTGAAAGAAAAGTTGTTTTTACTACTTTATCGTCCGGTATAAAGTTGTTTTAACGTTTAATCAATTTGCGTTATTCAAAACCCTTCAAATTTACTGTGTTATATAAAAAAGAGGTTTTGATCAAGGTGTTAAATTGTCAATTTACGTTATGAATTCATTTGGAAAGCACTTTAATTTATTTAATTCATGGAATACAAAGTTATCACTGATTGATTTATAACAAGATCACGAGGAGTCCAACATATTGTCGAAAGTTACAGGTTGGTTGGCAAGGACAAGGACAAAAGTGAATTCCGTCCAGTCCTTCGCGTCCTACGCATCCCAAGATGATCAGTGATGATGATTTTGCATCTCCTCATAAAATTACCCCGAATCCGACTTTCATATTGTGCATCCCAAGTAGATATACGCTACAAGCAAATCATTTGTAATACTTCTCAATTTGTGTCATCCAAATGAAAGTAAAACATTTTCTGAGTTACTGCTTTCTACCTGAAACTCCTCGAACCAAATGTCCTTGCAGCTTTCTGGAATCATGCTCCATGATGCCCACGTTGCGTCCCAACATTTTGAGATGCATTCTTGAGCAATCCTTCGATGAACAGCGAATGGGAAGAAACTGTTACAAAAGTGGGGATTACATAACGGAAGCAGTTATGATGTACAGTCAACTTGGATAGAAAAATAGTAAGTGGTTACGCGTGTCTGCCAATAGGTACAACGTGATCTCTACCGGCAAGTGAATTTTCACCGAAACTCACACGGTCAAATGAAGGAGACATGTTGACGATTGGAAGGAAGTAGATACTTAATGAATGGGTGGGACTTCAAGAGTTCTCATACATATATAGCGCAATAATGAATGTTTGCATAATTCATTCCGGTCACATACCGTCCATTTTCCATCACCTGTTGACGGAAGTAACATGTTATGTTGACGAACATTACGGAACGGTCTATAATTAACGCCCAATTTGTAACGGATTATTGACAGAAAAGTGACGGAAATTTGAAACTTAAACTGGAAATGGGATGAAGATGATTTTGAAGAATTTGCCAATCAGTGAGACGAGTAGTATCTTACAAGATGACATAAATATTTACGGTTGTCTCGTAAGAAATACATCTCAATATATGACGGAAGAGAAATTCTTCATAATCATCTTGCACCCAATGTCCAGTATACGTTGCAAAATATGTGTGCTTTAAAATAAAAAAAAATTTGAGAGTAACAAAGTGTGTTGGGAATAGCAAAGTGTGTTGAGAATTGCAAAGTGTGTTGAGAATATCAAAGTTTTGTCAAATTGTTTTCAAAATAGCAGTCTTAGTTATAGGGCAAAACTGAAATCCAAAATTCCGTCATTCTTCCATTGCATTTCCCTCGCTTTATAACGGAATAGTAATTTACGATATTCAACAACGCTTTATCTTAAATGCGCTGTTGTAAACGTACATACAACAGCGCTGTTGTAAACTAACATACAACAGCGCCTTTATTATAAAGCGCTGTTGCATACTCCCATAACACAGCGAACAAAATGAATTCTTTTTTAAACGGACAAGTGACGGAATTTGGACGCGTTTATATTGACGGGACTTGGACGGAATCGTGACGGAATAATTGAAAATGTTTACTCGACGAAATAATACCGGACATTTGACGATGGAAATAGACGGAATATGACTGTCAAGGCACGGAATTATTGTAAATTGTCTTTGCCGTATTAATGATGAAAGTTTGACGGGATTAAATTGACGGCATTGTGATGGAGTATCAACGGTATGTGGTTTGTGACGGAATTATGTCGGCAATTTGACGATTTATTTACCGCCATTTTGTCTGTCGCCGTTTTTACGGCGGAAAGATGTGTCGGAAATTTTTGCAAAATTTGTAGTGCACATTTATGGACTTTCTTTAATTTTCTAGTGTGAGCAGGTTAATTTGGATAAATCTGGTTGAACCACTAACACAATACTCTATGATCTAACGAAATCGACCCTTGAATCGATTTTCGTAAAACTAATCCAAACGGGTTCATATTTATTTTTTGAGTAAGTTGACTAGAAAGATCTTACTTGCATTGAGAGGGCCAAATCTCTATGGCTTGAGCATCACTAGTATGAGCCAAGGTAAGAGAGTCTCTCCAGTCCCATACAGGTTCCTTCTCATTGACATAACTACTCATATACATGGCTCTACGATCCGTCGAGTAAACCATTTCTTTTCAGCCGGCTGTTCGAAAAACTCATATGTAACACCTTTCACAGCCTCAAGCAGCTCAGCAGGCACTCCATGGTTGACCACTTGGGAGTACCCAAGAGTTTCCGCAGCACGTGATCAGGTCCATCGACGAACAGGCCCGCTAGGTCGATAGGATGGTGGACTGAATCCAGAGTGGGGTTTGGATGCTCTATGAGAATTCTCTCATGGGGTGGCCTAATGAATTTTTGTGGGACTTTTGCCAAAGCTTGGTCTGCCAAGCCTTTGACGCCATGGCCTCCGCCTTTATTGAATTCGTTCAAGACTGTCTCATCGTCCAAAACTGTAGATGCCATTTTGATTATCGAGGACTTGGAAAATAAAGAGAGAGAGAGAAAGAGGAGTGGTGAACTCAGTTTTGCATATGTACCAATGAGCACTGGTTAATGGTTATATCATTTTATAGGCGGGAAATGCGGTAAGCAATCAATAGTTAGTGTTTAGCCTTCGTTGACAATTCAAACATATTCTACACTTTCCTTCAAATTTTCTTTCCAACCCTCAAATTTCCCATGAATAAAATGGAGCCCCTTCAACAAGGGTAAAACTGTCATTTGAGAATTTTTGCACTTATATTACAGTGTTCTAGAAAACGGTCGCCTAGACCGCCTAGGCGGCATTTTCTTGAACCCGTTCTGTTTTGACCAATTAGGCGGTTGTGGCTATTAGGCGGTTTCTGGGCGGCTCCTGGGCGGTCTAGGCGTCGATTGGGCGGTGTAATCGGCTTCTGGGCGGTCTAAATCAGTTTCTAGGCGGAATGGTCAACTACATGTCAATATTCAAACTTGAAGGGCTTAATTGTAAATTTTAAAAAATTAACTTATTATTGCAACTAGGGATTTGGGTTGTATTGTTTAATTTGTATTGTTTATGCTGCATGATTCTTATTTTTCATAATTTGGATTTGATTAACAATGATAATGTGGATGAAGTCATTTACAATGTTCATATTTATTTGCAATGTCAATGTGCTTGAACCCATGAATTGATTAAAAGTCTACATTCTGTAAAATATGGAGGAAGAAGTTTGTATATTAAATAATGTATATATAATTACATATTAAAAAATATTAAAAATTCAAAACTGATTAATCCCCCTAAGCCCCGATTAATCTTTGGAGACCCTTTTCGTCCGATGCCAATCTACCGTTTTCTGCAACCTTGCTTATATATAATGATGTATTGATGCACAAGGGAAATCTTGAAATCTGAATGCCCATTCACACCTGGTAAAATGTTTTTCATTTATAATAATATAATTATAAGGAGTGGATTTCCACTATTTGGTGGATCATGAATCTTATTTTATAAAAGAATTGAATTTTTTTTTTTGCATAATTCAAAGGTGCATATGGTTATTTATTCAACCAAATAATGGTGGATTTATGGAACTCTTCTCTGGGATACAGTATTAAAATTAATGTTGAGATAAGTGTCCTGTTTACGAATACAAATATTTGTTTAAATAATTTTGCATGTCACTCTCTAACAAATTTTTATACAAATATTTGTTTAAATAATATTGCATGTCACTCTGTAACAATTTTTTTTGTCAACACCTACAACACAAAGACAAAGACAAGGACAAGCATTAGAGGCTACCGCTAACAAATTGTTTTTTGTCAACACCAACATCACATTGAAGACAAGCATTAGGGGCTAGCGCTACTTCACCCAAGTTATCAATAACACCAAATGAATATTCGAATGAAATGGCCAAACAAAACCAAAGCAACGAAAACTCTTTTTTTAGTTTGACGTTGAAGGAATAAACCTGCTATTTTTCTGCTGGGATTTGAAATCGTCGCTAAAAGTCAAGTTGGTCGTCGCTGAAGATTCGAAGCCGTCGTCGCCAAAGCTCAGTTGAATATAGGCGTGTTGGAGGATTCATCGCTAAAGGCCAAAGACCGTTGCTATTGCAAGTGGAGTCCGTTACAGAGGTGGTATTTCGGTACAGCATGAACGAATGAGTGCGCGACACGTCAGACGAATCCGTGACGCGAGTTTGTTACGAATTGCACGTCGAAGATTAGACGCGATGGACGGACGAGATTGCATCTGGACTAAAACTGTATAAAGACTGAAGTTCGAGCTTCATTAGGGTTTATCCGAGCGCGTAAGAGAAACCGATTTCGTTCGACCCCAAATCGTGTTCGTATTTCGCAATTGGTTGAGGGCTTCGTCTCGCAAGGTGATTCCGAGTAGTTTGGCGTTCACTTGTAGCATTTAGCTTGATCCACAGAGAGATCGTAGCTGGTAGACTCGGATGAAGCTTGTAATCGGAATTCTGTACTCCGGCGACGATTCGATCGGTTCCGCGGCGTTGACATAGTAAATTCGGACTGAGCTAGTGAGCACGAGTGGAGTAGCCTCTCACCTAGAGGTGAACCCTCGTGTTCTTTACTTTTTGCAATTTCTCAATTCCGAATTGAATTTAGGGTTTGTTAATTGAAACTTGATTTTCCTTAGTGCTCTTGATGATTCTGGTTGCTCTTACACAGCTAGGGAAGTGTTGCCTTTTCGCTTTGTATAGACTTTCCATCTTCTTATTCCGGCGCTTCCATTGTCTCCAGCAACACCGCCTCTCCTTCCCTCTGCGTTCCTCGGTTGTATCACGACTCTTCGAACAAATGAACGAATTACATTTTGCAGGCTCCTTGTCTCGTTTGCCATCATTGCTCTGTTCATCTCCTCTACACTCGTACTACTGGAGTCTCCCATCTCCCGTACAATTCTCCTCTCTGTGATAGATTACGCTACCCCGATTGCACACTAATGGGAGCCTTTCACACTTGAATTTGATACAGAATGGTTCATCATCCACATCCTCCAGCTTCATAGACACTCCTCTTTTTATCGGATCATTAATTATAATCTCCACCTTATAGCGAGAAAACTTCTTCTTTTGGATTTCATTGTCCTCTGGCATTTGTTTACAAACTTTACCAATACTTTCAGCGACACCTTGTGTGATTTTGTCAGTCATTAATTCAAGTGGAATGTTATGCAATTGTACCCATAGCTGAACCCTGCTGAAATCTGGATCCTACGCCTTTTTCCCAAATTCTCACCTTCTGATGAGATGATTAGTTGATTTTGATAGAGCCAGGGACGTTCCTCCATCACACTGTCTAACTTAGTCTTGTCTTCAAATTTCACCACATCCATGTTTCCTTTGATTTCTTCAAATGTTACGCCCTTTATCATATTACATGCCTTCTTTAGTATGTTCGCCATTGAAACGATATTGAAGCTTTCTCCGTAGCCAGCTTAAGTACTGCCGCCCACCGTTATATACTCGTCGCCTCCGTCCAAGCATTCTTCCGCACCGATAGAAACTAGAATCATTTGTCCCTTAAACCTTCTCAGCCAGAACATCAACCCCCTTCTCGTCCATTCTTTTCCGATCAAAAATTTGTGGTTAAATAAATAACAAGCTAGTAGTCACGACTTGATTGCTAGGATATTCACTGGGATATCAAGGAAGTGAATAAGGAAAATTCTTCAGGGATTAGCGACCCGAAGATAGGAAGAGATATATGAAGAGAAAAAGTCGTATGATAGTTCTTAAGCCTCAACAGTTTGACTTATGCCTGAAGAATTACTGTTATGCCTGAGATGATGGCTTAAATCAGCAAACTTAGGTAATGTTAAATCAATTTGTTGTATTCTTGAACAATATAGATATTCGTGAGCCCTTAGTTGTACACGTGAATAGTTTTGTTGCATTCCTGAATAACAATAGTTAATAAGTGTTATGATATATGATTGTAAACTATTAAGTAGAATCAATCTTTGGTTATACCTATTTACAACCTCTTTAGATAATCCATTATACCTGTAGTTGCTTGTGTTAAAATCCATGTCCCCATGTCTTTTCATTTGTCTCGTGTAACCTTATAAATAATTAAATATGTCTCGTTGTAAAGAACAAGATTACAATTTCTCCATCCATATTTTCTATCATTTCATTCTCTCATTATAACATGTTATTAGCACGAGTTGCTCAACGTAGTAATCATCTCCCTCTCTAATCCTCCTTCATATTATTGTTCATAATACGATGATGGCAACCTTAAGTCCTCTTTGGAGATAACCTCAAAATAGCCTAGTATATATTTTTGATTCCTCCGAGGTGGAATCATATACATGTAATCATGTATTCCCTGAAGTGTGGACACATGTATCGAATATATTTTTTATGATTCTCCCGAAATGAATTCATATACATGTGTCACGCGTAAGATCGTATTTGACCTCATCTTCGGTGATTTTTCGCTAGATTTTTACTCTGATTATAGATTTTTTGATTTTCAGGCATGTCTTCAGGACATCATCACAAATGGATTTGAAAGTAGACATGATGAATTTAGTCTGATGAAAGCACCAATGATGCAGATTCAATAACCCATAGCAGATTGTGACGAAGAGAACGAGAAATTGGGAGAAAAGAAGACGATAGAGGATTATGGTTTTGAGAAGAAAGGGATGAGAATATTGAGTTAATTCATTGATTGCCCTTTGCACCTTACAAACCAGACTTTTATTCCAAGTCAATTACAAATACTTATTGATAATAATCCCTTCACTAATGACATCACGTAGTCTAGGCTCGTATCTAGTTATCTATGTGTTTGCAAACATTCATTTGTAAAATTTGAGAATACCTAATTTGTGAGAGCATCTACACCCCAGATACAATTGAGGATGTCCTGGGCAAAATTGAGGACGTCTGAATCAGGTGAAATGCGCAGCGCAGCGTGCGGATGGAGAATTTTGCGAGATGTCCGGCGTGACGTTCTAGAAGAAGATGTTGCAGGGAACGTTCTACTCAATGCGTGTGGGGTTTCTGCGATTAAAAAAATTTATAAAAAATATGGGCATGTGTGATTTAGAAACATAATGTGTTTTTGGTCCAAAATGTGTTTTTGGCCCAACTGATAAAAAATGTTCATACATTCAGGGACGGATCTATTTGAGGCCGGGGGTGGCACATGTCACCCCCAAGTTTTTTGGCGTCAACTGGAGAGTTGTAGCCCTTTGAGTTAGCTTTCCAACAAGCTTTGAATCAACCAATTCGGACACCGTATGAGATCTGGGCATGCAAAATACGCCGGCAAGGTCGGTTTGCTCTGTTTTGCCCGAAACTCCATATTTGGCTCAAATTCACTCAACTTTTGCTCCATTTGATTTTTGAGGCTCCGAATGAGACAAAATGTATTTTGGGACCTAATAGACCAAGAATGGTATGAAATGGCATCAAAATTACTTGGAAACGAATCAAAACTACTAAGAAAAATAGAAGAAACTTAGTCAAGTATTTGACTCATCAATCCTATATTGAGTTCATTATTCCCGAATCAATAAGTTATTATTTTTTTCTTATAATTTTTTCTCCCGAGCAACAATTTTTGAGTCAATGTGTTCATTTTAATGCACATGTGCTCGGTGGCTGGTGTCATTACCTTTGCGTTCAAGAGCGATGAAGGATCTGCCTCTGAAGAATATGCTGAGTTCATTGGGATGTAACATGTTAGGCTCTCTCTGGTTTGATATATTCAGTTTTTGTATCAGTTGCATTTTGCTTCATGTTATCCTAGAGATACTTGTTTCATTTTGACAAACCAATTCTGTTAATTTTAATTTCGAAAAAAAATTCTTGGGCTAAAGCCCAAGATGTTTTGGCACCAATTTTTTTATTAGAATTTGAAGTGTATTTTTTAAGAAATTTATACAGTTTTTGTAAAATGACCTAGTAATTTTAGAATTTTTTTCTTCATGATGCAATTATTTTTTTTGTCTGTCACCCCCTACCAAAATTCATGGATCCGTCCCTGCATACATTTCGAATAAATATTATCAAAATTGAAGAAAAAAAATTGAAAAACTCAAAACAAATTTATTTTGAATTTTTTTTTTGTATAAATTCACATCTTACGGATAAAATGTTATGGTTTAATTAATGTTGAAAATTCCTTTTAATTGTACTATAAGAATTTTTAAATATGATTTATTATTAAATTTTTTATGATGAATAGTATTAGGATGTTCTTTTGTGAATATGCCTTGTAGAATATGCCGAGAGGAGGAGGAGAAATGAATTATATTGGGCCTGGGCTGAAATGCTAATACGCCTGTATTTCAGCCCATTTCGTGTCTGCGGCTGTATGAAATAAGGACTTGATTGGGTAGCCCAACCGGGAAAGACAGAGGGTCTGTCCACTTTGACTTATATTTCACTTAACTTAGTTGATCTTAACTGATATTAACTTATCTTAAATGATCTTAACTGATATTAACTTATATTGACTTATGAATAGTAATATTATGATGATGATGATTATGATGATGAATAGTAATTTTATGATGATGATGGTTGTGATGATGATGATGGTTGTGAATAGTAATATTATGATGATGATGAATAGTAATTTTTATGATGATGAATAGTAATATACTGATGATGATGATGATGATGGGGTGATGATGGTGATGAATAGTAATTTTTATGATGATGAATAGTAATATACTGATGGTGATGATGGGGGTGATGATGGTGATGAATAGTAATTTTATGATGATGATGAATAGTAATTTTTATGGTGATGAATAGTAATATACTGATGATGATGGTGATGAATAGTATTTTATGATGATGAATAGTAATATTATGATGATAATGGTATGATGAATAGTATGATGATATGATGATAATGGTGATGGTATGATGATGATGATGATGAATAGTATGATGGTATGAATGATGATGATGATGGTATGATAAATAGTATGATAGTATGATGATGATGATATGATGAATAGTATGATAGTATGATGATGAATAGTGTGATGGTATGATGATGATGATGGTATGATGATGAATAGTATGATAGTATGATGATGATGGTAGGATGAATAGTATGATGATGATGAATAGTATGATGATGATGATGATATGATGAATAGTATGATAGTATGATGATGATGGTATGATGAATAGTATGATGGTATGATGATGAATAGTGTGATGGTATGATGATGATGATGATGATGGTATGATGATGAATAGTATAATAGTATGATGATGATGGTAGGATGAATAGTATGATGATGATGATGAATAGTATGATGGTATGTGAATAGTAACTTAACTTATCTTAACTGATATTAACTGATCTTAACTGATATTAACTTATAGTGACTGATATTAACTTAGAGTAACTTATAAGTCAAAAATATAATTCAAAGTGGACAGGGCCTTGGCTCAAAGCAAAAACGATGTGACAACGTCGTCGACAATCTAGGTATTCGAGTATCCACCGACTGGTAATATGGGTTCGTTCAGCTGCTAGATTGGGTTCTGATATCGGGATTTCGAGGTTTCTTTTGATATATGTTGTCGTTTTTTTCTTCGATTCATTATGTGCTGCTCGGGCTGGGGACTTAATTGATTGTGGGAGAGGTTGTAGAATTGTTCATGGGGGTTTCAGCTTTGATGCTAGATATGTGATATTTGAGAACATCTTCATGGTCTTGTATAATATTTTGTAAGGCTTGTGGGGATCTCAAGTGTCAGAAGGCTTGTATGTTTGATGGAAATAAATCTGAACTTAGTTCTTTCATGTTTTTTTTTGGGTACTTAGAAACAAGCTTTTACACATTGGTTTCAATTGCAATGGCTTCACTAAGTAGTTGTTGATAATGAGGTGACTACTTGGCTGCAGTTTTTAGGCTTCATTAGCACTTCATTCGAGAAGTTGTGCAGTTTTTAGGTATTGTAAGAACTCAGTATTTAGTGCATTGGTTGAGGTTGAACCTCCTAGGGTCATTCTTGACATGAACTGCGTATCATTCCCTGTGTTCTTGTTCTTGCTTGCTGCTTTAATTCTTGCTTGCATTCTCTTTTGGCTATACTTGGTTGAGTCATGGGGAACTTGTGACTTAAAAATTGAGTTCTAGGACATTATTACATTACTGATTATTACATTTCTTGGCTGTTTCACACAATCTTGCTTATTGAGCTTAAATCGACCTTACAACTACAAGCATATTCTTGGACACTCATATACAATGCTTAATTTTCATTGCTATATTTGTTGCTATATGCCTATATCTTTATTTCTTTTGTTCTTCGATACATTTTGTACGATTATTAGAATTATGATTTGTTTCGAACTGGCTTTTAAATGAAATGTTTGTTCAATGCTGATCATATTGGCAGGAGATGACCAAAAGTAAGAGTGTGGAATTACGAGAAGCCTAACGCCCACTTCCCCTTGGTTGGACACCGGAACTGTATCCGCATTGTCCAGTTTCGCGCTGACTATCATTGGATAGTGAGTGCTTGTGATGACAAAACTATTCAATTATGGAATTAGCAGTCGCGCACTAGTTTGTACATACTAGGAGATCAAAAGCAATATGTGACGTGTGCATCATTTCATCCAAAGGATGATCTTTTGATTTCAGCCTCGGGTGAGCATTCGATTCGTATCTGTTGTGACTAGTTTGAAAATAACTTTTTATTGTTATTTCTCTGTTTGTATTCTGATTTGTTATTTTAAACTTCATTTAAGACAGGAAAGCTTGGATTAGATTTGGAACAATGGAAGGGCACAAGAATATCATATATTCAATCAGTTTTATCCAACGGAAGATATAATGATCTCCAATTCCGAGAATAGTAGCCGTACATGGAATTATCACACCAAGAAGGCTGTTAAAATCATTTCTTTTCAAGAGCGACTTCGTATGTTTGTTGCGCACCTAGAGATGAAGCTTATAGCTGCTGAGCATGACAGCGGACTGATCATACTTAAGCTCAAAAGAGAGCGTCCAGCCTTTTTAGTGTACGACGGTTCTCTATTTTATATCAAAGGCTGGTTTTTTGCGATGTTATGACTTGTCGACACAAATTGACAGACTAGTTATCCAATTTTGATGAGGTGCTTCTAATAGGCTCAATCTGGGACCTCAATCACTATCTCGTAGGGCTGATGCCAATGCAGTACTTATCAGTTTTGACGTGGATGATTGATGGTAAAAGTTCTACCCCATTCCAATGGGTCGCATTAAATGAGGCGATAACCTATCAAATTCTCCAAAGGGAATGGGTGCTTAGGTAATTTCGTAGCACGTAATCAATTTGTCATGTCAGATAAGTGTGGTAACGCAATGGTGGTTAAGATCAGGACATTTATTCTTGACACTCATATAGTTGCAATTTCAATGCTGGAACAATGAAAGTGTTGTGTAAAGCTAAGGATAAGGTGATTATTTTGAACCTGTTGCAGCTTTGCAGAATTTAGGTAGATTATGGCCCCATTAATTGTAATCCTTTGGAACATAGTAGAATCCATTATCCTCGTAAAAACAAGGATTAATTACAAAAAGACTACCTGGACTACCACGTCGTTTCAAATCGCAGTCTGGACTATTCCGATTTTCATTTTAGTGTTTTTGGACTAAATTGCAAAAAAATAAATGCCACATTTATTATTATTTTATTTAAAAACAAATGCCACATCTAATTTAATATTGTCTAACAAGCCAAACCACCTGTTTACAAAATAATTTGACAAAATTCGTTACTTTATTTTTTTGCAATTTAGTCCAAAAACACTAAAATGAAAATCGGAATAGTCCAGGCTGCGATTTGAAATGACATGGTAGTCCAGGTAGCCTTTTTGTAATTAACCCTAAAAACAAATAAGGGCCATCAGCCCTACAAGATAGGGATTGAGGTACCAAATTGAACCTACTAGAAAGACGATATCGAAATTGGATAACTAGCCTATCATTTTGTACGGAGAAGTCATAACATTGCAAGAATCATCATTTGATGTAAAATAGAGAGTTGCCACACATTGAAAAGGCACACGAGCCACACATAAGGTATCTGTTGGATCGATTAGATGTTAGCAAAATACTATAAACTATCAGACGGAAATTAATAGTTATCTTTAATTTATTTTCCGTTTGATGTTCTGAGTAGCAGCGGAAGTAAAACGTGCAGGTAAGTAATGACTGAAAATACTACACACACAATATATAGTGGAAACCCTCTCAAAACTATGATAGAGTAAAAACCACTACCTTTCAGTTTCCACTGAAAGGATTTTCGAAATCAGATTATTCCTTTTATTCCCGATATGCTTGTAGGGTTTACAAACTAGATCACACAGATTCTATTTGATGACCTCTACTCAACCGGACAGAATAATCGATTTCAAGCTTCAAACCTTCGTGTGTTTGTGCGCCTTCAGCTTCGTGCACTTCTCAGTCCGTCGCTCTGTTTCTCTCACAAGATGCGCCGCTTCTGTGTTCAGGAAACTTCTATTAAAAACGCACTCGGCGATTGGCAAACCCTAGGACACTTTATAGGGTAGCCTGATCTTGATGTCTGGGCCCAATGTCCTGGCCCAGGTCTGCCATCCAAACCCTAAAGGCTCTTTATCCAAAACGACAAGACCTCTTCTAGAACCTTCCATTCAATCTGTCGGTCCATTAAACAGAGCTCACCACAGCTGAAATGATTAAGATAACCATTTCATAGAAATGTATCTCCGATCGATAAAATGGATTTCTGCACACTAGGTCAACACATTAGTAAGTGTTTGTAACCATCAAAACCCATGGGTTCCAACAAATTCCCCCTTTTTGATGATGACAAACACTTCTTCAATAAAACAGAAATCCATCACAGGCAATTCAAATCATCATTAATCTATCAGATAGATGTTTCGCTAATCCAGCATATAGTTTTTATCAGTCAGTTTCTATTAGACAGACACTTCTACGAACTCACAACAGTTCCCCCTTAGATAGGCATTAGATTTGAATTTCAGTAGTGACTTCCCCCTCAAGTGGTGCACTCATGTTATCTTCCCCTTTTTGGCATCATTAAAAAGGTCGCACTTTAAGAGTACCAAGTAATGGAAGACAAACTGCAAATTGCATTATCAAACAGGCAAAAGTCCCCTTAAGGACACATAGCAAGCAGACAATTTAACCACTAGCAAACAGAAGGGAGCAAGCCAACGAATAAAGAGAAAAACAAAACATAAGGATGATGTGGTGGGGATTTCAAAGGAGGGGGTAGCCATGCGACAGAATCCGGGCTAGCCCTTCACCAAAGACTTCAACTGACCCACTAACTCTGTCCCAACATATCTGAGTTGACGGTTGAGCTCCCCAATCTCTTCTCTGATCTGAGAGCCATGCACCATGTTAATTTTTGCCGACTCTTCGACCTCTTTCAACAGAGAGGGTAGTGTCACAAGAGTCGCCATCTTGGACCTTAGTTCATCCACCCATCCAACATCTGATTCCTTCTCCTTTATCTCAATCAACGACTCTAAACGAGCCACTTTCACAGATAGCACTTCTATCTTCTCACACAACCCTTTGAGGGCCTCAATCACGGCTGGTGATCCCTCATTTGGATCCAGCGAACGCTGACCCAGAGGATCCACCATTTGAGGTGCCTCTTCCATAAGTGGAGCATGAACAAACTGATCATTCTTCAATCCAGTTTTTTCCACGTACTCCCAATTCCAACTGGCAAGGGTCTGCTCTCCTAGATCTGTTGACAACTGACTCTCCACTTCTGGCCTGTAGATTCCAAGCTTGACGAGTATCTTCTTGACAATTCCGGGGAATGGCAGCACATGCGTCTTGCTGTTGGCTGCCCTGTCCATATGCTTGAGAATCTGCATTGGAAGATTGATTTGAGTATTCCTTTGGAGTTTGTCCAACAGAAGGAAGTCCTGGAAGTTTAGCACATCATGCTTCTGCGTCCTTGGAGTGATAGATGCACAGATGAGCTTGTGGAGAATCCGATTTATCAAGTTCAGTGTGCTTGCTTTCCCTTGATGGGAAACATTATTTGGATCCCCCCCAACTCTCCTGATCACATCTCCTTTCGCCACCGATTCGGGCCAGATGCCCTTAGTATAGTCACAATATCCTTTCACTGGAACATCCAGCAGTTCTCCTAATTCTCGGCAGGAGTACACCTGCTCCACTCCACCAACAACAAACGTGGCCATAGGCACTCCTCGCAACTCCTCCAACTTAAACTTGGAGTAGAACTCCCTGACTTTTCTTTCATCCACTAGAACTTCTTCTCTAAACAGGTGATCCCAACCCTGGGCGATTAGGAGGTTGTTGACTTCAACTAACTGATGGTCGGCCATGAATTCACGGTCAATGGTTACCTCTGGTATCACTGCTCTGCCTTTCAGAAACTCTTCTTCTTCTTCCTCCGGCACAGGATTCTCCTTCTTTACGATAGGAGCTTGAACTTTTGCGGTACGCTTGCTTTTTCGGGTACGTAGATCTGAGACAGCAGGCTTCTTTCGCTTGCTGCCAGAAGCTGCAGCGACGTTGGTCTTCTTTTTGTTCGATGGAGTCCCCTTCGTCACTGGATTTGTCACCTCTTCCGGCACGAATCGAACTGTTTCAGAGGATGCTTCCATAGTCTTTGATTGTTCCGCCGCTGCTTCAATAACACTCATTCCTTGAGCCCTTAATTTAGCAATCATTTCAGAGATTGACATTTCTCCTGAGGTAGCCATGGAGTCTTTTGAGCAGAATTAGGGTTTCGGCAATTAGGGTTTGCTTGGAGGCGGAGAGTGAATTGATGTAGGGTCTCGATATCTCTCCTTCCTTTAATACCGAAAAGAGCCCTAGTAATTACTTTTCAAGTTTTGAAAAGCCCAACAGCCACATCACATCCTTGATGATTTAGATTCGTCGAATCAATTTGTGCGGATAATCTGCCTTTTGAAAAAAATAATAATCAATTACTGCCTTGAAATCTCCAAAATCGAGTGGAACGTCACTACGTGTTTGGTTGAGAGAAGATTTGATTTGATTGCCTAGACTACACGTCTTTTGGCTTGTTCATCTCCCCAATATTCAATTCATATCCCAATGACATCAATTGCAGTACACGCCATCATTCAAGTCTTCTTTACAGCTTTTTGCTTTTTACTGAGCAATCAAATCCTCATTAATGCTTATTTGAACTGCCATACAGCTTGCATCCATTAACTCTGCATCCGTTTTTCAGCAATAACCACTGATTGAACCATCCACAAGCTAGGTTGAGCCAATTTAGCCAGCTTGAGATTAACCCGGTTTCTTTTGTCTCATTGGCTTTCACAAGGGTTATAGTGCTTTCGGTTTACCCAAGAGGTACGAAGAAAACACTACTCATATATGAAACAATCAATTTACCAAGTCTAAGCAAAGCAATATCAAGATATGTGGAGAGAGAGAAAAAAGATGTGATGTTCCATAATCAAAGGGCTTAAACAATCACCACACAGTCTCCACACATTATAGGCTCAGGTTGGTCTTAGAGTACTTCCGTGGCATGTATTGAGGGTTTAAATTGGAAGTCTCTTTTGGGCTACAACAAGATGTGTGACATGCTCAGATTTTGTTATCTAGAGATCTTATATGCCAGGCAAGCATGGTGAACACACAGAGAAACTTTCACACAGTTATCAACTTCATATGCAGCAACTCCACACAATGGCAACTTAGCATGTAACCTAATCTAGCCAATCATTGGAGAGATCTATCATGAAATACAGACTAGGTAAGGGAGGTCATACCTAATTCAAGCCTTAGCTTCTTATAGGGCTCCCTGTGTAATGCTTTCGTAAAGATGTCGGCGATCTGCTCCTCAGTTCTGCAGTAATCCATGGCAATGATGCCCTTTTCTACACAATCACGCAGAAAGTGATATCTGATTTCTATGTGTTTAGTTCGTGAGAACTGCACTGGATTTTTAGAAATGTTTATGGCACTGGTGTTATCACATAGAATAGAAACGCAGTCAAGATGAACACCAAAATCACTTAGCTGTTGCTTTATCCATAGCAATTGCGCGCAGCAAGCAGCAGCTGCAATATATTCAGCCTCGGCGGTGGATAGGGCAATGGAAGACTGCTTCTTGGACCCCCATGAAATTAGGCATGGTCCAAGGAATTGTGCCATCCCTGATGTGGACTTTCTATCAGTCCTGCAGCCAGCATAGTCAGCGTCTGTGTAGGCCGTTAAGCGTAAGTCCCCTCCCTTTGGATAGAATAGGCACAGATCGTCCGTTCCTTTTAGGTATCGTAGAATCCGTTTCACAGCTTTGATATGTGTCTCCCTTGGATCTGCTTGAAATCTGGCACATAGACAAACACTAAACAGAATGTCAGGTCTACTAGCCGTTAGATATAAGAGAGAACCAATCATTCCCCTGTATAGGGTTGGATCCACTTGAAGGGAGGACTCATCCTTTCCCAAGGAGTCATTGGGTGACATGGGTGTGGCACAAGTCTTTGCGGACTCCATTCCAAACTTCTTCAGGATTTCCTTCACGTATTTCTGCTGATGGATTCTGGTTCCATTCTCATTTTGTGCCACTTGAAGCCCCAGAAAATATTTCAACTCACCGACCATACTCATCTCGAATTCACTTGTCATTAATTCTGTAAACTTTTTCACAAGCATGGGGTTAGTGGAACCAAATATAATATCATCTACATATACCTGGACCACTAGAGTGTCTGTCCCTTCCTTCAGAAGGAATAGAGTTTTGTCGACTTCACCTCTGATGTATCCATGTGATAGAAGAAACAGGGACAGCCTTTCGTACTAGGCGCGGGGAGCCTGCTTCAATCCATACAAGGCTTTATCCAGGACATAGACATGGTTGGGATGATCTTTATCCTCGAAACCTGGAGTTTGGCTTACATATACTTCTTCCTTTAGGACTCCGTTTAGGAATGCTGTCTTTACATCCATCTGTTGCAAAGTGAAGCCGTGATATGTTGAGTAGGCAATAAGTAGTCTGATTGCTTCAAGTCTTGTAACTGGAGCGAAGGTTTCGTCGTAGTCTATTCCTTCTTGCTGGTTGTATCCTTTAACCACCAGACGGTCTTTGTTCCTTATGACTACTCCCTTATCGTCCATCTTGTTCCTGAAGACCCATTTTGTTCCAATCACGTTCTTGTCCTTGGGTCTAGGAACCAGACGCCAGACCTTGTTCCTTTCAAACTGGTGCAACCCCTCTTGCATGGCAATGACCCATTCTGGGTCCTTAAGTGCTTCCACCACAGTCTTCGGTTCTGCAAAAGAAACGAAGGAAGCAAAGCCACAGAATTGATGTAAACTGTTAAGATCTACCTATTCTTGAGACATGTAGCAGTGGTAATCCTCCAGTCTGGATGGTCGATGAACCATTCGTCCATATCGAGTGGTTCTGAGTTCCCCCTCAAGGTTAGCAGGGGTAGGTTCAACGACCACTCCTTCTCCAGGAAGCTCTTGGTTAGTATCCACCACAGGGATATCATTTACGTTTACACCTGGTGCATCAGCTAGTTCCCCATGATCTGCCTGATGGTCTGGTAGATCATCATCTGCCTGATGGATATCCATGAGAGGAGTTTCAGCATTGGGTGCTGGAGGAGGTTCCCAGTTAGGGTCTGATTCATCGACGAATTGTAGCTCCCCAGCATCAATCATAGCCGTAGAAGAGGAATCTTGAATTAGGTGACCAGCCATCACCGTCTCGTCGAATCTTACATGCACACTTTCCTCAACTTGCTCTAGTCTTATATTGTAGACTTTGTACGCCTTGCTATGACTGGAGTAACCAACGAATACTCCTTGATCACTCCGAGCATCGAATTTCCCCAAGCTTTCTTTGCCATTATTGTGTACATAGCATTTGCATCCGAATACCTTTAGGTGGGCGATATTTGGCTTTCGTCCACGTAGCAGTTCATAGGGAGTTTTCCCTATCATGGATCGAAGTGATGCTCTATTAAGAATGTGACAAGCGGCATAAACTGCTTCTACCCAGAAGCTTTTTGGAACTCCGCTAGCAATTAGCATCGTCCGTGACATATCCTCCAGGGTTCTGTTCTTTCGTTCCACTACACCGTTTTGCTGTGGCGTCCGTGGGGCAGAAAAATTATGATCTATACCTTTAACCCTGCACAACGAAAGAAACTGCACATTCTGGAACTCAATTCCGTTATCAGTACGAATGGAAGTCAATCTACAATCCAGCTTATTTTCCATCAATTTCAACCATGCTTCAAATTCACAAAATGTTTGAGATTTAGAGCACAAGAAGATAGTCCATGTATACCTCGAGTAGTCGTCAACTATGACTAGAATATACCTGTTTCCACCACGACTGACCACGTTGACGGGGCCGCACAAATCCATGTGGACCATGTCCAGTGGTGCAGATGTGCTCACAGCTTGCTTTGATGAGAATGAAATCCTTGCTTGCTTTCCCGTGGCACATGCACTACATACCTGTTCAAAGGAACTTTCCACCTTGGGTAATCCAACCACCAATTCCTTCTGATGGAGCTTGTGCAGTAGTTTCATGCTTGCGTGCCCAAACCTCGTATGCCATAAGATGGAATCTTCAGTAATGCTTGCAAGGCACAGTTCTTCCTTAGGAGTGAATTCTGGATCAACAGTATAGATTTCTCCCATACGAATTCCTCTTAGAACTGTCTTACCTGTCTCATTACATCTTACTAGACAGTCATTAGAGTTGAAAATAACATGATTTTTACCATTCAAGCATAACTGAGATACACTTAGCAGATTGTATCTCAAATTTTCAACCAAGCTCACCTCCCTGATGCGGATAGTGTCTGAAATTCTTACCTCTCCTATAGCTTTCACCTTTCCTTCGCTTTTATTTCCGAAGATTATGCTTTCTCCGGAGTGTTTTTGGAGCGAGTCGAACCGTTCTTGATTCCCGGTCATGTGTCTTGAGCAACCACTGTCCAGGTACCAGGGACGGGACCTTACTCCATCCTGTAGAAAAAATGATTAGTTTTTGCGAACCCAGATAAGCTTGGGCTTACTGGGTTTGGGAATGAATTCAGCAGTTGGAACATAATAGGATTGATAATAAGCATCATGGTTAGTTAAATCAATCCTTTTCTTGGGTGTGTTCCTTGGTCTACCACGGATTGCTGGGTCATGGTGAGGGCGATAGTGATCCACTCTGTCTTTCCTACCATATGGTTTGACCTTTCTCTGACAGCCTGCCGCTACCCAGTTGCGGTTTCTTTCATCCATCTCCCTTAGCCTTGGGCATTCAACTCTGCAGTGTCCTTGCTGTCCACAACGCCAGCATAATCTGTGGCACGGAAGATCCACATACTTGCTTCTTCCAGGTGGTGTAGATGCCTTCTTCTTTCTTGCTTGAAAATTTATTCTTGATGGTCCACGACTTAGGTTCATCTTCTGCCATATTTCATAGGCTTTCCTTGCCTTGTAAGGGACAGAGTCCGAGTCATGGATGTGGTATTCCTCCTGTGGACTAGCTTCCCTTCTTGTCTGTCTGACGGTTTGAGGCCTTCTATTCGAACGAGAATGCTCTCCTGGTTCCATCAATACACCTTTTCCTTTAGCCAGCTTTTCCTTTTCGTATCCAAGGCCTGGTCTAACAAATTTTTCTTTGTAGTCCTTCTTTTCTTCTTCAACCCTCTTAGCTTCCAGCTCGCGAAGCCATTTCTCCCTTTTTACAGCTTCCTCGCATCTAAGTTCAGCTACTATATGAAGGAGTTCTTCATTGTTTTGTTTGTGATTGACCAGCTCTCTTTCCAACTCTTCAACCTTTGTGTTGAAGTCAACTAACTCGGTGTTTCCAATAGACATGCGTTTCAGCTCCTCACTTAGTTTGTTTATCTGTCTTTCTTTTCTTGCACATGTAAGACACTTGCACACATGTTCTGCCATCTCTTTCTCAAGACGTATGGCTTTGGTCGACCACAGATGGTTCTCTTCCAAGTCGTCTTGATGCTCCTGTTTCATACTAGACACTCTGTCTTCCAGATTTCGTATTTTCTCCAGGAGCTTGGATATTGTTTCTGCAAAATCAGATTCAGTAAACATTTCATCAATCAAGGAGTCAGTATCTGTTACCTCGTCTGCGGTGGAATTAGCCATTAGGCAGGGTTCTTTGAAGCATTTTCCATCATCGCTACTCTCGTCAGAATCTCCCCAAGCTGCGAACATAGCATGAGCTGGCTTCGGTGCAGGTTCTTCTCCTTTCTTTCTGCTGTAGCAGTCCTTGGATAGGTGCCCCTTCTTTTGGCAGTGATAGCATTTTCTCTCTTCCCTTTCCATCGACTTCCCTTTGTCTTCACTTGAGGTACCTCCTCTGTTTCCTTTGAAGAAGTTTCCTCGACTTCCTCCAGCTCTAAAGTCTCTCTTGACTTTGCCAAAGTTGGTCATTTTCAAGGCTTTTGTCAGCAGAGCTATTTCATCGTCCTCCTTAGGTGACTCATTTCCATGTGCCAGATCGAGAACCTTTTCTACTTTCAAAGCTATGGCATGGGATTTGTCAGATTGTCTCCTAGCCATCTTTCTTTCTGTGATTCCGGCTTGGCTCTGAAGGTTGGCAACTAGTTCCTCTAGTGTGATGTCCTTAATTCCCTTTTGAGCTTGCAGCGCCAAGGTCACGTGATCCCACTTTGAGTTCAAAGCTTGCATGAACTGGTGAGTAATTTTCCATTCCGGGAGCTTCTCATTCAAGTACTCCAGCTGTCCAATGATGACCTGGAATCTGGTGAAGAAAACTTCTAGTGATTCGTCCTTTTTCTGCATAACAGTTTCATAGTCCTTAATAGCAGCTAGTATTCTGTTTCTCTTAATGTCTTCATTTCCTCCATATAACCGGACCAATCCATCGTACATCTCCTTTGCGGTTTTGTACATAGCGACTTTTATCTGATCTCCGGGAGAAAGAGCCATGTAGAGGACCTTTTTTGCTCTAGCATTTTTCTCAAGCTTCTTGTAATCCTCATCTGTATACTTATCCTTAGCCTTTTCCACGGGTTTTTCCGGATCTGTCGTGTCGAGTGAGATAGTAAGGGGACCCGTTTCAAAGATGCTCCAGAGCTGTCCATCCAGCGAGCAGACGTGCACTTCGAACTGGTCTTTCCACCAGTCGAACTGTCCGGGCTTCAACAGCGGCGGTTTCCAAAATGAATCACTGATAGACGACATACTTTCCTGCAATGCTAACAACCAAATCTAGAACCTTTGGCTCTGATACCACGTGTTGGATCGATTAGATGTTAGCAAAATACTATAAACTATCAGACGGAAATTAATAGTTATTTTTAAGTTATTTTCCGTTTGATGTTCTGAGTAGCAGCGGAAGTAAAACGTGCAGGTAAGTAATGACTGAAAATACTACACACACAATATATAGTGGAAACCCTATCAAAACTATGATAGAGTAAAAACCACTACCTTTCAGTTTCCACTGAAAGGATTTTCGAAATCAGATTATTCCTTTTATTCCCGATATGCTTGTAGGGTTTACAAACTAGATCACACAGATTCTATTTGATGACCTCTACTCAACCGGACAGAATAATCGATTTCAAGCTTCAAACCTTCGTGTGTTTGTGCGCCTTCAGCTTCGTGCACTTCTCAGTCCGTCGCTCTGTTTCTCTCACAAGATGCGCCGCTTCTGTGTTCAGGAAACTTCTATTAAAAACGCACTCGGCGATTGGCAAACCCTAGGACACTTTATAGGGTAGCCTGATCTTGATGTCTGGGCCCAATGTCCTGGCCCAGATCTGCCATCCAAACCCTAAAGGCTCTTTATCCAAAACGACAAGACCTCTTCTAGAACCTTCCATTCAATCTGTCGGTCCATTAAACAGAGCTCACCACATCTGAAATGATTAAGATAACCATTTCATAGAAATGTATCTCCGATCGATAAAATGGATTTCTGCACACTAGGTCAACACATTAGTAAGTGTTTGTAACCATCAAAACCCATGGGTTCCAACAGTATCAATCTGAATTTGATAGTTAAAGAATGTTAAAGCACAAGTCATCTAACACTTCTAATTGAAAACCTACGCAACATATGCACTTTCAATAGAAGAAAGACACCTTAGAAACACTTGTAACGGTCGGCAATCACAATGGACGGAGCAAACATCCACAAGTAATGAAAAGAGTGTTAGGATTGATTGATCGAGTATTAGAAATTAATTTGATATTCATTTAGAAATTAAAAGTCACTTATTATGGTAATGATAAGTATTGACTAACAATTATTTGTGAAGCTGTTAATTAATCGTGACATCAATTAAAGTCATAAATATGGCCTTTCAAATTTAGAATAATTGCATGAAGTTATATCTCTTTGATGGGTAGAGACCATAAGAACAACGACATGTACTTGGGTCTCTAGGCATATAATCATCTTCAGAAAATATATACCATCTTATAGAAATTATTAAGGTTTAGAAGAGCCAAATACTTTATTCTCTCGTCGCACACAAAGTTGCCACTCAACAATGTCTAGAGATAGAGGAGAGAACTTGGCTCAGTGGAGCAAGTTGGCCAGCAATGCCTACGACGCGGCTGGTTCGACTCCTCATTCCCTCAAAAAAATTGAGTGCGGATACTACTAAGAAAACAATGGCTAGAGATAAAATTGATGATTCTTTACACTTCCGTTCATTTTCTAATCATACTAACATTTGGTTATTTAATATTTGGGATCAGGAGCTTGTTAAGTTACCTTTGCCTTGTCGATTTGCTTAGGTAATATGGTTCGTTAAATAATTGAAAATTGATACTATCAACTTTAATTTACTTGTGCACTGTGTGTTGATGTAATTCTCTACACCTAGGTAATGTTCTTTTGAGCTGAATTTTTTTTAAAATGAACTTTGTTTAACTTTATTTTACTGAATTGAGATTGGGCAAAATATAAACTCTATCTTTTCATATAAGCTATAAATCACCTAAAATCATGATAAGTTTCAGGGGTAATATGGTCTTTTTCAATTTCAGTTTTATTATTCAGTGATTTAGCTAAATGTTTAGTGACATGGCCAACCCGTTACGTTTGGCTTTAGTTCATCAAATATTAATTTTATGTTCGCCGAACATTTAGCCTTATCACTGAACATTTAGCTCTTTTTTTCTTTTTTCTTTTTTTTGATGAAACATTTAGCTCTTCAGGTAAACCCTTAATCCTCATCCGTCGAGGGAGGTCCTTCATGATCTCTATCCTGGTTTTCATTCAAATGTGTCGTGTCTCAGTAGCTCGAATGGAGCTACTGTGGAGACATGCTTGAAGATATAGCTTGTTTCTTCTCCTTATGATTTTTTTAACTCATGCATGTAGTTCTGACCGGCTCATGCATGTAGTTCTGACCGGCTGTCTATAGCTGGCAATCCGGTTTCTAGTATTGCGTATTGGGACGTCAACAATAATATTGCAAAGGAAACGCACACCGTGTTTTGTTATTCTTTAGGATCACCATCCTGCACGTATAATACAAGAGAGATAGTAATCATACGTAACTCCATCTCAGATTTACTACTTATCTCAGGATTTTCAATAATGAAGTCCGTGCAAGGGAACGCGATCGATTTTTCTTTGCTAGAAAAGACTTCCTCTTTGCACGTTGTGGCCACTATTGGATTGACTTTTTCCTCGTTCATTCTTCTAGTTCTTTATCATCTGCTTCTTGCCCTTTATGACCAGGTTTGATGATTTTGTCCTACACAAGAAGTGGAAGAGGTGCATCAAAACTTTAAAATTTGAGTTGGTTCAAAGATTAACACATACATCACTACAAATTTTTCCAAATTTTCCGTCAAAAAATTCCGTCGCAATAACGTCACAAGAAACGGCGACGGTAAATAAAACGGTACATTTTCGACTCCATTCCGTCACCAAAAACATTTTCGAGGTATTTCCGTTATAATTTCGTCAACACTAATTCCGTCGCGCATGAGTTCTCGGATTAGCGATGGAATATAAGTAATGAAAAAATGACGGAAACTACCCGCAGATGTTATTCGATACATTCTGTTGATTTTCCGTGTGTGTATACCGTCGCACATTCCATTACTATTTCGTTATTATTCCATCAGTTAGGTGACCGTTGTCTATTTCAAATTTTTCCGTCGATATTACATTATTTTTCCGTGACATGTGACGGAATATTGATTGAAAAACATATTTCAGTTTTGCCCTATATAAGAGAACTCTTTGCATCTTTCAACACACTCATTTTCAACATTTCAGCATTTGTTAGAACAAAAGTTTTACAACATATACTAGAGATGAGGTGCAAGATGATTCTGAAGAATTTCATGGCTCTTGACTGAGATTAGTTTCTTACAAGAGAATTTACAATTTTATAAAAGGTGTCATGAACTCACATAGTTGAATTGCAACTGGACTGCAGTTTGAGAATTCAAACCAAAGTAATGTTATGAGAATTCCCAACATCTGTCCGGTTACATTTCAAATATTTTAGTGCATGCCACCTTTTACCAAATTTTACCTTGTCTTTCTGTCAAGAGTCATAAATTCTTAAGAATCTTCTTCATCCCATTTCCAGTATATGTATCCAAATTTCCGTCACATTTCCGTCACTGTTCCGTTACTCTCAGACAGCGCTTCATTTGTAAGGCGCCGTTTATAATGTCAATTAAGACATCGCTTCAACACGGAAGCGATGTCTTATTTGTGAAACATATTTTGCGAATTTTTTTATATTACTTTGTCGTGTATTATCAATTTATTTTAACGTATAATCAATTTGCGTTAGACAAATGATTTCAAATATAATTTATTATATAAAAAAACATTATTTATCAAGGGGTTAATTGTCAATTTGCGTTACAAATTGATTTGGAAAGCACTATATTTTATTTAATTCATGGAATACAAAGTTGTCACTGATTGATTTATACCATTTTGACGATTAGAATGAATTACGTTGCTAATGAATGTGGTGGGATGAATGATTTCAAGAGTTCACATATATATAGCGCAACAATGAAATATGGTTGCATAAATTGTTCCGTCCAAATTTCGTCAATTTTCCGTCATCTGTTGACGGAAATAACATGTTATAGTGACGGAAATTCAGCAACGGTCTATAATTAACGGGAACTTTGTAAAGGAATAATGACGGCAATATGACGGAAAAAATGAAACATATACTAGAAATTGCCAACGAATTTAATAGATTAGTGATTTGCAACGTCTTACAATTATGTCATAAATTTTATATTACATTCATATATGTGTTCGAATTGAATTTGTACCTGGAAATTGCCAAGGGATTAAACGGCTGAAAATTTATGTTCGAAATCGGGACTCGTAGAATAAAATTTATTTGAAAAGCGGATCGTAAGGCATACTGATTATATTTTAAAAAAATTGATTATTACTAGAATTCGAAATTGTAAAATTGATTTGATTTGAAATTTTTGAAATCAGGACTCTATACACAGCGCTTAATGAAGACGCGTTGTATCAAGTATACTTAAAACATCGCTTACCCATAAGGCGCTGCCTTAAGTACATTATAAACGGCGCCTTAGAAATGAAGCGCTGTCGTTATTGACATTATAAACGGCGCCTGACATATTAAGCGCTGTCGCAAGTGCGAATATAAATTGATATTTTTGATTGTTACAAATAATCCCGTGCACAATACCATTTCCTTAATAAACATTTTTTTTGATTGGGGAGTTAGGGGTTAGAGGAGTTAGATTGTGGTTAATTAGAGGCGTTTAGAACCTGGGCTCGTTGAGCTCTTAGGGGGGCCTGCCACCAGTCAAGCCACATTTGCCTCTCATTTCCTTAATAAACATTGATTCCCGATTACATTGCTCAATATTATCAACAAACACAAACAAATTACATTGCCCAGCATTATATATACAAAACATTTGTATTCGATTACGTCCGCATTCGTTGATACTGGACACGTCCATGGTACAAAACTTTTGGACCAATATACAACATATGACGTGTTTTACACTGGATTATCTGATTGCCGCAAGTAATCTATCAATTCATTAGCAAAGTCGCACCTCATATCATTCAAGACATTGTTACCATACGAGTCCTCTCCTGTTGGGAAAGACTGAGAAAAAAGTGCACAGTTATCAAATTTAACGATACGTAGACTAATGGTTGATGATCTATTACTTATCGGGGCATATATTTACCTGTGTGATGTCGTCATGAAGAGATCCATTGGTTTGATGAACGAACTTCATTATGTCGCGAATATTTTGCAACACATAGTAGCCACACACTTGAGTGTTGAAGGGCTGTCTGGGGCACTGAAATAAGAAATGATTTATAAAAATAAATAAAACATATTAAGTAAGGGAATAAAAGAATTCGGTCTTTTCTGTTGTTATTTGTTAAGTCCATACCGTTACAGTCCTCCACTATATATCTGAATTTGACGGGAGATTGAAGTATGTACGCATGCCCCTGTAACATTAATGTAATTAATATAAGTTGTAGCACATGTAGTACTGGTAAGAAATAGTGGATTAGCATAGTCGTCGTTACGTGTTGACAAAATTGATTGCATCATCCACCGGTGGTGTTGCGAGTGGATCAAGCCAAAGGACCAAGCGCTTCTCAGGGAATATGACAATTAACATCCAATGGAACCTAATAAATAATTAGTGAAATATTATATTCGTATACAATGCATTTCATCGAAAACACAGAACACTATGAAAAATATCAACTTACTTTTTGACATGGACGTAGGGGAGGAAGTAGCAAAAATTATGAACGTAGTCTGCAATTTGCAATCTCCTCTTGAAGCAAACCACCCTCGTTTCGAATTCGACGGACGGAGTCATATGACTCGGTCTGAAGTATCCAAACCTAATGCCCGATGGGATCTTATCGTGTATAAATCTGTTGCCATTTGAATAATTAAGTGAGTCAAAAAATTTCACTGTTCACAACAATTAATACTAATAAAAAAAATATTTACCCTATGTACACTTCAACTGCGGTTGCACTCAAAGCTTCCAATGAGGTGAACTGCAAAATGTCAGATTTTTCCAACTGGATATAACAATCTTCACCGATAACTTCGCTAGCAATGTACACCGAATAGATAGTCGACGTGGACATCATTTTCGCGTGTTCGTACAAAAAACGACAATTCATTGTCATTCCTTAAGTAGTTTCGTTGTCAAAACTGCTGCATTGGAGTTTGAAAAATTTGTAATCGTCATATCCCTGTGCGGAAAACAAAAAAATCGATGAACCTAATCACATTGATATAATTATAGGTGTTTCTTGTCATATAACTGAATTTACTCATCAACTACCTTTTCATCAATGTCTACCAGACATTTCGACCATCCCACAAAATCACCCAGTGCATCTGATACTTTCTCCTTGAGCCCCAACTTCATTGGAAGCTCTGCCGATGATTCAAGTTCAATCTCTACAACCACCTTCACCATCTCATCAGGCAGCTCTTGACACTGGACGAACCGTCCTCGCATCACTCTGCCAAGTGCTACAAGTATCCTGCCCTGATCCGAACCTCCTCCTTCCACGTGCAGCAAGCATTTCTTCCCAACCTGAAATGGAAAAAATCAGAGGACGCTAACGAAGTAAATTGAAAATTCTTCATAATTTAGAAAATGACTGAATATTACCTTGGGTATATCTCCAAATGGGTCATCATCGGAACCAATTTGAGGGCTACGAATCGTAAGAGCGTGCGAAGTGGCAGCGCACTGTGTGGTCGACGAAGAAGACTGCTTCCCAAATACTTTCTTCCAACCTACCAAACACCCCACCCCCGTGTTCGTCCAGGGTACTTGTCCTTTCCTATGGCCCCTGTTAATATGTCACGTCGACCATGGCATATAAATTTTCCATCCCTCACTTGCTTCTCCAATTCATCCTGATACCGAAGTGAATGGACGTTCATCACAGTCACAGAGAGTTACGTAATTATTTACTGTAATCATAGAACTTACAATTTTGTCGGCAACCTCCCTCATATGGTCATTCACGTACTCTTTATTAGTCCTTTGGTGCCCCCTCTTCCAAACTTCATGCCTTCCAATATCGATGACATGGTCATCCCCCGGGGATATTAAACCCTGATCCTCCATCTCCGCTAATTTTTCCACGACGATATCCGCTTTTGCCTTCTTGTACCCGCCCCTGGACATAGTATGCGGGTACCGGTTTGATTTTGCTCGCGCAATGTTCAGCTCCCTAAGTTGTAGTGCCTCGGGAGTCAGACGTTGTTCCACAAAGGACTTCCATTGATCCGTATCAATGAACGGATACATCTGTCGTGGATCCTCTCCTTCTTTCGGACCAAAAATGAAGTTATTTGCTAGCTCACTCTTAAATTCTCTCCATATTTTAGCCGCTGCCCGCATCTCCGTTTTCTTTAACACCATAGTTAAGTCATTCTGAGGCACATCAAACATTTTCTGCAGAATTAAATGAATGGTTAATACTTGCACAAAGTATAAAGTTAACAATTAATCGTTTCACAGTTAATAATCCAGACCAAAGTCTCTTCCCACACCAACTCCCTCTGCTCCGTACGTGCTAACGTCCATTTTTCATATGTAATTGGCATATGCTTTTTCGCAACCAGACCTGCATGTACCGAACGCACAGATTAACGTATAAATAACACATTGTGCATTTAATATATTAACATACTGTATGATATTACCAATGTATGTTCTGAATAATTTCCCTACTTCACCGTCGATAGTTCCATCTGCTGCTATCGTGACCGGTTCCTTTGTGCCATCTTTATGCTTGTCAATTAAACTGGTCAGAAGGGTTGCACCCCTTTGTTTACGTTTCGATGTTTTATTACCTGTCGCTGATGAGGCTCCGTCGACACTACTTGGTGTGTTAACCATCGTCCTGCGAGTAAACAACATAAGCATATGACGGCACTTTAATGTAAACCAAAACAGAGAAGTATTTTACTGTTGTACTTGGTTTGTAGAATCAGTTTCGCACTACAGCCTCCCTACTTTCTCATAGTTTCACAGTGAATATTAATCAGTTGCCTGAACTGATTACCCTAACTAAATTAATACATCCATAAGTTGGAGTCAACCAATTTTTCAAGTTTACACGCAACCGTAACTACGAAATGGAAGACAAAAGTTAAGGAAAAATCAAAATGTGACAGATTACGCCGAAAAATTATGCAAAACAGAGACAATAAGCACCGGAATAGGATGAGAACTAAACGACATACCTGGGCGACAAAATTAAACCTCCGCGAGAGTGAAATGCGTACGACGGGCGAAGAATTCGGCGTAAAGGGAATTTACCAGTCTGGTTAAAAAATGTGTTGAAATGTAATTTTTAGGGTTCGAGGGCGTTTATTCTTCAGTCGCCGTGTTCACTACACATATAACGGCGCCTATATGTGAAAGCGCCGTTTTAACTTATTTCTCACGTCGCCTTTTATGAAAGCGCCGTTTATTTGTATTAAGGCAGCGCTTAAATTAAGGCGTTGTCTCAGTACATAAATGCAACGGCGCTTTTAAAGAAGTGCCGTTGGTAAGAGTCACGGAATAATAACTGAAATACGACAGAATCAGATATCGTCCACCCTATAAGTAAACGCACTAGCTCTTGTCCTTTTATTTTGATCCCAACAATTTCATATAATGAGTTCGAATTCTGTAGCTGACCGTTTGTTTGGGGAGATGTCTGATGAAGAATCAAGCGGTTCTGAAGAATATGTTTGTTCCGCTCAAGATGGATTCTATCCATGTGATAATGGCTCGGAATGTTTAGGAGATCATAGCTTCAGTATGGAAAAATACAGATACGATGAGGACAACAATAGACAATGTTCGTCTTCAAATACAAATCCATGTGACGGTGACGAAGAAGTTGACCAGTCGTCACCCCGTGGGTCACCTGGAAAGCAAGTACCAAAAACTCGTTGAATTTATGAAATTAAAGTTCCACATCATCTGAACTCAAGTATCATAAACTCTGTTATTTATTGATGTGCAACGTATCTAATCAAGTTAACTACCCTTTTCAGTTATAAATGCGTGTTTTAATTTTAGAAAATGGGAAACGGACTACTATCGAAAACGCGACGTATATTCTTTCTATGCACTATATATATAAAAGCACGTACAAATTACTATCTAAAATTGAAACCCATAGATTTGTAAGAATGAGCAAGATTTCTGAAGCTGAACGTTTATTTGCTTCGTCGTCCGGAGATGAATTCGAAGGCGGGTCTGAAGGATATATTTGCTCCGCTCAAGATTTTATATATCCTTGCGACAATGTCTCGGACTGTCTAGGATATCATAGCTCCAGTTGATAAAAATACAGACACGACGAAGACAATAGTATACAAAGTATGTCTTCAAAGCCAAACCAGTGTGAAAGTGAGCCCGAAGTTGATCTGCCATCACCCCGTGGGTGAACTGAAAATCAATGATCGCACCCGCATTGAATTTATGAAATTATCATTACTTACATCTTAACTAATCAGTACTTCATTTTTGATGTTCAACGTATCTATTGAAGTTAACTTTTTCCGTTAAGTTGTTAAATTTTTTAATGCACCTCAATTAACGTTAATGAAGTTGACTTGAGTTTACACTTCGTCCAATATAAATGTGGACATATATATATATATATATATATATATATATATATATATATATATAGAGATGCGCTCAAATGAGAACACCCTCTTAGGCTAAGAACATGAGAATCATTCTCAGCCACTCATTTTGTTGAAATGAGTGGTCCAAAATGCACCACGTCATCTACTATGCACTTTCTACTTTTTACTATGCACTTTCTGCTTTTACTATTCTGCACTTTTGTCTTTTACCTAAAAGACAAAAGTGCAGAATCAAGCTACACCCTTAGATCATTTGATCCAAAGGTGCAAAATAATTCTCATGTTGTTAGCCTAAGAAGAGTTCTCATTTGAGCGCGCCCCTATATATATATATATAGAGGAGTGTTCAAATGAGGACACTCAAATTTGGTGAGGTCGTGGGGACAAATCTCATCCATTAGATCATCATCCATCTAACCCCCCTGTTTTGTGGGTGCGCCACGTGTCCAAATAGTAAAACCCACTAACTTTTGAAAAGTCAACAATTGCGGCTGGACACTATTTGCGCCACGTGGCGCGCCCTGATTGGTCGTCCTCACGTCCTCATAGTTAGAGGCGTCCTCAATAGAACGCCCCCTATATATATATATATATGTATAGAGGAGCGTTCAAATGAGGCACGCTACAGTAAAGTGAGGCAGTGAGGCAACCTCTCAACCACTCATTCATACACCTCATCTTTATCCATCCAATCATATGTTGACATCTGTCCCACTACTTTTTTATTTTTTAAACCACAACTTTAATTATTCTGAATTAGATAAGGGCATTAATGTCATTTAGGCATTTGGGACACTTTACTGTCATCTCTTTCTTTCTCTCTCATGTAAATTAAACTCCATCGTTAATGTTTTTTCTCTCTCCATTTTCCAGATCCCGTCTTCTCTTTCAAATGCTAGCGATTCTTCGAGTGGTGCTTATGGATATGGAGGGTGTCGGAAGGTTTCATGCACAGTCGCCGGCAACGAGGGTATCAGAATTCGTTTTCTGGGTTTGATTTCTAGATTTGATTTCTGGGTTTGATTTCGTTCGCTTCTGTTAACGAAGACTTTCAAGCACGAATCTGTATCGATGGCGATCGGCTTTAGGCTTTTCTTCCTAGCTCTTTTTCTTCTCGTTGCTCCTTTACTTCAAGGTCTAGTCTTGTTGTTTCAATACCTACCCTGCTTGTTGATTTCAGATCTACGTTTGATTGTTTTCGTGGTTTGGTGTTGCATGATTAAGATTCTCGATGGGTTGTCCATGCCCAGATTTGAAAGTTTCGATCTTTGCCACTCAATGAGCTAATTAATTGCATTTTTAGGTTTGACATTTGCTGCTGTAATTTCTGAATCTTAATTGTATTGGAATGTGTTTCATGGATTTGATTTTTCATTCTGGTGAGAAGTTTGTGCATTGAAATTGAATTGTTGGAGGTGGTCAATGATGCCGAATTGTGCCTAAATTTTTTCGTTAATATGAATTCCAATATTTAGATGTTGGATTGGTTTAAACTCAAATGGATTTCTACTGTTTTGTAACCCGTTAGCGGATTTTTAAGTCAACATTGGACTAACTGGAAGTGCCTAGCACACGGGTTGTATTGCGGGTTTTCTGATTAATTAATTGTGTTTTTGTTGAGTAGTTGTGAGGAGCGAGTCAGATCAAGGCCCTCCTGCCAACCCAAACAAAGAAGCAGAAAAGAAGAAAGGATCAACTATCAAGGACAAGGAGAAGAACAAGAGGATGAAGGGACAGTCATCACATGCCTCATGGAAAAGTGAAACAGAGATGCAACTTCGGCAGCAGTTCAACTAAATGGATGGACTCCTTATCACGCTGCCAAAACTGTTAAATTGAATGAGATGAGACTATTTTAGGGGTCATCATAGATAAATCATGGTTTCATCATATGGTCTTATCATGTAACACAATATCTTTCATTAAACTGAATAGTTGCAAATTGTCAAATTTGTAAGAATTGATTACCATTTTCTACATTTTATAATTGTGCAAAATAGTGAACACAACTTGGATTCATATATTCAATTCTTTTTTATCACCTGAATGGATTTTTTATCACCTGAATGCTTAATTGAAAGCATTTGTAATTATGTACATTTATTTCAGAATAAATTACAATCAATTTTATTAATTTGATATGTCATTACACCCTTGTCGGTAACCCATCTGGACCTTCGTTTCAGAATAATTTATAATCAATTTTTTTATTTGATATCTCATTACCCCCTAGTTTCATGAGTCATTACCCCCTTGTTTCATAAGTCATTACCCCCTTGTTTCATAAGTTATTACCCCCTTATTTCATAAGTCATTACCCCCTTGTTTCATAAGTCATTACCTCCTTATTTCATAAGTCATTACCCCCTTATTTCATAAGTCATTACACCCTTATTTCATAAGTCATTACCCCCTTATTTCATAAGTCATTACCCCCTTATTTCATAAGTCATTACCCCCTTATTTCATAAGTCATTACCCTCTTATTTCATAACTCATTACCCTCTTATTTCATAAGTCATTACACCCTTATTTCATAAGTCATTACCCCCTTATTTCATAAGTCATTACCCCCTTATTTCATAAGTCATTACCCCATTATTTCATAAGTCATTACCCCCTTATTTCATAACTCATTACCCTCTTATTTCATAAGTCATTACACCCTTATTTCATAAGTCATTACACCCTTATTTCATAAGTCATTACACCCTTATTTCATAAGTCATTACGCCCTTGTTTCATCAGTCATTACCCCCTTGTTTCATAATTCATTACCCCCTTCTTTCATAAGTCATTACCCCCTTGTTTCATAAGTCATTACCCCCTTGTTTCATAAGTCATTACCCCCTTGTTTCATAAGTCGTTACCCCCTTATTTCATAAGTCATAACCCCCTTATTTCATAAGTCATTACACCCTTATTTCATAAGTTATTACCCCCTTATTTCATAAGTCATTACCCCCTTATTTCATAAGTCATTACCCCCTTATTTCATAAGTCATTACCCCCTTATTTCATAAGTCATTACCCCCTTATTTCATAAGTCATTACCCCCTTATTTCATAAGTCGTTACACCCTTATTTCATCAGTCATTACACCCTTATTTCATCAGTCATTACCCCTTTATTTTATAAGTCATTACCCCCTTATTTCATAAGTCATTACCCCCTTATTTCATAAATCAAATTACACCTTTATTTCTTTATTTAATAAATTGCATTACACCCTTTGTAATGCAATTTGATAAATTGCAATTTATTAAATTACACCCTTATTTCTTTATTTAATAAATTGCATTACACTCTTTGTAATGCAATTTGATAAATTGCAATTTATCAAATTGCATTATTAATTCTTTATTTAATAAATTGCATTACACTCTTTATTTAATAAATTGCATTACACATTTTTTTTCAGTAATTTGCTCAAAATTTAATAAATTGCACATCAAAACATAAGTCATTACCCCTTGTTCATAACACATTTGCACATTCGTTTTAGAATAAATTGCAATCAATTTCTTTAATTGATATGTCATTACACCTTGTTTATAACACATTTGCACAAATTTACTACACATTCCTTTCAGAATAAGTTTTGACATCTTCGTTCTAGTACAAATTACAAATGACATATAATTAGTACAATTTTTGACACGGACAATGTTGCACACATAAAAACACTACAAGTACCATTGCAGACATATTTTGAAAATACAAGCCAATTTAAACCACAAAGGACTGCTGTTGAACCACCATTATCCAAGCTATATCTTCAAGTCTAGGGTCGATCAGTTTGATGAGGTCATCTTTTGGCTCTGGCTGATCCAAAACTTCATCGAACTGGGCAACAAAAAATTCAGGAGAAACAGGCTTTCACGAGGATTTTTATTGTCACTATAGCTTACAATTCATTGCAGTATATGGTCTAATAGTCATATATCCAAGCTACACCCTAATGTGAAGTTTCTAAAAAACCATCAGATCACCGTCATAAAATTCGACTTTTCTAGTTATAACAGTTTGAATAAAATCTTACTCTGGAGGCATATATCCAAATGTACCCACAAGACGTGTGGGCAATGAATTACTTCCAACTTCAGTAAGTTTTGTAAGGCCAAAATCAGCCACCTGTAAAATGAGTAGGGCTGGGTTCGGTTCAGAAACCGAACCGAACCGAATTTTACCGAACCGAACCGATTTTTCGGTTTTATGAAATTCCGAACCGAAAACCGAAACCGAAAATTCGGTAAACCGAATTTTCGGTTTTGTGCTTTTTTTTTAAACTTTCAGTTTTTTCAGTACCTTGTACCTGAATAACAGTTTTACAGTGTTGTTTGGATACAACAACAAACTGGAGAAATACAACAACAAACATAAAAACATTTCCCTGAAAATGGATACAAAACATCGTATTTAGATCGAATGGAGGGAAGAAAACATAGATCTTCATGGGATGAAATCCAGTGCTGCAATCCTGAAAAAAAAACACGCAAAGCATTAGCATGATGACTAAAGAGCACATAACAACTGCCAAATGCCACAACTTCACTGCCAAATGCCAAATGCCATAACACGAAAAAAAAACACGCAAAGCATTGCCAAATGCCACAACTTCACTGCCACAACTTAAAGTCTTAAAGCACAACTTCACTGCCAAATTAAGTTAACAACCACAACTTCACTGCCATATTCAAATTAACAACCACAACTTCACTGCCAAATTCAAATCATATTCAAATAACAAATTGACAAATTCACATGTAACCACTGTCAAACAACCACACAACCACTGCCAAATTACAAATTCAATTGAGATATTCAATCACATATTCACTATCACAAATTCACTATCACATGTAAATCATAGTCAAATTCAATCACTATCACATATTCACAACCACTGCCAAATTGCAAATTCAACCAAGATATAAACGATAAAGTATAAACTTCCAAACAAGTGAAACTATCACTGCCAAATTCAACCAAGATATTCAATTGGAAAGAAATGTCAATTTCAATTGGAAAGAAATGTCAGTTTCATACCAATGATCCCAACCTGACTTGCCGAGCTCATAGGCTATCACCTCTGCCTCTACCTCGACCTCTACCTCTAGTACTAGTACTAGTACTAGTACTAGGATCCATCGTTGATGGTCTTAGAGGACGAAGGGGAGGTAAACTCGAGGAACTACTCATTGCTGAAGTACTTGCAACCGAAGAAGGTGTAATAGGAAATGTAGGCAATTGACTCAATTGCACATCTACAAAAAAATGGAAACATTAGTAAACTTTAGAAGCATAAAAATTAAAATGAATAACAACTAAACTAACATATATAAAAACTCTTATAAATAAAATAATCCATTACTTACTTGTTTCAATTTCTTCAAGTTCCTTGTACATTTCAAACTCCTCATCCGTTGGCTCCTTGAAAAAATCAAATTCTTCGGCCCTAAGCCAATCACTAGTGCAAACTAGTGCCTCAACCATGAGTGGAGTCAAAGAAGCTCTGAACGGATCAACAACCCTCTTGCCCAAGCTAAATGCCGCCTCACTAGCAACGGTGGAAGATGGTATTGCAAATATGTCCTTGGCAATCTTTGCCACGATTGGATATTTAAATTGATTTACCATCCACCATTCCATTAGTTTGAACTCTTTGTTCAAAGCAGCCTCGGGAGCATCGGCAAAGTAAGAATCCAAGTCATTTCTTATCTCATCAGTTTGCATAGCATGCCTTTGCCTATCAAGTTGCCTCAAAAAATCATTAGCACAATCATCATCATCATCATCAATGATGGCCACACTGCTAGAAGGTTGGGTAGTATCCGGAACACCTCCTTTGTAGGCTTTATGTAAATCTTGCATGCTTGCTTTCACCATGCTAATAACACCTTCAACTTCGACCCTTGATTGACCAAGACTAGACAAAGTCATAGCAAGCATTGCAAGTTTGAATCGTGGGTCAAGTACATTGGCAATAAACACGATCAAGTTTATTTTATGGCCATTTCCTCCTCCATTGCTTTGTCCCCAATATTTGTCAAACTTTATCTTCATTGATCGAGCCACCTTCCTCAAAATAGGATTACTAAAATCACGCATCTTCTTCTCAATAAGGTGTTGCAATGCCATCATTTCATTGAATATCAAATTTGAAGTAGGAGTCTTACTTGCACTAAGCTTTATGGTAGAATCATAAAACTTCTTAAGAAAAAGAGTAAAAGCTTGTGCATCCAACCAAGATTCCTCCATTGGTGGCCCCATCCTTTTGACTAACACCCCATCCTTCTTAACCTCTTCATTAAAGTAAGCTCGAAAATTCACATCTTCATCATTCATCCTACTAAACACCCCCTTATACTTGAATGCACCTTCAAGCATTTTATAAGTAGAATTCCATCTTGTAGGCACATCCATGGGAATGTTTGACATGCTACCCATATTCTCCAAGATAGCTACATTTCTAAATGCATCTAACCTTGCCGATGAAGAGTGAATGTACTTCACACAATTCCGAATACCCTCAATTGCCTTCTCTAGTTCACCCAATCCATCCTTCACAATTAGATTGAGGATGTGACAAGCACATCTCAAATGCAAGTACTCCCCACTAAGTACTAGATTTCCTTGTCTTTCAAGCTTCCTCTTCATATGTGCAACCGCCCCTTCATTTGCCGAAGCATTATCAACGGTAATGCTAAACACTTTCTCAACTCCCCACTCACGTAGACAACGCTCAAGGCACAAGCCTATTTCTTCACCTTTGTGACTTGTGATTTTAGTGAAGTTGATGATCCTCTTGTGCAAGTTCCAAGAATCATCTACAAAATGGGCGGTGATCACCATATAGTTGATGTTTTGGATGGATGTCCAAGTATCCGTTGTGATACTTACCCTCTTATCACATATTACCGACTTTATTTTGCCCTTCTCAAGCATATACAATTCCCAAACTCCACGAGCAACCTTTTTTCTATCAGGGATCTTAAACCTAGGTTGAAGCCCATGAAGAAAGTTCACAAAACCAGCTCCTTCAACCGCCCGAAATGGTTGCTCATCTCTTATGACGAACTCCACCATCAACAACTCACACTTCTTCTGATTAAAAACATGTGGGACTAAAGCTCCACCCATGGTCACATTAGTCAAGCTTGGTTGAGTAGATTTAGCTCGACTTTCTTCATAAAGAGGGCAAACTACACATTTTTTCAAGTGATTGAGCAACCCTCTTGTCCCATTTTTTTTAGAATGGGCCGGCATCTCGAAATTGCAATACTTGCATATCCCGGTAACCTCTATTTCACCTTCACTGTTTCTCGTTTCCCTTTTCAAACAATGCTCCCAAGCCGGTGAAGGATTCTTCCTCTTCTTACCTCCTCCCGTCCCTATGGCCACCTCCTCCTCGCCCTCCACACCGCCATCCTCACCACCCACAACACCATCGTCAGCAGCCTCACCACCAGCTGCAATCTCCGCATCTACATAATCCTTTCCCAACACCTCATAGTCCTGGTCCATCTTTATATTTAAAGTTTTAAACTACAATTGAAAGAAAAAAAACCATTAAATACAAACATTGGAAGATGAAATCAAACGATTTCGATTTCAGCAGTGAAGTTGTAATAGGAATCGCAAATCACAATTTCAATTTCAGTTTCAAGTTTCAACCATATTGAAGATGAAATCGTACCTAGGATTGACGAAATCACGAATGAGGAATTGAGCGACACTTCGGAGTTCGGACGAGCGACACTTCAGATCGGATGAGCGAGAGTGGAGAGTGGAGACTTCGGATGGGCAGTTCGCAGAACGCAGAAGTCGATTTGTTAAAATCAGTTTGCAGTTCGCGGAGAGTGGAGAGTGGATCGGCAGTTCGCGGATCGGATCGACAGTTCGCAGAACGCAGAACGCAGAAGTGGAGAGTGGAAACGAAGAATAGGGATTAGGCGATTAGGGATTAGTCGATTTCACTAAAAAAAATTCGGTTTCGGTTCGGTATACCGATTACTTTTAAAATTCAAACCGAAACCGAACCGAAATAAATTGGTTCGGTTATAATAACTGAAATTCAGTTCGGTTTTTAGTCGGTTCGGTTAAAATCGGTTTGGTTTCGGTATCGGTTCTATTTTCGGTACAAAAACCCAGCACTAAAAATGAGTGTCTCTGTTTAATATACTTATGAACATTCATTTTGGAGAGTAGTTTTAACTGCAATTGGATACTACAAAAAGTTAAATGAACTAACCTGAGCGATGCAAATGTTCACTTAGGTTTCCATTCTCGATAAACTCATAAACTATAAACAGAGAGCCCTCTCATAAACTAGAAACAGAGAGCATTCTCGATAATGGAGGCTTTCATGCAATCCTTTGATCTGGCCTCTCTCAGGCTACCAGCACCACCACAAATACCCCCACCAACTCAAGCTCTCCCTACAACCCAGACATAAAAACCAAACTTCAAATCTCAAATAGAAAACAAAATCTAATCAACCAATACAAAACACTAGTTCAGAAATTACCATGTTTGAGGTGTTTGAGAGAAACACATCTGATATACGGGAATATGCATGATTTAGAAATTAGGCAGCACTTTGCAAGATGATTTACAACAGTTTAAACAGAACTTTTGAATTACGGCATAATGGGAATATGCATGAATTAGAATTTGGGAATTTAATTGTTTGTATATGTACCTGCGTCGAAGCTTGGATCTTGAGCCATGGACGGTGCGGCAGCTAGGGGTGGGCATCCAGAACCGAAGACCGAAAAAAAAACCGAACCGAACCGAAAAAAGATCGAACAGGTCGGTTTTTAACGGACCGAAAACCGGACCGAAAAAAACCTGAACCGATTCTCAACATTCGGTTCGGTCTCGGTTTTGAATTTTTCTGGGACCGAAAGCCCGATTCGAACCGAATGCCGAAAAAACCCAAAAAAAACCAAAAAAAACCGAAAAAACCGAAAAAACCCGAAAAAGACCGAAAAATAAAAGCCCGAAAAAACCCCGAAAAAACCCGAACCCGAACCAAACCGAATTTTTGGGTTTTAGTCGGTTTTTACTTTGAAAAAGCCCGAACCCGAACCGAACCGAATTTTCGGGTTTCGGTTCGGTTTTTGCAAAAATTCGGCCCGAACCGACCCGAGCCCAGGCCTAGCGGCAACGATGAAACTGGACTTCACAATTGGACAAACCCATCAACCGAACTGCTTCCTCAAGCGTCTCAGACTTCACAAAGCTCCTAGGCAAAATCCTATGCGTTCCTCATTGCAAACTTATAAGCTTCAAAGCAAATGGATTACCGGCGTTGTTCTAACATATTGCCTCCTGATGTTTCTCACCTTTTAACTTTCAAGTCTTGGCAACAAATCTGCTCATCAGTGGAAACATCAGCTAAATGAGCTCAGAAATCAAATCAAGGTGCTTACTTATACAGCAGCACAACAAACCTGACTCATCCTTATGAGCAGCCAACACCAAATCCTCCAATAGCTTCCCATATTTCCATTACAGATACACCTTAAAACGAACATATGCCGAAATAAACTACCTCAACTTTAAAGGGAAAATAATTACTCGAACATAATTCTCAGGTAGATGATTCTCAAAAACTGTTGTTCAAATTCAAAACACAGTTTCACATACAACAATGCCCAAGCTTCTCCCAAATCAACATCAGACCCACTCACACAACAACCCTAGCTTCGATGCGTTCGCTCTCAACCGACCAAAATCCAGTTCATGGGGAAACAAAAAGCCCCAAACCGCCTGGCAAAATACAATCCCATACCTGTAGTTAGATACTTAGATCCGTTTACTTACGTGCGCTGCTGATTAGGTCTTCAAACGACTGCGGTATTGGAAATCGCGTCGAACACCCTTCGTCAGTTACCCCTTCGCTCGTCTAACACCCTAAGCTCACCTGAAAATCGCCGTCACACACCCTTCGTCATCTGGGTTTCAAAATCTGGGTTTCAAATCAACCAAATCTGGGTTTCAAAAGCTAAAATCGAACAAATCTGGGTTTCAAAATTTGAAGAAAATCGAGCAAATCGGATGTGAGCAAATCTGGGTTTCAAAAGCTAAAATTGAGCAAATCTGGGTTTCAAAATTTGAAGAAAATGGATCAAAATTTTTTTGTGTGAAGAAAATGGGTTTGGTTTGAGTAGCCGGAGAGGAGAAAAAAATGGGTTTCAAATAATTATTTTCAAAACCCTCTCTCTCTCTCCCCTCTGCCACATTTGTCAGATTTCTCAAAATTCCCTATTTACCCCTTCATAAATTCCCCCCAACAATTACTTTTCCTATTCCACCTCACCAAAATGATTGGTCCACGTGCTGCCTCACTGCCTCATTCTTATAACCCTGCCTCAACCGAGTGCCCCCCTATATGTATATATATATGTATATATTATCATACAAAGCTGAAGAAATTAAGTGTCAGAATGATCGACGATACCACCCACGTATATCAAGAAATCAGACATGAATATCTATGTATCAAAAAAAATTCCCCACGATGTGACGATCACTATTTGTTTTTTTCTTTTTTTTATATGATGTGACGATCATTATTGAGCGATGTCGGGTGACTTCATGAATCACAGCTTTAATTTTTTTGTCGTCTTCCATAATAATTGTTGACACCCCTATATATATATGTGTGTAACATCAAGAAAATTGGAACAAAAATTGGTAAACATAATTTCTACGTCTTTATTCCTTTACATTTCCGTCACCAGAAACGGAAATGCAACGTGCCTTTCACGGAAAACGTTTCATCATTGTTCCGTTACTATTCCGTCAATTCACAGTTAATATACTGTGCAACAACAATGTTAGCGTTAATATTTATCCATTGCATAAAAGCGTCGAGAATTCGACGTGTTTCCGTCAATTTGTGACGGAATAGAGCTTCTGTGTTGACTGAACATGTATCGTATTTATTACCTTCTTATCCACCTAATCTTCAACATGTATCGTATTTATTACTTTCTTATCCACCTAATCTTCAACATGTGCTATAAATAGGGGCATTTGCAAATAGACATGTATTCTAAATGTTCCTCCGTTTACAATCAAGTTTTCTAATTGTTCCGATTCTGTTGTTTGTTATGCCGTGACTTATTTTCTTTTAAAGATCTTTTTTGGATTTGCAGTACATATCAATCAACTGTATTATATATAGTCTACTTTCATGATCAGCTCCATTCTGTTCTCCTTTGTATTATTCTGAATTTGTCGTTCATATTGAGAGATAAATTCTGAAGAAGACATATGAGAACAGAATGGAGCTTGTCATGAACATAACTGCATATAATGTAGTTAACTGACTTGTACAAGCAATCCAAGAAGATCTATAAAAGAAAAAAAGTCTGAGCATAAGGTATATAATGCGTCTACTTTCCGCCGATTTACCGTCACCCGTCTACTTATAACATCGCCTAAGATGAAAGCGCTGTCTCAGTTAATCATTTCAACATCGTTTGCTTTGAAAGCGCTGTCTCAGTTTATCATTTCAACATCGCTTATAATGAAAGCGCTGTCTCAGTTCATCATTTCAACATCGCTCACAATGAAAGCACTGTGTCAGTGCATCATTGCAACATCGCTTATAAATAAGCACTGTCTTTTAGTGACACACAACGGCGCTGCATGTATAGGCGCTGACGTTCATTGATATACAACGGCGCTGTATTTTTGGTGAATATATATACCGACAATAAATATTCAATTGCAAAACATCGTCGAAATCTCATTGTAATATCGTCACTTAGTGACGGAAACGTACCGCCTTGTAGACGGAATATTGAACATAAACAGTTGAATACCACTCGGTCATATTTTTTTTATTGATAAGAATACCAAACCGCAAAACTTAATGTTGCAAATGACGTATATAAATACTAAAAATTTGCAAAGACCAAATCTATTAACACCGTCTTTCTCGCTTACATTCAACTTTTCCAATTTTATTCAAATGGCTTCTTTGCAATGTCCAAGTAATTAAGGCCAAGCTCCTATTGTGACCGACCACTTGTGTGCTGATATTTGCTTCAACCCAGACACGACTTGAGGTACTCTATTTTAGTTTCCATTGAAATCGCATATTAGTATAAGCATGGCATATTTATATGAATAACGGAGATGGATGTACGAAGCGGGTGCTCATGGGGAGTCATGTGCCACTGATGTTTTCATCGCTGGGGTCAATAATTTTATTGCAACAGCTGTCGCAAAAGGTTTTCTTGCCAGCGACAACTCAATCCGCTGTCCATGTAAAAAATGCAAAAACAAGCGATTCATCAATATAAGAATGATGGAGGCGCATTTGTACAAATACGGTTTCACACCAAATTACTTCAATTGGACCTTACATGGAGAAGATTTGGCAGAAATGCAGTACGTAAATACAGTCCCAACTCTACCCGAACCGACTACATTTTACCCAGTTCTTGATACTGAAGAACAAATTTGGACTGATGAGGCCTTCCCAGAGATGGTTCCAGATATTGCCATAACTGATGATATTCCCGAGTCGTCGAACTATATTGAACATCAAACAGATAATTTCGAAGCAAACAGATTCTACAATCTACTAAATTCATGTGGGGAACCAGCTTACGAAGGTTGCACGATAGAGACGGAGCTTTCAATTAACATGAAAATGCTGGCAACAAAAGCTAACTATGGATTATCAGAAAGCGCATTTAACGATGTTTGTGGAACGATGAAAAATCTAATTGGGGGGATAATAAGATCCCATCTTCATTCAAAGAGTCAAAAAAACTCGTATCTGATCTCGGAATGGGTTACCAAAGGATTGACGTTTGCGTGGGGGGTGTATTATTTACTACGGTTGCGATGAAAGTTTGACAGTATGTCGTTTCTGTTCGGAACAAAGATATCATCGTCCAAGACGCACAGAAAGTTCTTCATCGTACCAACGAAATGCGAGAAGGCAAATGTTTTACTTGCCGATTATACCGCGTTTACAGAGTCTTTTTTTATCTCAAATCCTGGCAAAAGAAATGTACTGGCACGCTTCACCCAAAGCAGACGTGCATCGCATGGTACACCCTTCGGACGGAGAATCTTGGAAGCAATTTGATTGGTGTCATCCTCACTTTGCATCGGATGCACGTAACGTAAGATTGTGATTATGCACTGATGGATTCAATCCATGGGGTATGTCCACTAAACAGTACTCCGTTTGGCCTGTCATGGTAACACCATACAACTTACCACCGTGGTTGTGCATGAAAACGAGATTCATTTGGTTAACTATACTAATCCCTGGTCCGTCTAGTCCAAAGAAGCATTTGGACATATATCTAAGGCCTCTTATTGATGACTTGGTACATCTTTGGAATGTAAGGGTCGACACGTATGATGCTGATCGCAGACAGAGTTTTACGTTGAGGGCAGCTCTCATGTGGACTGTATCCAATTTCCCTGCATATGCAATGTTGTCGAGGTGGTCAACTCAAGGAAAACTCGGCTGCCCATACTGTATGGACGACACGAAGACATTCGTGTTGAAAATGGAAGAAAAGTATCGTATTTTGGCTGTCACAGACGATTTTTATCAGAAAATCATCCATATCGGGGTGATGCTATGAATTTTTACAGAGATCGAACCAACTTTGATGGTCCAGTCCAATTTTGATGGTCCAGTCCAATTTTGATCTGGTCAAGCAGTTCATGATAGGGTTAGGAACTTAAAATATATATGGGAGCAGCATATCAATAAGGTTTGCGACGGATTCGGTGTGGAACACAACTGGACAAAGAAATCAATTTTTTGGTGACTACCTTACTGGGTGGACGTGAAGCTTAGACATAATCTATACGTCTCATGCACATTGAAAAGAATGTTTTTGAGAATTTATTCAACACCATCATGGATGTAAAGGGGAAAACAAAAGATGACGGTGTGAAGTGTAGAAAAGATATCGGGTTGTACTGTCGAAGACCAGAATTGGAACTAAAAACTTGCCGCGGTCGTATGGTAGCGAATAAGGGTAAGTATCAGCTTACGAGAGAACAACAGAAACTTGTTCTTATTTGGGTGAAGTCTCTGAAGTTTCCTGATGGATTTTCATCTAATTTGGGGAACAAAGTAGATCTGAGTGCACTAAAACTAGTTGGTTACAAGTCACAAGACGCACACGTATTTATAGAGCGACTCATGCCGATTGCTTTCAAGGGGTTTTACCGAATAAGATCTGGGAAGCTGTATCCGAGTTGTGTACATTTTTTCGAGATATATGTGCATCTTCCCTTCACGTTGAGCGGATGGAACACTGGCAGAACAACATATCGGTGACACTGTGTAAGCTGGAGTCCATATTCCCCCCTTCATTTTTCGACTTAATGGAACACCTACCAATTCATTTGGCTGATGAGGTCCTACTTGGTGGACCAGTACACTATCGTTGGATGTATCCATTTGAGCGTTTCATATACCGTCTTAAACAGTTGGGCCATAAGGGAAACAGAGCTGAGGTGGAAGCTAGTATTGTTAACGCATACATACAGCTGGAGACTTCGTATTTGGGGTCCGACTACCTAGGTCCGGATTTAACAACAAGCAGCATACGATACAAATGAAATGAAGTTGGGACATCAGAATTCGAGGACCCTCAAATTTCTATTTTCAATTACCCAGGAGTTGGTGGCAGCAAAAGTAAAAGGAGGGTATTAGACAGCCGAGAATTTAAAAAAGCAACTCATTACATCTTTAGCAACACCCCTGAACTTGAACAATATTTGGAATTATTTGAGACCGGCTTAAGACAAAGACGCCCGCGACTTAATGATCAGCAAATATACGATGCCGTATTAACGGAATTCCCAGAATGGCTGAATTCCCATGTAAGTAGAATCAACTCAAATTTCGTTCAATTATGTAGCAAATTAAACTGTACTTGCACTTTCATGAACACCGCTTAATATTATGTTTAGGTTTGGGAGCTTGGAGAAACAATAGGACTACCACAATGGATTCACTACTTGTCCGCTGGATTCCAATCCGACGTTGCATGTTCGGCGACATACAAAGTGAACAACTACAAGTTTCACATTGAAAGCCATGGTGAAGGGAGGAACACGGTGAACAGTCATGTTTACGTGAAGGGAACAGAGAGTACACACTACTACGGGGTGATTGAAGAAATAATTCATATGAGATGTAGAAGCAACCATCGCCTAAAGGTTGTCTTATTCAAGTGCCGTTGGTACGACCCTCAGTTTGTTAGGTCATACCCGTCTAACGGGGTTGTCATCGTGAACACTCATAGACCATACCCCCATTACGACCCTTACATTCTTGCCCAGCAAGCTGTGCAAGTTTACTATGTTACATTTCCGGGATTAGCTAGACAAAATAATCAGGGTTGGGTAGCAATTTGTCCTGTGAAACCAACAAACGCAATCGACTTAGAGGTAGCAAATGTTCCATTCCAAGATGAGGGTGAAATGAGAACTGAAATACCTGTATTTGTCAACGTAATGGATCCTTAGGGGACCTCGCTGATGATGAGGTTTATGAGTACGACACCAAAAAAGAAGACGGGAACGACGAGCACGTAATTGATAATCCAGAAACCGAAGAAGAGTCTGACGAATCTTTGTAAGTGAATCAAGATATTCCAAATACAGTTACCGACCGCATGTTTTACATGTTCAATAAATTGTAATTGCAAAATCAATAAATAATTAGTAAGTAAAAAAATTTTGTATTTGGTAATCATTAATTTTGTGTTTAATTAGTAATGGAAAGGGCTGGAACGTTTCTAAGTTAATTAATTTTCTGAACATCTGATAAATAAACAGCGTTTAATAAATATGCGCCGTAAAAGATCACTAAACTACATCGCCTCAAATATAAGCGCCCTTATAATATTTATAAGAACAACGCTTAATATTTATGCGCCGTAAAAGATCACTAAACTACATCGCCTCAAATATAAGCGCCCTTATAATTAACATATACAACATCGCTTATCCTAAAAAGCGCTATAATATGTAACGTAAGCCAGCGCTTATTCGAACAAGCGCTGTAGTATTCCTATCTAAAAAACCCCTCTGTATTCGCCCGCCCAGACAAGTAAGGAAATTTGGGCTAAAATTCAGTATTTACATTTTGTTTTGGACAATTTGAGATTACATGCGCAGCGAAAAACCCTCCGTCGTACGCCGTCGAGTTCTTCAACCATCCATTGTACGCCGCCGAGTTGTTCAACCGATTTTTGACCAATAGCATAACCAAGTTTCGTTGCCCAGGTATGGAAAAGTCCTCGTATTTCTCATGTCAGCTTCATTTCAGCTAAATGGAAAGTCGGCGTTTGCTTGTGTGTCGTAGAAAGTGTGTGTCTTGGAAATTTGTTTGTTCGGCGTGTGTTCTTGTGTGCTTGTGTGTTTGATAGAATTTCTGTAAAAAAATGTTCCAAACTGGTCGGCTGACAAATTGTGTGTATGGCCTCTGTGTTAGCTGTACTTGTTGTCATATTCTGACCTTGTAGATACAATCTGTTGACCTTGTTGTCATATTCTAATAATGGAATGCCTGTAGGTACAATATTGCCTTTGACATGCCTGTAGTTGATAATGGAATGCCTGTAGGTACAATATTGCCATTATCAGAATATTCCATATTCTGATAATGGAATGTCGTCCTTAGGTACAATATTGCCTTTGACACTCTTGATACAATTTGGGTTAAATTAAAATTTATCATACAGATATTCGAATACTTGCTATTTTGGTTGAAAATGTGGATACAAGAACAATGTCTGTTTGCTTGCTTGCCAAAATTGTGTTCTATTTGTGTTTTAAAATTACTAAATTAAATTTTGTGGCCGGGTAAATGGCACCACTCAAGCGAAGTGTACAAGGTAAAAGGAATACCGTGGCTGGTAGAGGGGCTTCATCACAAACGCGGCTAACTGACATACGCCAACCAAGACAGTTGAGTCAGGACATGGAACATCAGCCATCAGCTGGGGACAACAGTCAAAATCGAGATGCGTATAGACCTTTTGTTCCGGTACAGGATCATACCCCTGCGAGACAAGGGAGTGAGGACAGGCAACCTACAACATCATCAACCGGGGACAGACATCCAAGTCCAGACCTTTACAGGCCTTCTATGCATGTACCGGACCCTACTGTGGATCCTATGGATGCAGACAGAAACTTACCAGAAGTGGATGATTAGTCCATCGACGACCTGTTTCATATGGTGTGGTTGAACAGGGAGGTGGACGAGGATGCCGAAGAGAGGGCCTCACCTTCGGCATATGCTGACGATCATGATGACGCAATTCGGCCAGAGTTCGTTAGAGGAGGGACTTCGGCCAGTGGCAGACTCAGTGAGGATACACCGTTGGGTTCAATGCCACATGATACTCGGCCTTGGATCACTCCAGCTAGGGATGACAAGTGAGTACTTTTATTGTACATAAATTTGTGCAGCTTGTTTAGACTACCCATATTATAAATGTTACACCTTGTATTTTTGTCAACTTTGACCCCCTGGGGCTGTTAACAAAATCGGGCTGCAATGTATTGAACCTTGCTTTAAGATTGGTTGGACGACAATGGATACGTGTGATCCACAAGCTCCGGTGAAGTGGGTTCGACACTTCAAGGTAAAATGTAGTAAAATTGTAGCCAGTGCGTTATTTTTTGGGTAATTTGTTTTCGATTACATAGTTTTGTGATTCTATTACATTGTTCGTAACACAACTATGTAATGTATATTTAGAGCTTGTACCGGTGGGATCCGATCCACAGCAACCAAATTGAGGCCAACTTTAGGAAGAAGGCGGCTAAGATTCTACAAGATGCGTGGAGAGGTTTGCGAACCGGGAAAACTAAAGGCCCGAAATGGTTGACCAAAGATCACATAGATGCGGGAAGAGCTCGATTTAGTACGGACCCATCATTCATAGCCCGTAGTGAAAAGAACAAGCAAACTTATGCTGCCCACCTTGCTAGAAACGGCCCGAGATTGCACGCATTTGGGTCTAGACCGGCACACTTTCACGTTGCGAAGCTGGTAATGCATACTATTTTAAAATAATTCAATTTTTACACTTAAATTTTTCACAACACATTTATCATTAAATTTGCAGGAAAAGGACAATAAAAGACAAGTGTTGCTAACTGATCTGTTTGACAAGAAATACAAGCGGAAGGATATGACGTATCTGATACCCAACTGGGAGAACAAAAGGGTATTACACTTACCAAATTATAAACTGTTTATTACATTTGTTTATCTTATTAGATTGTATAATTAGTGTTGACAACTAATATGTTTCTTATTGTATTTTTTTATTACATATATTTGGGACTTGATCACAACTTTTTTGTTTCATTTGTACAAATGTGCAGAAATAGCTTGCTGATGCTGAAGTTATGGTCCTGAAGGATCGCGTTGCAGATGAAAGGGTACCGGATGAAAAGCTGGTAGAGGCCGCTGCAACTGTCATGGGAGTTCACCCAAGGTCGGGGTTACCGTATCTGTATGGTCCTGCAACAACATTAGTGTCGGACAAGTTCTCTTCAACGGGCAGCCAGTCGTGTGCCAGCTCGCACGGAGCAGCAAGGAGCCAATCATCGAACGATTACACTCAGGAGCTTGTGCCACGTTTAGAGCGCATAGAATCCCGACAGGAGGCTGATTTGAGGAGCATACAACTACAACAGGAGTCCCTGAGGGAGAGCATGGAACAAATGATGCAAATGCAAGCTGCTATGATGAGGATGCTCAGTACTCCTGGATACCAGCCGCCCTCCAGTTGAAGCTCGGATAGAAACAACCATGATCATGGCCATCAGGGATCGAATGAAGATAACCGCAGAAATTAGACATTTTAATTTTGTTTGAATCGAATTCTTTGATATATTTTTCACTCGGTATTTTTTTTATTAAATATGGAAATTTCGAATTTTAATAGTTGAAATAACATTTCAAAATTTAATTAAAATAATAAATTCAAAAATAGGTAATTTAAAACTGTGCCGGAAAAAAGACGGTATGTAGCCGGAAAATAAAGATGACGGAGTGTAGATGGATTATTGCCGATAATATATATTGACGGAATTATGCCGGAACAATGATGGAAATATGAGTATCGTAATAATGACGGAAATGTGACGGAAATCTGAGTAGAAAATGGACGGTACAAGAAAACGGAACTATGACGGAGTGATGACGGAATATAATATTGATGGAATATAGATGGAATTTGGACGGAAAATAAAGATGACGGAGTGTAGATGGATTATTGCCGATAATATATATTGACGGAATTATGCCGGAACAATGACGGAAATATGAGTATTGTAGTAATGACGGAAATGTGACGGAAATCTGAGTAGCGTGATATAGACGAAAGATTGACGGAAACGTTATTGATGGTAGTAAAATAGAAAATAGACGAAACAAAGAAAACGGAACTACGACGGAATATAATATTGATGGAATTTTGACGGAAAATTAGGTTGCCGTAATGTATACGGAATGTAGACGGCAAATTTTGAAACGGAAATGCGTTGGAAAATGGACGGAAAATATATTTACAAAAATTAGACGGTATTTTGACGGAGATGTTCAACGGATACATGTCGGATTGATGACGGAATTATACGTACCGGATTGGTGACGGAATATCAACGGCACGTTGACGGAATAAAACGACGAAATGTCGACGGAAAAGTTTTACCGTCGGGAAAATTTCCGACATCATCGTCGTTGAAGGAAAGTTGACGGAAATTCACATTTTTCCGTCAACTTTCCGTCCGTTTTCCGGCGGATTTTTGAAGACGCAAATTTTGGAAAAATTAGTAGTGCATGATTATTTCTTCCTCCGCGTGCAACTCGTTAATAGTGGTGGAGTTGTCCTCTGCGTCTAAAGCTTGAATTTTTGATGCAGCTAATGTTATGATAGTATTGTTGCATGAGATTTTGGGCACTCAATCAGCTTTCATTGTTTGTGTTTCATAATGTTCCTTTCTGGATTGTATACCATCTCGTGCCTTGAGATAATGTTTCTAATCAATTCCTATGCGCCCTTGATGCAAAAATTCATTATCGAGCCTCTTGCTATAACATCAAGCATACATCGCTCTAGTGGAAGCATTCCATCAGAAAAGCTCTCAATAAGAATAAGCTTTGTTAGTATATGATTAGGATGTCTATCAAAAAGGTCTTTGAAGCGCTCTAATTTATTAAACAATGCTCTCCTTGCAGCTGTTGAATGGTAACAATCTCTTTACAAATTCAAGACTTCAAAGTAGAGAATACTTTCTTAAAAATTGATGGTGTAGTTGCTCCCAAGTGCGCATATAGTATGTGAATGAAAAGATAAACCAAGAGTTTGCAGAGTCGTTAATGAAAAAAGAAAGCCTTAAACATGAACTCTTTCAGTTATACTCCTTTAGGTTTAACAGCGTTGTAGATATAGTGAAATTCCTTCAAGTGCGTTATCACATTTCTCCAAGGCTCCAGAAAATTTAGGGTGAAGACGAATCACTGCTCTTTTTGCCCTCCAACCATCTTCTCTCCTCTTTTTACCCTTCAACCATCTTTCTCTAAAAAAGTTTTTTCTATCAGAAACAATATTTAGTCTAGGGATTTCACTTGTGACATGTTCATTATTGACAATTAATAATCATAATTTATGTTTATAAATGTGGTTAATCCGACAAAGGTAATAACCTATAGTATTCCGGTAAAAGTGATACACCACAACCTACTCCGGTAAAAGTAATAGGCTTCTAGTTCTCTTAAGCACAGTATTCCGGCAAAGGTAATACCAAACCTAGTTGCAACTTGTCTTTACGGTAAAGTTTCTAACAAGTGTAAATGATGAGAATTGATTAGTAAACTAAGCTTTACTGCAAAGTTTCCACTCAACCTAACAATTCAATTCATGTGGTGAAGAACAAGAACTAGTAATATAAGAATTAAGCAGAGCTCAAGCATCTAGACAACGCTTGGGCAGGTCTAGACAGTTCACCCTTGAACTGATTTGTATAAAATTGGAATGGATTCGAAATTTTTGCCTTTTAAACGGAATCTAGACGAGCTAAGCATTTGGTTAAAGATGGGAGAGGGAGAGGGTATTTTGGGTATACTTGTTGTGATGCGGGGTCGAAGGGTGATGGGAAGTGTAAGTAGGTTGTCGTGGATGTCAACCTGAAATGGAAGGTTTGCCATTATTTGATCCTGAAGGGGAAAGATTATGGAGGAGGGTAGGGGTGGATCCAGGAATTTTTCGGACCGGGGGCGAGATAAATATATTTGGACCGGGGTGGATCCAACAACTTATTTTCATACTATAGGGGGCGTATAATCAAAATGACTGGGGGCGAGATGTAAAAATCATTCAAAAATACATGGCATTCGTCTAATATTCAAGAAAAATCGAAAAATCGACCGGGGGCGGCTGCCCCCCTCCCCACCATGTGCATCCGCCCCTGGAGGAGGGGTCTCGATACATTAGCTAGTTAGGTAATTAGTTGCATTATATGATTTGAGCCTTAAACAATTCTGTTAAGTTCGGTTTTTCCTATTTGGTTCTCCAATTAGCTTGAGTATTTTAAATGCAGATCTAGAACGCAAATGATATCATTAATGAAGATTGAAGTATTGGTTTAATCGCGGTCAGACTGTATTTGACTCTGTCTTCGGTGATTTTCCCGTTGGATCTCTTCCGGTTATAGATGTTTTTTTATTTCTAGACATGTCTTCACGAAGTTATTACAAATGGGTTCAAAAGTAGACATGATGAATCTAGCCTGTGAAAATACCAATGAGGCAAATTTAATAATCTGCAACAGATTATGACGAAGAGAGGGAGAGATTTGAGGAAAAGAAGACGATAGAGGATTAGGTTTTGAGAAGAAGCCAGACTTTTATTCCAAGTCAATTACAAATACTTAATGGTAATAATCCCTACACTAATGACATCACTTAGTCTAGGCTCGTATTTATTTGTCTGTGTTTGCAAACATTCATTTCTAAAATTGAGGAATACCTAAAATTTGTGAGAGGAAGAGAAGGAGAAATGAATGATATTGGGCCTGGGCTGAAACCTGTATGTCAGCCCATTCCGTGTCTGCGGCTGTTTTGTAATAAGGACTTGTTTGGGTTAGCCGGTAAAGACCAATTCGGCTTAAAGTAAAATCGAGCGTCAGTCAAAGAAAAAACGCTGTGACAACGTCGTCGGTGATCCAGATATCCGATTATTCACCGACTGGTCATCTGAGATTGGGTTCTGATATCGCGATTTCGAGGTTTGTTGTATATATTATTTCGTTATATTCTTCGATTCATTATGCACTGCTCGAGCTGAGGACTTTATGTTTGCGGTTATGCAAACTGATAGTGGTAGAGGTTGTAGAATTGCAGCTTTGATGCTAGATGTTTTAAATTTGAGTACATGTTGATTAGAAGTTGTATTATTAGGCTTGTGCTTATATTTGGACTGGACATCAAAAAATTCAACTTGTTTTTCATATGATGTGGTTCTCAAGTCTGGATAGATAAGGATCTCTCAAGTATTCGAAGGCTTGTATGATCTGACTGCTAAATTCTCGATCTTCTGCTTCGACTGTAGCATTTGATTTATCATGTTTTTTGGTGCTTTGAAACGTCCTCTTACACGTTGGTTTCAACTTCAGTGGCTTCATTGAGTAGTTGTTGATGATTTGGTTACTACTTGGCTGCAACAGCAGCTTTTATTGTGTTTTTGATTCTTTTTTTTTGTTTATCACTGAATTGTGTAATCTTTACGATGGTGCATTTTTTTTAACCTGAGAAGTCAGATTTAAATATTAATTATCCGTTAATCTGTTCAACAGAAGATGGGCTTTTGGACGCTACTGGAGGGATGTTTGCTTCTTGCTAATGCATTGGCTATATTTAACGAGGATCGCTTCCTTACACCAAGAGGATGGAATTTCTCAGAGATATCAGGGGTCAAAGCAAAGTCCCTTAAAGGACAGCTTATAGGCCTCATATATGCAACCCAATACTTCAGAGTTCCCCTCATAATCCTTAATACAATCTGGATTGCTGTAAAGCTTGTGTATGGTTGATATCCGGAAAGGTAATTCATCACATGTTCCATATTTATTTTATTCATATATTTACCACTGAGCATAATACGAAACCTATATGAATTTATTTCTTAGCAGTACGCCATATGAGACCATTTCAGTGCCACTGTTCACCATTGATTGTTGCCTAGGCTCATGTTAATGTAGTCAAACATTTGAGGTCGTAATTTAATCTTTTTCTTGCTTTGGACATAAAAGATGAATTCTTAATTATTAATTTGTGACCCAAAAGCACAATTTTATAGGGCTATTGTCACCACTAAGTTGAATATCAATATTTCTAACTACTGCAACTGGTTATGCAGGAGTTCAACAAGTATGTATTATACATGTTGATTGGAGCAGCCTGCATTTGGTGAAGACTTTGTGCGCATAACTAGTTGCTTTGTTTGTAATATTTGAGTACTGTGTATGTTTTGTAAGGAAACTAGTTTTGTGTTCAAACATCATGCTCTTGTGCTAGTAGCGTCGCTATGCTATCTCAATGTTTCTACATTTTGACACTTTTTATTATGGAGAAAATTGTTTTGTGGAAATTGGCCCCTTCCTGTAATCTGTTTGGCACCCAAAATTTTTGATTTCCAAGTTGCTATAGATGATAATGCAATGACATATTACTGCTTGGAACATGGTATCGTAAACAAATATGAATCTATTTTTAAAACAATATATTGATAGGTTGAAAATATCCAAAAGGTATGAAAGTAATATATTACGGACAGAGGAGGAGGCATGCATGATTCACAGTAGAATTGCATCCTTGGTCAGTGTGACTACAAATAATATTTTCCTACTAGTGCAGAGCAGACACGTCGATTCCTTTAAGCCTTCGGCATTTGCGTACTGTGGAGGACCTAGGCATTTATAAGTCCGCAAACACATGATAAGTTTTTGAATGACCTGAAATAAGCTTGAGAGCTGCTACTGCTGCTGCCACAGACATACAGCCAAAGAGAACAACATTGAGCCAGTGCCATGCTTTCTGAATAGAACCCATTTTGTTTCCCTTTGCCATCAGGTACATATGATTTGCAAGGATGAATGTGAGAGGGAAAGTGCTCAAGGCTCCTGTTAGACTCATGAAATCTCCCAGGAAGGGCAGAAGAGCTGCTACCAATGTGTTGACTGCCAGGTAACCACCCCTTACCATGGTTCTAAATGACAAATTGTGAAGAGTCAGTGCACCCCCTTTGATGTTGCCGAATCGCGTGTCCATGTATTCGTACATGGGGCTTGCAAATATCTACATAAGGCCAAAACTGTAACAGTAAATACATTACCAAAGCCTGTTAGAGCAGCTAGAAAAATGAAGAGATGAAGAAATGTACATGCAGGGCGATCACGGTTTGTAGGAAGGCTGAGATATTTGCGAATGCCTTCACCCATACTGGACCGTTAACACTGCTGAGTAAGTACGATGACGTGCTGGAACCATAAGCCCAATATCCAACAAAAGTGACAGCGTACATGGGTAAAACACCAGCGGTGAACTGGAAGTAAAGAGCCTTCAACATGTTTCCCACCACGGGTTGTCTGACAGTTGCCTAGCATAAAACACAGCAGTAAGATGCTGTTAAGCATGTGTACTTTTGATTAGAAGAAACAAGAGGATTTTTAATGATCTCCAACACATACTTGAATCTCAGGCAGCATCCCTGTATTGAAAGCAAACACGAGATTTGCTGCTGCGCCAATAGTTTGGAATACCTTTCCAGAGCCTGAGCCAGGAATGCTGTAATCTCTTGGAGGTGTTTCAAGTCCTGCAATGAACCCGAAGTTGTCAACATTTAGTCTTTAAAAGCATCTACAAGCACCACAAAGAAATAAAGACAATGACCTTTAAGATCATTGAGTAAAATTAAGCAGTTATGTATTCATTGCAGCAGGATCTTACCATCCTTAAAGGACAGTGCAAAGCCGATGACAATGTATACAAGGCTGAAGAACGTGGAAAATGCCAGCCAAATCCTCAAAGCTGACAAATGGGGTACGCCAACAGCAAATATGGCGCATACAAAGCCAGCTATTGTGATGCAGTAAGGGAGCTTCATAAGGCCGTCATCCCTGAAAAGCACATAGACAGCCTGCAAAGCATGGCCAAATGAATTCAGTTCTCTGCTAAAAAGCAAAATTTATCCAGCGACGCAACTAAAAAAACTTTATTGAGTTCCCCAAGTCGCCCAAAATGTAGCAAGCACAGATCTATGCTGCAAAGTCATATAAAGCAAAAGAACAAAAAATAACACTTGAAGCTGCAACATGCCACAATGCGCATGACAAACCTTGTTTTTTTTTTATCCTTTTCAAGTGTCTTTCTCAAATAAATGAAACAAACATCCCAGAACATGTTACACATGTAAGTTGGACCACAATAATGTTAACCACCAAAATATACATAACTTTTAAAACTTTGTTCACCTTTAACGCCTGGCCAGCCAAAATGATGAATCCGGTGTTGATCATGAAAAGGTTCACATACTGGAGCGCCCAAGTCATGATATACGCTTTTCGACCTACCAAAAGCAAAACCACTGATCAAAATCACACCCAACCCAAGTGAGATCAAAAGAATTCCAAGACGCAAAGCACCTGGCAGGCTTTCCTTATTTAAACATACCATATATGTGGCCAGCAAGATCCCTGTACCTAATATGCCTCTTCCCTCCCAACTCATGTAGTTTGGCGACAAGCGTGTTAGCATACAAAGATATAGCCGTGGCGAGAAGGAGACCCACGACTCCACCAATCCATCCCAACGGAACCATTATGGTTCCAGAGTAGCCCAAAACATAAGCACTGTTGATCCCAGTGGTCAGCACAAACCCCACTTGAAACCATGAATCTAAAAACACCAAACAACACACAAAAAACGTCAGACCCAAATTTATCTGAAAAACATGACATCAATCTTGCAAGACATCAAAGTGTAATATGAATGAACCTTTGCTGATCTGGTGGGCAGTATCTGGCATATGCACATCCATTGTATGATTAGCACCATCATCATGGACGACCTTTCGGGGACGAGGCTCGCCGTTCGAGGAGGGCTCGGTTGTGGGCGGCATCTGATGATAATGATGGTGGTGACAGTGATGGAAATTCTCAAGGAGAGGCTCCTCCTCGTCAGACACAAATAACAATATCCTCCCAAGCCAGACTCCTCTTCAGCCCTAAAAATAAAATCCAATGCAACCTGTCGCCAACAAATCGACAGCTAAACAAATATAGAAATCTACTAGGAACAAAACCACCAACTCCAAGTGGCGGATGAAGCCTGGTTCGCGTATAGCAATGGAAAGATTTTGTCTTTTTGTTGGGAAATAAATAAAAATGTTATCTTTAGCTGTAATTGACAGACCTGCAGAAAAATCTGAAGGTCAGAGAGAGACGCAGGCAGGGGATGGTTATTCAACGGCGGAGGATTTCCCGGTCGGTTGCAAATGGGTAATCGCCCATTTTTATATCCATCACTGATTCTCTACTGCTCACCCACATGGAACGATATTCCACCATTTGCTCAAGCTCAACCCAATTTACACGCCTCTCTCTCAGTCAACAGTCCAATTTAAAATCATTTTATATTCTCTGAAACTTTGACTGGCCGATGCTCATCTCTCAACTGCTGTAGATTACAAAAAATCTTCACTGTAAATTTTTTTAATTGGTTTGTGTTTTTTAAATTTTTTGTTGACAATTTTGACTGGGTTCTTTGTTCTTTTATGGGTTCAGATTGCCCTTCTTTAATGATGCTGGGATTGGGATTCGCAGCAGGTCGAATATGAAAACCACCCAACTTGCTAGAATGTGAATACTTCAAAGATTGAAGCTTTCTGGGATTCTAGAAAGTCGAAACTTAATTTACAGAAAACGATTCATACCCAGATCAGACATGTTTGTCGTCACAAATTGAGAAAGTAGTTTACAGTTAACATCAACTGTTTTGTAGTAGTTAATATACCTGAGTTGATTGTATGATAGTAATTAAAAGGGAAAATTACAACAACAAAATATCAAAAAGACTATCTGGACTATCATAGCATTTCAAATCGTGATATGTACTATTTCAATTTTTAATTTAGTGTTTTTGGACTAAATTACACACAAATAAAGTAACGCCGTTAATGAATACCGTTTGCAATTATTAGTGTTTAATCAAAATTATTTAATGTAACTGTGAACACACTGCCCTAATATAATATAAACTTTTCATTCATGATTCAATCAAAATAGCTCGCTTCTTCTCAAGACTCTTAATGAAAGCACAATCGCTGAGATCTTCCCCACGATTAGATTTCGATGATGGCGGCTTCAGGAGATATCTTTAAGTATTCGATGGACGGATGCCTCGAGGGCTGCGACGACATGATCGACTTGAGGTTGTACCACTGCAACTGTAAGTGCGAGCTTCACAAATCCCGCAAGTATAACTACCCTACAAAATAACGCTAAGAGCATCCCCACCATGACTTTTTCAATCATGAGATTTGGTTATCAAAGATGATTGAAAAAAGCACGTATCCCAATCATGATTTTTTTATCATAAAGTTGATCATGTGATGATCAAACTCAAAAAAGATCACAAGATGACCAAAAAAAATTTGGTCATGAGAAACAACCAACCACATCATAACAGTCTTGTTTCAAAAAAAATTAGATTGAATTCTGATCTTATAACTCATTTATCTTAAAAATTACAGAGTCACAAATAAAATCAAAATACCAACATTTATAATTTTTTGAGCTCTACAAATAGACATCCATAGTGTCCTATTTTGATGTAGGTTTAAATAATTTTATTTTTCTATTGTTTTTTCTTTTCAAAATGATCCATTTGAGTTTCAATATATCTAAAATGACCCATGTTAGTTTGACATTTCAATTTTGGCCTGTTTTAAATAAAACTGGATCCGAGGATTCGTTTTCTGCGTTTTTAACAAAATTGGATCCCCAGGATCCAGTTTTATGTGCAAAGGAGAAGACGTGGAGTTCTCTCATTCGCATGCCCTCTCGTTTGCACATAAAACTGGATCCTGGACATCCGGTATTGTTAAAAATGCAGAAAATTGGATCCCCAGGATCCAATTTTGTTAAAAACATGCCAATATTGAAATGTCAAACTCATTTGGGTCATTTTAGATATGTTGAAACTCAAACAGGTCATTTTGAAGAAAAAAACTCGGTTGGGAGAGATGATGAACTTTTGTTGCTTAGTCATGGTGGGGTGTACATGTCCAAATTGATCATGAGTCATGATTTGTTGAGAGATAAAATGGATGAGAGAGATGAATGACATGCTTTTTTTATCATGGTGGGGGATGCTCTAAGAAAGAATCCATCAGTTCGTATCCGATCTTGCTCTTTCTAGCTTTTGCTCTCCTGCGCCATCACCTAGATACGTCTCTCCTTCAGCTGCTGACGCCCCTCGTCTTCCTGGGAAAATGAGTGACAATGATGATCTGTTCCCACGGATCAGTTCGAAAACTTAGGATTTTAGAGTAGCTCGATAGGCAAAATGTCGGTAACATGAGTGAGGAGGAGATTCGTATTGTAATTTGATTTAAATTTGAATAGTGAATAGAAAAGTTTTTATTATATTAGGGAGCAGTTATATTAAACAATTTTGATTAAATAATAATAATTGTAAACGGTATTAGTTGACGGTGTTAGTTCATTATGTGCAGTTTAGTTTAAGAACACTGAATTGAAAATTGAAATAGTTTAGATCGCGATTTGAAATGATGTGGTAATCTAAGAAGTCTTTTTGTAATTTTACCTAATTAAAAAGTCTTTGAACAATGACACTCCTGCCTCCTGATATACCAGACTAGTTACTACAGGAATTTTTTTGAAAAATGCTACCATGCAAACTTTAAGTTTAGGATATACCACTGATGTAACTTTTATTTGAGTTACACCACGTTTTTTAAAAATCACGGTTCCCGACAGCGGTTTCCTGTGAAATTTGACTTGCTTCTATCCAGTCAGCACTAATGTGGAAGAATATTAATGATGTGTCTACAACCGTCGATTTTGGTGGCGGTTTTTGGGAAACCTACTGTTCACATCGCCGTGTTTTAATCAAAAACTTTCTCAGAGCGTGTCTAATTTAAAATCGCCTTTGGAAACCGCGACTTTGGCTAAAAACCGCAGCAGCGAACATCGTTTGTTTCTGAATTAGAAAAGTCAATTTTTTTTCAAACCGTTTATATCGATTTCTAGTACATATAAAGAAAAAACAAAAAAAAATATTTACTAAAAAGCGCTTGTGCCGATAGCGACTTTGGTCGATGTAAAAGTCGATTTGTTTCTTTTTCTGTTCTATTTCTCTCTTGTGCTGGATCGACTGCGGCTACTGTCGACCGTCGCAACTGCGAGTCCTCCACCACCGTCCGACCTCCCTTGCCATCCGACTTCCCTCGCCGCACCACTCCTCCCTCATACTCCTCATTCCGGTCACTCATCCGCTCCCCTTAAACCCTCTCTCAAAAGCCCTAAATCCCAATCACTGCAATCTGCTACTCCTATAACTTGGAATCTGAATTTGGCATCTTCATATAAGGTTAGTATACATAAATTAATCACTAGGATTCTAGTATCTTCAATTTAGCTGCATTTTTCAGCTTATTAGATTGGTAGATGCTTCTGTGATTGTCATGTTTTATTGTTATTCACAATTCATAAAATATAATTTTTTTTTATTTTACCATTTATCTTGTTTCTTCGTTATTGTTTTATTGTTTTAATCTTTTTGGTTGACAATGTTATTTTTGTAACGTAGAGCAACTTTGATTAATTATTGATGGGTACGCACGACTTAGACTGGATAGTCATGTCGCCTTTGGAAATATTAGATACTCCGTTAATAGACCACTATGAGATCGAGAAGTACTTTAACGTTTAGCAGAAGGAGATGAGATTGGCATAGATGACCATGTTCACTTGGCCAATTTTGGTGATGAGGTTGAACCTCGACTTTTTTGGAATTTTCCTCCGTTTAATGATGCGTCCGCTTGGATGAAAGATGATATGGTGGATAAAACTTATTTGACAACTCTCGATTTTACATGAACTCACTCGCGAAAGGTATGCCGTTTAAGGAAAAAGAAGTGGTAATACATGCATGTCAAAGATACTCAACCTTGAATCGGGTTGACTATGAAACGACTGCATCGATAAGTCAAGGATGATTCTAGATTGTAAGGATGGTAAGACAAAATGACCATGGCACCTTTGAGCATCAAAGTATATATAGTAAAGCTAATACATAAATTAATCATTACGATACATGTATGTCACTTAGTATTGGGTTGATAATTTCTATAATTGTTTTGATTATTCATTAACTAATTTTTTTCTTTATTAATTACAGGAAATGGGATGGTCCTAAGGCATGATATGACACCTTCTCAAGTACTACTTTATTATCACGACCAGTTGGATCGGCAATCAAAGGAGGACATATTGTGGACACCTTACATTGGGGAGATGATTTCAAGGATCAGCCCTATATGTCTCGAGGGTAGAAGTATTTGGATGGCAGAGGTTCCACTTATATGTTATAATATTGTAGAGGGGCACTATCCTTCCAGAGTACTTCGACAGTTTGGTTGTTAGCAGTCCATCCCAGCTTCTCCTCAGCCAAACCATCACGGCTTGCATAGCGTAACAAGAAAAAGGACTAACCAGAAATGGTTGAATGAGTTAGCCACGTATGTTGCTATATGGAATGAGAGACATGGTCAAATTGTGGTGGGATAATACGACGAGAATGAAGCTTATTTGGATGAGTATTACACATGGTACAATTCATTGACACGCAGATTTATCCAACCACACCACCATCAGCCAGAACCCCAATTATGCCGTCCAACTGCACCTGATTGCGTATTTTTTGTGAGTATCTCTTAACTATCTTTTAGTAATACTTATTATTAAATTCCATTGTCAAGAAAGTATTTTAAAATTAAATGCAGGTTCGAGGTTTAGTACGTGCGGGTAAAACAACAACCGATATGACCTCATTCACATCAACAACGCGCTTATGATTTATTTCACGACACCTTTAATGACTTTTTGACGTTAGGTGAAGAGGGTGCTTTAGTTGTTGAGTCAACTATTCAATGGCCTACTAGTAAGCTTTAACTTATATCTTGAATGTAAATTGTAAACCGCAATTTGATATAACTAACTTTCTTCTCGCATCATTTCATTATAGGTCCATCCCACACATTTCAATCAAATGAGAGCAAAGAGATGCCATCTAATAATCAAGTGACTCAATCTCAACTAACTCAAGTTTTCCTCCAGCGCGATGTTGTTGCACCTACATTAGGAAAACGTAATTGAAAAAAAGTAAAAACATATGGATATAGATAGTTGTGCGGGGCCTTGTGATTGTTAAAAAAATCTAAACTTACTTGATTGTTTCCCTTTTGAATAATAAGGTTGTGATTGTGGAACATTCCTTTTGTATGATGTAGCACTACTGATTGTTAAACGTCATTTTGGATTGGGTTTGGCAGGTGAATGATGTTAATTTTTGTGCTGAAAATGTGAGACAACATTTAGTGGCCTTGAGTTTATTTGTCATCAAAAGTCGCTTCCCATAGAAGCGGTTTTTGACAATTTTGAAGTAAAACAAAAATCGTTGTTGCTAGCAACGATTTTTTCATTCATGAAATTGGGTCATCAAAGATAACTAAAAAAACTTAAGTCCTCGTCATGAATTTTATATATCATAAAGTTGATCATGGGATGATCAAACTCAAAAAAGATCACAAGATGACCAAAAAAATTAGGTCATGAGAAACAACTGTTGGATCGTTAGGTTAGCCAACTATGTGAGGGAGATCGCAGAGTGGTATCCCTCAGACAGATGGCAGCGGAAATTAACTCTCGTACAGGAAATAAGACAGAAAGTAAATACTCACGATTTATAGTGGAAACCTTACTGCAACCTTTGCAGCAGGCTGAAAACCACTTGCCTTCTGGACAGTTCCAGAAGGGCTTCAAGATCCGTATTATTGACAAAGGAATATGCTTGTAGTTTGTTACACTTGTCTCACACAGTGACAACTAACACAACTACTCAATTCGAAGAGTCAACTAATACGATCGCCTTGTCCACGCACAGCAGCACTTCGTCAGCTCCGGAATTGATCTACTCTTCAATCTCCGATTGGTCTCTCCAAGAAGCTGCTGTACAAACCGAAGACTCTTCCTCCTTTTATAGTCTTCTTTAAGTCGACTGGAACTCGTCTCCATCAGATATCTGACTGCATCCAGCAGATATGATATGGTTAAGATATTTCCATATCTTAACCCTGTCACATATTTACCTTCCAAATCTGGCTTGTATCTTCCCGTCATATATTTGAGTCGTATATCTTGTATATATCCACATCAATATCACTTGTCAAATATATCGCTTATATACTTCGAATATCTTCGTATCTCGAGTATATCTTCGCTGATCTGATCTCGTCATAATGTCGGTGCTGATCTCGTCCCTCACGCAGATCTTACCTCTCTCGCAGCGCTGAGCTCTCTCAGAGATGTCCAGTCACGTTTCTCTCAGACAGTCTGGACCCTGCAACTTCTCAAACGGATTTGTGATTTCTGCACACTCAAGTCAAATATTAGTTAAGTGTTTGTTATCATCAAAACACAAAGGGTCCAACAACAACCAATCATAACATGCCACATGTCCTGTTGTAAAACTTTTTCATATTAAATTTTGATCTTTTAACTCATTTATCTTGAAAATTAAAATGTCAAAAAAAAAACCAACATTCATAATTTTTTAAGCTCTGCAAATAGATATCTATAGTGTCATTAATATATGTTTAAATAAATTTATTTTTCCATTGGTAAAGTTACATGGGTTTAAGAGAGAGGTGATAAACTTTTGTTGGTTAGTAATGAGTAGGGTGTACATGACCAAATTGATCATGAGTCATGACTAGATGATAGATAATGTGGATGAAAGAGATGAATGACATGTTTTTTTTAGTCATAGTGGGGATGCACTACTACAGGAGGGGGAATATGCATCGGCTCCGTGTTTTGGATTATGCATCAGTTCTGGCCTTATGCATCGGTTTACTTAAAACCGCTGCATAATCACACCCATTACGCATTGGTTTTAAAGAAACCGATGCATAAGGCCGATATTATGCATCGGTTCAAAGAAACCGATGCGTAATGGGTGTGATTATGCAGCGGTTTTAAGTAAACCGATGCATAAGGGTGAATATAACCTAATTTCATTTTTACTTCTCCAGTTTTCATCCTGCTCCGAAATCAATTTTTACTGGATTTTCAAACATATCCGTGCGCGCCTTCCGTCGACCTCGCTCCGTCTCGCCGTCGTCGTTGCCGCTTCTTCGCTCGCCATTTGTCGAGCTCGCCTTCCGTCGCTAGTCGTCGAGCTCGCCTTCTGTCGCCAGTCCTTTTTGGCCATGTGCAGAACCTTTTTGGCCCTGGCATTCTGCTGGAGAGCTTTGTAGTCATCATTTGTGTACTCGTCTTTCTCCTTCTCTTTCGGCTTGTTAGGATCTGTCATATCCAGAATAGAGAAGTTACCCTTTTCAAACACACGCCACAGCTTCCCATCCAGGGAACAGACATGGGCTTCGAACTGATCCTTCCACCAGTCGTACTCTCCCGGACTGAGCACTGGCGGCTTCCAGAATGAATCGCTTCCGTTAGACAAGATTTCCTGCAAAGGCTAACACAAAATCTAGAGCTTCCCGGCTCTGATACCAATTGATGTATCGTTAGGTTAGCCAACTATGTGAGGGAGATTCCAGAGTGGTATCCCTCAGACAGATGGCAGCGGAAATAAACTCTCGTACAGGAAATATAGAACGGAAAGTAAGTACTCACGATTTAGAGTGGAAACCTTACTGCAATCCTTACAGCAGGCTGAAAACCACTTGCCTTCTGGACAGTTCCAGAAGGGCTTCAAGATCTGTGTTATTGATGAAGGAATATGCTTGTAGTTTGTTACAGCTTGTCTCACTCAGTGACAATTAAGAACACTACTCAATTCAAAGTATCAACTAACACAGTCTTCTCTTGTCCACACACAGCAGCACTTCGTCAGCTCCGGAATTGATCTCCTCTTTGATCACCGATTGCTATCTCCAAAAAGCCGAACCTCTCTTTGAAGACTTCTCTTCCTTTTATAGTGTCTTCAAGTCGGCAAAGATGATCTCCATCAGAGATCCGATTGTTATCTCGCAGATGTGACACGGTTAAGATATTTCCATATCTTAACCCTGTCACATATATGCTTACCAAATCTGGCTTCAATCCTCCTGTCGAATATACTGACATCTCCTCGTGTATATATTTGCATTAATCATCTTAATCAAATATTACACGCATATACTCTTGTATCTTCGATATATATATCTTCGAGTATCTTTTCCCAGATCCGATTTCATCATATGTCGGTTCGTCCCTCTCACAGAAAGCATCTCTCTCGCAGCGCTGCTCTCTCTCAGAGATGTTCAGTGGCCTTACCTGTCAGACAGTGATTTCTGCACACTCAAGTGAATTATTAGTTAAGTGTTTGTTATCATCAAAACACAAAGGGTCCAACAAACAAATAACAACTTCTTCACATCACTTTGTGTTGCAAGACCCAATGGGCTCCCCGCTGATGGGCCGGCTCAGGAGGACAATACCCAGGCCAAGGAACCACAGCTGGCTGGGGGAACACCGAGCAGTTCTGCATTTCTGCTGCCAAACACGCACATGAAACGTATGTCGCGGAAATCCTCCCTTTACCCCTCTGAATTGTACGTCACCTGAGCTACATCTCTGTCAGCCATTGTCGAGCAAAGTATTATTAAAAGTATGCCCTAAAGAATGTAGGAGGCAACAAAAGTTATTAAGAAAAAGCTTACTTCTCCTCATTCTTCCTATCCCCTGCCTCTCGTTTCTTTACAAACCCCTCGCCGCCACATACCATCCCCACATTTGGTGCTTTCATCACCGACCTCACCACCTTCCACTATGCCTAACCACTCGGAAATAATAGCCAGCCATGGCAACGCCATCGAATCCTTAGAGGGTCGCCTTGGTCCCATAGAAGGAACCTTAGCCACGGTTGTCACATCCCTTGAACGACTTACACAAGCCATTGAATCCATGGAAGGTCGCCTCGGCCCCATCGACGACCTCCAGCAGGCTGTCAAGGAACTGCAACACCCGGCCATCCCCCGCCCCGACAAACAACCATTGCACGAGAATCCACCGTTACTCAAAACCCCTACCACCACCCAATACTCCACCCTCTCCGACCAACTTAATAACCCACCTCCACATACCACTCATGTCCATATGTTCGACACCATTAATCCTCGTCTCCACCACTCACCGCGTCTTGAAATCCCCATGTTCAATGGAGAGGGCGTCGAAGGCTGGCTCTTCCAGCTGGAACGGTACTTCGACATCCATGAAACACCTCCACATCACATGCTCTCCGCCGCCCCGCTTTACATGACGGGAGAAGGTCTTAAATGGTTTCGTTGGAAGTATAATACTGGGCAATTAACATCTTGGGTGCACCTTACACGCGATCTCCATCGATGTTTTGGTCTTGGTGATTATTATGATGCGAAGGTTGAGTTGAACCTGCTAAACCAAGTATCTTCGGTGACTTCCTACGTCTCTGCTTTTGAAGATTTGTCGACAAGCACTCCTGCTCTCTCTGCCCAGAACCTCCTAAAGCGCTTCCTCACAGGCCTTAAATCTGAGGTACGCCAAGAGCTTGTTCTGCTGCGCCCTTCATCGCTTGAGGAAGCCATGGGCATGGCCCGGGTCATTGAAGAGAAGCTCTTATCTCAACGAAACCTTCTCTATCGGCATATCCTCTATCGAAACTACAACACTTCACAACACCTACCCCAAAGCCCCGCACCTGCAAAACCCTATACAACCCTCCCCAAGCACCTGCTCCCTTGGCACGAAAGCCACTTCCCTCAAAGAAGCTCACCCCATTAGAGATGGCTGCACGTCGGGAGAAAGGCCTATGTTACAACTGCGATGAACGTTACGTCCCCGGCCATCGCTGCAAGCTACGCTTCCAATGCCTCCTGGTAGAGGACGATGACCCTAATCCTCTCCTTGACGAATGCACACCCGATCCAGATCCACCTGCACCACTTGAGGAGCCAGTTATTGACACCATTAACCCCCCAGAGGACACACCCTGCATTACATTTCATGCCATGCAAGGCAAGCCAATGACCAGCACGCTGCGCCTCAAGGGTCTTATTCACGGACACCCGGTCGTGATTCTCATTGACTCTGGCTCCACTCACAACTTCATGCAGTCACGAGTTGCGTGACATGTCAAGCTACCTATTGAACCGTCCCCGCACATGCAAGTCTTAGTGGGAAATGGTGAATCTATGACGTGCGAGGGCACTTGTTCTAAGGTACCCATTACTATTGGTTCTCATTTGTTCCACGCCGACTTACAACTGCTCCCAGTTTTTGGTGCTGATATTATCCTAGGTGCGCATTGGCTCGCGAACCTTGGTCCCGCTACATTTTGCTTTCGCGAACTGTGGATCAGTTTTTGGCACGAGGGTGCACATATCAAACTGTTTGGTGTGCATGATCACGCTCAACCTCAACAAATGAGCTTCCACCAGCTCCTCAAAGCCGAGCATAAACAATCCATCCTCTATATTTACCAACTCTCCACCTCCTACACTCCCCCCCCACGCATCAGCCTCCTCTGAAATAATACCACCCCTACCCACAGACCTAACAGAACCTACATACTCCACCCTCCTAACCCTCCTCCAAGACTTCGCCCATGTGTTTCAGCCACCAAAAGGCCTCCCCCCTCCAAGAGAAATAGACCATCGCATACCCTTGCTTCTCGGCACAGCCCATGTTAACATCAAGCCATATCGCTATGCCCACTCCCAGAAAAACATTATAGAATCCATGATCAAAGACATGCTGCATGAAGGCATCATACGCCCCAGTCATAGCCCCTTCTCATCACCAATCATTCTTGTTAAAAAGCGAGACGACACATGGAGATTTTGCGTCGATTATAGGGCTGTGAATGCCATTACAATCAAAGATCGATTTCCTATTCCCACCGTTGATGAACTCCTAGATGAGCTCCACGGCGCGACCATATTCTCCAAGTTAGACTTACGGGCGGGCTACCACCAACTCTGAGTCCATCCCGACGACACCTTTAAAACAGCTTTCCGCACTCATGATGGCCACTATGAGTTCATGGTAATGCCATTCGGCCTCTCCAACGCCCCTGCAAGCTTTCAAGCGGAAATGAACCAACTATTCTGGCCACTCTTACGTCGGAGTGTCTTGGTCTTCTTTGATGACATTCTCATCTATAGCAACACATGGCCGTTACATCTCAACCATCTCCGAGAGGTACTCACTATACTCAGTGCACACTCTTTCTTTGCTAAACCTTCGAAGTGTCTCGTTGGCAGGTCACATGTTGACTACTTGGGCCATATCATATCTCGTAACGGATTGGAGGTCGAGCAAGCTAAAATCCAAGCCATAAGTGACTGGCCGATCCCCAAGAATATTAGACAGTTGCGTGGATTCTTGGGCCTTGCTGGCTATTACAGACGGTTCGTCCAAGGCTATGCAAATAGGGCGGCCAACCTAACAAAGCTCCTCAAGAAAGACTCCTTCAGTTGGGACGCCACTGCTTTGGCTGCCTTCAATGATCTCAAGGCCACACTACCTCTACTCCGGTGCTAGCATTACCCAATTTTACAAAGCCATTCACGGTAACAACAGATGCCTCAGGCACGGGTATTGGGGCCATACTTTCCCAGGACGGCCACCCTATAGCCTTCTTCAGCAAACAGCTAGCTAATCCTCACCGCCTCACCTCGGCTTACGATCGGGAATTACGAGCACTCGTAACCGCAGTGCAAAGGTGGAGGCCTTACCTCCTTGGCACCAAGTTTCTCGTCCAAACAGACCACCAACCCCTACGCACAATTCTCACCCAACACGCACATACACCAGCGCAGCAAAAATGGATTGTCAAACTTCTCGGATATGACTTCGAAGTGCAGTTTAAACCTGGTCATGAAAACGTCGCTGCCGATGCCTTATCTCGCCAACTTGACAGTTCTTGTGCCACCCTTCATGCCATCTCCTCCCCTGACTTCGGAATACTCAGAGCCCTGCGAACCCACTACAAGGAAACCATCGAAGGCCAATCCCTCATTACCAACATCAGCACATCTCCGGGTGCATGGCCCAACCACCAGGTCCGAGATGGCCTAGTTCTCCTCGACAGCAAACTCCTCGTTCCCAAACAGCATGCACTGATCGAACTCATTATCTTTGAGTACCACAACACTCCCACTGGCGGACACCCAGGAATACAACGCACTCTGGCTCGCCTCGCCGCAAATTTTACTTGGCCTGACATGCGTCTCGATGTCAAGAGGTACGTCCAACGGTGCCACACTTGCATGCAGACAAAGGCCACCAACGCCGCACCTAATGGCTTGCTACAGCCCCTGGATATCCCAACCAACATATGGCAAGACATCTCTATGGATTTCATAACACACTTGCCACCTTCCAAGGGCTACACGGCCATTCTCGTGGTGGTCGACCGACTGTCCAAATACGTGCATTTCTCACCCTTAAAGACGGGATTCACAGCTGAGTCAGTCGCCCAGCTCTTTGTTAAGGACATTGCACGTCTGCATGGCTTCCCTCGCAGCATCGTGAGTGATCGAGATCCCCTTTTCATGAGCAAATTTTGGAAGGAATTCTTCAAACTTCACAAGACCAACTTGGCCACTAGCAGCGCTTACCATCCCCAAACGGATGGCCAAACAGAGATCGTGAATCGATCCTTGGAAACTACCTCCGCTGTTTCGTCTCAGACAACCAAACCGATTGGGTCGAGCACCTCGCTTGGGTAGAATATAGCCATAACACTGCCTTACACTCCTCCATTGGCATGACACCCTTTGAGGCTGTTTATGGCCGACAACCACCAGCCATCTTGGACTATGTTCCGGGCACTGCAAAAACTCACACTGTGGACACCATACTAGCTCGCAGGGACACTATTCTCAGACAGTTGCACCACAACATCATGCGTGCCCAGCACCGCATGCGCCAGCAGGCCAATGCCCATCACACAGACAAGGAATTTTTGTAGGGGGACTGGGTCTATGTCCGCCTACAGCCCTACCGTCAGTCCTCAATGCGCCAACGCCGGATGACTAAGCTTGCCAAACAATTTTATGGACCATTCGAGATCACAGAACGCGTCGGCAAAGTCGCATACCGCCTTCTGCTGCCAGAGACGGCACACATACATAATGTCTTCCACGCTTCCCTGCTTCGCAAATGTATGGATCCCTCCTCTGCCACAGCTCATGCACTCCCACAACACTTCACTGGACACCACCCGTTGCTGGTTCCGTATGCTATCCTCAGCAAGCGACGCGTCAGAATCCCCAACGGCTGGGAAGATCAAGTCCTCGTCCACTGGTCCGATCAACCTCCCTCCGAAGCAACTTGGGAAGCCTTACCTGCCCTGCGTCTGGAGTTTCCTGATCTAGACCTTGAGGACAAGGTCCAACTCCATGGGGGGAGTATTGTTGCAATACCCAATGGGCTCCCCACTGATGGGCCGGCTCAGGAGGACAATACCCAGGCCAAGGAACCACAGCTGGCTGGGGGGACACCGAGCAGTTCTGCACCTCTGCTGCCAAACACGCACATGAAACGTATGTCGCGGAAATCCTCCCGTTACCCCTCTGAATTGTACGTCACCTGAGCTACATCTCTGTCTGCCATTTTCGGGCAAAGTAGTATTAAAAGTATGCCCTAAAGAATGTAGGAGGCAACAAAAGTTATTAAGAAAAAGCTTCCTTCTCCTCATTCTTCCTATCCCCTGCCTCTCGTTTCTTTACAAACCCCTCGCCGCCATATACCATCCCCACACTTTGTGAATAGACAACTATATTAAATGATGAGTGTCTTAGACAAATTCAGTGGACTATATAATAATTGATGTTGTATGTACTTTTATTGACTTTATATGTCACCTAGACTCTTGGAAGGAGAGGATCAAATATATGCGACTGGTATAAGAAATTATGTTTGTTTTGCGCTCCATGTACACCGTTTGAAGTTGTGCTATACTCATGTATCATATGAGGCTACTCCCCCCAAGATACTGGTGAGACGATGACCTTTATGCCTTGAGTATGGCTGTTGTCAATCGAATGGGCAAATCTTCTATTCCCAGAGCATACAATTGATGCTTCTGATTATGCCTGATAGTCCATATTGTTTTGTCCTATGTAGAAGTCGATTGCTGGTTGAAAACTATTTCCAAACCCCCTCATAGGTCTTGGTTTGTCCTTTGCCTTCAAGAGAATTTTTTGAAGGACTCCCTCTCTGAGGGTAAAGTTCTACAAAAAAAATAGAAGTCGAGAAATGCCTTTGTAGTGGTTGACTACTTAAGTACACCGATTCTTTATTTTAGTGTTGTTGATTAACACGTCCTTGTTATCTTGTCAGATTGGTCTTTAGTTGACCTATATGCAACCATTAGAACAGTCTTGATCATCTTTTGTTCAGGAAGGAGTCATAGACTTTTGCAGCATCACGTCGTTAATGTCAAAAGGGTCATGATTGTAGAGTTTGGTCCTGATAAGGTGGTAACTGGTAAGTTGCGGCTTAGAGTACCCCGTGGTGAACGCGTCATGAGGAAAAATTGGGTGTTCGATGAGTTAGTTTTCCAACATATTAACCCCCTTGATCCATGTATTTTAGTAGATTTGGTTAGAGACGAGGTCGCAGCATCCATTTCTCTCGTTAATTAGTTGTTGATTCATCCAAAAACTTTCATCAAAATTGAAAATAACCATTTTATGTTTGAGGGAAAGAGGCGTGAGTATAAGATATTCTTAAGTGATCAATTTGTAGAAATATTGATAAGGTCTAAAACCTAATGGAATACACGCGTCATAAAGATTAATCATAAATTTCGATAAATAACCTATATTAAAATCTTATAATAAATAAATTGTAAAAACATTGCTTTTTATTTAAATAGTAATTGAAAGTCCTCTTTTTTCAAGCGTGTGACATTTCTGGTTAGTTCGATCCAATCGATCCGTCCGTTCGGTCTTAAAATTCGAGTCTGGACAAGAGGAATAGGCTGACAGGCCGACCCAATTCGGAGCAGATATGGACATCTATTCTAGCCTGACCAAGGAAGTTTGTCCGATAACCCGTTAAATATTTAAATACTATCTTTTTATTATTTTTTGTTGTTCCCATTATTATTTTACTTAGACCATAGCACTAATAACCAAAAAAATGGATCAATCCTCTCTCTATATCATTCTCTCACTCATCATAAAAGGGATTTATCATACCTCATGATAATTTTGGTCAGGTGTATGTTACTTATGACCAACAAAAAAAGGTTCATCATTCTTCTCATATTTGTAATGGTTGATTTATGAAATTTTCAAAAGTGTTTGGAAATATGTCAATATGCATGTCTAATTGTAAATCTCAAAATATTATATTATAAACATTAGTATTTTTTTGATTTGTACTTTCTAACATAGGATAGTTATAAGCTTAAAATTAAAATTTATAGCAAAACAAGTGTGACGGTTTAATTGGTGAGAGCTCACGACCTTTTCATGACCAAACTTCAAAATTGGTCACCGAATGATCAATTTCGGAGTTTGGTCATGCGTGATAATTTAATTGATCATTGCTGTCGTGTATATTTTTCCGATCACTTTTGATGACATTTTTTGATGATTGAAAAAAAGGCCCTAGTGGCAATGACCAAAAAAAGTTGATCATCGCATATGATGTTTTCTAAAGATAATGACGAGTCTTTGGCTAAAATTAAAGTTGCTATCTCCATGTTCTATGATAGGTCGGACCTGAAGGTGAGTACGAAAAGTGTGTCATTTACTTTGGAGGGTTCAGTGATACTGAGAGAAGAAATTTCGCAAGAGTAGTGGTGTTTCAACAGGGTAGGCTCCCTTTTATTTATCTGGAAGTTCCTCTGGATGGTACGAATATTAAAGGGATTGTCTACAATCCTATTATCGAAAAGAGTACTAGTAAGATCAAGTCGTGGGCTGCCAAATGCTTGTCTTATGCGGGTAGATTGGTGTTGGTTAAGCACGTTTTGAGTGCTATTTGTTCTTATTGGATGAGGGTCCTCATTTTTCCCAAGGATGTCCTCAAGAAGATCACTGCTATTTGTAGAAATTTTCTGTGCTCAGGGGAGAGTGAAGGGAAAAGAAGTCTAGTTGCGTTGAGAGTGGTTTGTCAACCTAAGGAGTGTCATGGCCTAGGGATAAAGAACTTGTGGCAAAATAATAAAGCTTGTTTGTTGGGGCAAGTGTGGGATACATGTTTAAAGAATTTAATGTGGATTAAATGGATGAACAGTTATTTCTTCAAGAATCAATCCTTTTGGGAGGTAGAAGAGAAGGTTCATCAAACCTGTGCTTAAGAGATTGTTGAGATTGCAAGATAATGCTAAGAATTGTGTTTCTCTGTTGACTGACCACTCTTTGGTCTGGAATGACAGCGAAGGCCCTTTCTCTGTTAAAGGCTCTTATAAATTGATTTACCCTCCTCTTAATCGCAAGGATTTTGCCAACCTTATTTGGAACAATCAGTCCCACCCTAAGCATAGCTTCTGCGCTTTGCTAGCTATTATGAATAGGCTTCCAACTGAAGATAGATATAAAGGGACATTTAATGGAGGGATTTATTTTGTCAAAAAAATGGAGGGATTTATTGTTGTTGGTGGAACACTGAGGTGGAGACTGTAGAGCCTCTCTTTCTGAAGTGTTCAGTTCTTAAGCCTATCTTTTACTTTTGGAGATTCTAGAGATCTTTGTTTGCTGGACTTCCTTCACTGACATGGTGGATTGGCTGAATACTCATTCTTGGAGATGTAGTGCAAAGAAGAAAGTGGCTTATTTTACCTTAAATGTTGTTATTTACGAGACTTGGAGAGCTAAAAACATGTGCGTCTTTAAGGATGATTCCTTTTCACCGGAAGATCTTAAAAGGCATATTGGAAAGCTCATCTTGTATAAAATAGAAGAGTTTCTATACAAACTGTCCCTTTTCCAAACTCAAATCTCCCAAATGCACCGCCCAAAACTCAAATATTTGGAATACCCCATTTTAGTTAATACCGGTTCCTGAGGAACCGGTATTCTTAATATTTTTTACAATCCCGGTGGGCGAGAGACCAGTAATTACTATTTTTACTAATACCGGTTTCCTAGGAATCAGCATTGGTAAAAAAATGCTGAAGTGGTCCGGTTTGGGGCCTATGTCGACCAACCGAACCCCATCCGTGCCAACATGGCATCCAACTCGAATACCGGTTCCCGAGGAACCGGGAATGTATTCATACAGTTGCCTCCGAAACCGGGATTAGTCGAACAGGCTTTTCAGAGTTGGCCAGGGCATCACGGTCCCAGTTGGGATGTGGCTAAACTAGAAAGATACCGGTTTGGGGGAAATCAATATCCTCTATAACAAAACTGTTCCATGGAACAGGCTTTTTAGACACGATGGACCCGGTTGGAAATTGACTAGACCAGAAGAGTAACGGTTTAAGGGAAATCGGGATTGGTGTTACCGGTTCCTGGGAAACCGATATTACGATGTTCCCGATTCCTATCATTCTACTATAAATTCAACTTTAGTTTCATCATTTTAAACACACAATTCAATCATCTCTCTTCTTGTCCGGACAAAAGATATCGGTTTTCAGTGTAGCGGCATCATTGAAATTAAAAATCATGGCCATTGTAGGGTACTTGATCTCACAGGTACTGGAATCGTGGCCGTTGTAGGTATTCGATTCCAGTCCCGTGAGAGCAACTACCCTACAATTGCTCGCAAATTTCAATTTAAATGATGTCAGTTCCCTTGGAAATCGGTTTCTGTGATGTTACTAAGTTGGTCACATCAAACGTGTTTGTCCTACTCGATACTCGAGTTAAACTATCTATGTTATTTTTAGTTCATCTTTTCTTAATATCATGTATTAAAGTTCACATCGTTGTTTTTCAAAAAAAAACCCTAAACACTTACACGTACGACCACGCTCCCGTCAAAGCTGGATCAAACTCCGCATCCGGTGGCGGTAACACGACTGGAACTCTTACCCTAGGCACACCGATAAGAGATAGTCTGCCTAGCTCCAAAACTGAATAATCAATGGCACCCTGCCAAGCAGACTGTGTCCAATCTTACATGCACTACACATGTTACTGTACAGATACGTCAGCACATCATTTCCCCAACTATAATTTCTAATCATATCCAGATCCTCTAGCGAGGGAAGAAAGTAGTGCGGGATCGTCTTACCTCTCTTGTCAATGAACAAGGTGAATCCTATCAGATTGAGGAGATACGCCCTAGCGTATTTCTTCAACGCCAAATGATTCTTGAACCAACTTCTCTTCGCCATAGCGGGCGATTTATTGTGGCACTCGGGGTACACTCCTAGCAATCTCTCACAAACCTCCTTAAAATCAAACTGCAACTTGCCCGTCACGGGCTCTCCTTCAACAGGGAGCCCCGTAAGTAGTGACACGTCCTGTAACGTGATTGTCGCCTCTCCATCATTAAAATGAAAGGTGTGAGTTTCTGGCCTCCACCTCTTGACCACGGCTGTCAATAGGGACGGAACAGCCTTCACTTCGCTCACCTGAGTCCACGGATAAAATCCAGCAGCTACCACATAAGGGCATATGCGAGCATCAGGGGTCAAGGCACCCCCTTTATGAACCTTAAGGGGTATGTTGGCCTTCCCTTTTGGATCCAACTGTCAAACAACAATTCCATTCAACAATAGTAACATATTAAATTATGAATGATAATTAACATAATTTAACATATTAACCTGTGAATTCTAAATCTCCTCAGTACGATGAGTACGTTGCTGGCTGAGGACTGAGTTGTCAATCGGACCGGATGAATTATGTCATCAACATCGATATTCGGATGCAATATAGCTTGCGATGGTTTTTGTGAGTCCATATCTACATCACAAAAATCATAATTTCATAACTATTTCAACAATTCAATATTATAAAAAATTCAATATAAACAAGTGTTATTAAAACCGAACCGTGGATCGAACCAGTCAAGTCACTGGGTCAGTGGTTCAACCGGGTTGAACCAGTTTGACCCGCACATATTAAAAAATAAAAATAAATATTTATACATGATATTATAATTTAACATATTTATGACTTGAATAAATATTACCTGATTATGATCCGATTATAACAACATACCATAACAAATTTAGAATTTTATAAAGTACAAATCAATAATACAACAATAACAATTTTAGTCTTAATTTGCAAGTCACAACAATAAGGGATTTATAAGAATAATTGAATTTCTAGTTAAATTGATAATAAGTAATAACTTTTATAGATTTGATAAATGAATATACATTATTGAAACAAATAATAAAACAACAATCATCTTTAGCCTAGTGGAAAGAAAGAGAATAACTATTAAAAGGGGCTTGGGTTCGAGTTTTGTCCAAGTTAAAATTAAATAAATATTTTTTCAGACCAAATCGAACCGATTGAACCAATCAAATGACGATTTTAATGAAAAACTGGGTCAACCGGGTCTTGACCGGGTTTGACGCATATCCGATCCGATGAGTGAACCGAACCGGTCATCTGACCGGTTCCCGATCCAACCGGTCGGTCCGATCTGGTTTTCACAACACTGATATAAACACAACTTCAATAATTATACCATTTCATCCATAATTTAGCCAAATTCAACGATTAACCATCAAATCGACTATAAAGATCAACAATTAACGATCAAAATCGACTATTAAAATAAACAATTAATAATCAAAATCAACCATTAATGAAAGCCTAAAATTTCAAAACCCTAACCTATATTAACAACTAACAATTAACAATAAAATTCAACCACTTACCGGTTCCTGGCAATTGGAATCGTCGGCGACGGTTGATGCGGCGGAGGTGAGAGAAGAAGATGTAGCAGATTGAATGAGGAAGAAGAAACCCTCGATTTTTAATTTCAATGATGTCGGTACCCCGAAAATCGGTACCATTATAATACTGGTTCCCCTGGAACCGGTATTGACGTGTATGCCACTTGGTCTCCCACCCGGTCCACGTAGGCCCAAAATTGAGCCACATAAGCAATTTTAAGCTTACCGGCAGCGGGGACACCGGTAATAACATAACCTGTTTCTCGCCTACCGGGATTGTAAAAAAATGAAGAATATCGGTTTCTGAGGAACCGGTATTAACCAAAATGGGGTATCCAGATATTTAAGTTTTGGGCGGTGCATTTGGGAGATTTGAGTTTGGAAAAGGGGCAGTTTGTATAGAATTGATTAGAAATAGTAAGGCATGTAGTCTTGTTTACAATTGGTTGGTTGATAAAAAATTAGTTGTCATAGTGTAAGTCTGTTTCTTGTGGATCGATTTGTGTGTTTGAGGTTTGCTCTGGTGTCCGTTTTTGAGCTGGGCCAGTTCTTTATTTTGACATGTGCTTTGGTTGTTTTGTGTCTTTGAGTTGTGCTCTTGTCCATTGTTTGTCTTTAGTTTGTGATGTGGCTGTTTTGCCGTTGTTGCTTCAATATAATAACTTTTTTTTTAGAAAAAAAGTTGGTCATCCATCTCTCTATCACTTTCTCTTTCATCCTTACAATTGTTGTCATGTCTCATGACCATTTTGATCATATACTAATTACCAAAAAGTTCATCATCATTTTCTTATATACTTTTTTAACTACTCATATACTTCTTTAAAATCTACGAATACATAATTAATATATGGGTAAACAATTAAACCAAGGCTACCAAATAACTAAATAAATTGAGAAATATTATTTACATTTTTTAGAAAATTAAACGCATAAATTTCGTTACATGGGCCTATTCTTGATTATTATTTATATATTGTTCCCAAATATGCTCAATTAAATTTGACTTAAGAGAGACATGAATTGTTCGATTGCGTATTGCTGCCCTTGTAGCCAAATATTCATCCAAATCGAATGAACGTTTATTTCCACCTAATACAAATCCACCCGAAGCACCATCTTCATTTACTTCATCATCATTGTCTTCTTCCAATCGTATTCTTTTACCGCTACCAGCACTATTAGGATGAGAGGCCTCTAGTTCATTCCTTCCTTTCTTAGACAAGAAACATTGAATTTTTGGTTGACATTTGGGATACTTGAGAAAACATCCCTAAGCATGCTCAAATAAGAAGTTTTTGTTGATAGATAGTCGAAAAATTACGTGAAATCACATCTTCGTCATTCATACCACTCCGCTTTGAGCGGAGAGCCTCTTAATGACATCCCACTTTATTTTGTAAACTTTGAAAATTGGTTTTTAAACCAAACTACACCACACCAAATAAAAAGGTGCGGTGCATATTTGGTTTTAACTTTTCTAATGCGAGTTGCGGTTTATAAAAATTACAAACCAGTTAACGTGGTGCGGTTGCGGATTTACCACCAAACCGCACCGCGCCCACCCCTAGTTCCACCTATAGAGAGTGCCATCCCCTCAGTGGTACAATCTCAATTTTTATATTTAAATCCAAAGGAAAAGGACCAGGTACAAAGTTAATTTTTTGATACAAAATAATCATAGCTCTTGATCTTGTGATTTGAATGAATGAGATTAAATCTTAATTTTTGGTGTATTTTCTTGCTGACGAACTATAAAATGAAACTAACGAACTATGTCATCTTTTTCATTTTTCGGCTCGTCTTTTTTATTTTTCGGCTCAAAAAGTGACGAACTATAAAATAATTTTGACGAACTATAAAATGATTTTGACGAATTTTATATTTTGTACTTAAATCTAACTTTATACCTGATCTTGACCCTAAATCCAAATATTGAAGTGACGATATTCAGTTGGCATGAATGTTTTGACGTACTTCAATTTTTATGAATGCTTTTGTTTCTGTTGAACAAAATACATATTTTAACCAGCGTTATTAAATCCAGACCGACCCAGCCGGTTCGACCGGTTGAATCGGGAATCGATCACCGAACAGGTCCGGTTTGATAGTCAAATCGTTATGCAATCGACCCGGTAGTAAATCGGTTGAACCAGTTGGTTTTTAATTGAACCGATGACCCGATCGGATTGACCTGAGTTGAACTGGTTAATTTTTTAATCTTTAAAAAATTAAATATGTTTGTCGTGTGATCGAGTCAAACACGAGACCACTGTGTTAATTACTCCCCTTGCTTTCCACTAGGTTATATGTTCATATTTGTTTTATGGATTCATCCAATGATTTATATTATATTATTAAGCTTAATACTACTAGTGTACATCAAAATTCAATTATCGATATGTTTGGGTTACATAAGTGATATATAATCAGTGTTATTAAAACTGGACCGGTGATCGAATCGGTCAAGTCACTGGGTCAATGGGTCAGTAGTTCAACCGGTTTGAACCGGTTGAACCCGCACAAATTAAATAATAAAAATAAAATACTTATATATGATATTATAATTTAACATATTTATGACTTGTAATAAATTTTATAGATTTGAGAAATGAATATACATTATTGAAACAAATAATAAAACAAGAATCATGTTTAGCTTGGTGGAATGAGAGGGGATAATTATAGAGGAAGACTAGATTCGAGTCTTGTCCAAGTCAAAATAAATAAATATTTTTTTAGACCAAATCGAACCGATTGAACCGATCAAATCACGTTTTAATGAAAAATTGGGTCAATCGGGTCAACCCACCGGGTCAACCGGTTCAACCGACCAGGTATTAACCGGTTTTCACCGAATTTGACCGGTTCTTGACCGGGTTTGACCGAATCGATGCATTTCCGATCCGATTACAGAACCGAACCAGTTCGGTGACCGGTTCCCGATCCAACCGGCCGATCCGATACGGTTTTCACCTGTATATAATATCCTAATAAAAAAAGTGATGTATAATATCAACTTGTTATAACATGGTCTGCACATCTAAAGAAAAGAGTGTCATGTGGGACCCACATGTGGGGCTCACACCAAAGAAAATGAGAGGAAAAATGAGGGAATGCGGATGTATGTCGAGTATGTTGTATTATAAATAGAAATGTTCGGTGAAGGAGAAATACACACCTTCACCTCCTACTTCTCTCTAACATTATAGTGCATTTGAGTTCTAACGAGTACCAAAGTTTTCCATATTTTCCAAGGTAATTATAACACGTTATCAGCACGACTCTGTGCCAACTGAGTAGTATTTACTTTAACCTTTTCTGTTTATAATTTCATTCGTGTATAATATCGATTTACTATATTGGCAGATTATCCCTTATAGTAAAACGATGTGATTTACACCGTACTTAATTATATACATGTATAACATCATTTAACTACAGATGGACAGTTTTTCTTTACCGTCGTAGTAAATGATGTGATTTACATTTGATCAGTTAACTATTTACATTTGCTTTAAACTAGTTACATGCTTGTTTGATTTATTTATACATCTATTTACTTTCTTAATGTTTAACAACATATTATTATGATGTGCGGATTACCGCCCCATAGTAAAGTGTTGTGATCTGCAAAGTAACTATCTTTACTTTAAGTACTTCATTCTCTTTGAAATGTATAATTTATTTGATGATATTACGTTGCTAATATTAGTGCCCAACGGTAACAAACGGTAACATAACGTGCCCAACGATAACAAACGGCTATATTTTCCTCTATAAATTCGATTTCATTCACCATACAAAATCACACACATTTTCTCTTCTACTTCACACTTCAAGCACACTCAAAATTTCCAAAGCAATAAAATATCTAGCTTACTATTGGTCTTTGTTGCAACAATTATTGTAGTACTCACTATTTATAATTTCACCGGGGATCAAACACCGGATGAATTTTATAATTGTTTAGCAATGCTAGGATTCATGTATGTCTTTTTCTTCTTTACACTATTTGTAGACTTGTATATCTTGAATTAATAAAAAATTACTTGTTTTGTTTTAGTTAACATCGTGACAAACTTGGTAAAACTAGACTTCAGTCCCCTTGACATTGCTGGGACCAATTACATGTCCTGGACAATGGACATAGAAATACATCTGCAATCAATAGGTCTCAGTGAGACAATCAAGGAGGGAAATGAACCCTCGGAAATAGACATGGGAAAATCTTTGATTTTCATTCGCCGTCATCTACATGAGGATCTAAAAATGAGTACCTCACAGCGAAAAAACCATGTGAACTGTGGAAAAATCTCAAAGAGAGATATGACCATCAAAAGGCTGTGATGCTCTCAATTTACCGCGATGAATGGACCGCTTTACGATTCCAAGACTTTAAAAAAGTCAGTGAATACAACTCTGCAATGTTTAGAATTGTAACCCGTTTGAGGTTCTGCGGAGATATAAAAAAAAGATGATGGGACTATGTAATCCCCTTTTGGGAATGAAGCCAAGTTGTCCGATGTTTATCTGCATGTTTTCTTTTAAGATCCGAAATAAACTAGTACAATGTTTTATTCCATTACCTTTCTTAACATATTCTTTGTTTTTTTAAAGTTAAAAATGGGAAGTGACGAGGCCAAACAAAGAATTAATATTGAAGAAGCTTGCATACTCAATTGTGGAACAACACATACAATCCTAAAGGATGAAAGATTTTTCTCAAAAATAAAACAACCAGAAACTGTTGTGAATACAATATCCGGTCCAGTAGACCTGATTGAAGGAACTGGCATGGCAAACTTCACATTGCCAAATGGCACGATGTTTAAAATAAGTGATGCATTATATTCGCAAGATCCAAAAGAAACTTATTGAGTTTCAAAGACGTATATCATCATGGATTTGATATTCAGTCTGCAACTGAAGGTGCCAGGAAGTATATGTTACTTACAACAGATAAATCTGGAAAAAAGCACATACTTGAAAAACTACCTATGCTTCCTACTGGATTGCATTATACGCATATATATATGCGATTGAGTCAAATGTGGTAGTTGCCAAACCTTCAATGTTAACCTTGTGGCATGACCGATTGGGTCATCCGGGTACAACAATGATGCGAAGGATTATTAAAAATACAAATGGACATTCATTAAAGAATGAAAAGATCCATCTAAGTAATAATTTTCCGTGCAAAGCTTGTTCTCTTGGAAAGCTAATAGTGAGACCTTCACCGGGAAAGGTTGAAAAAGAATCACCTGCGTTTTTAGAACGTATTCAAGGTGATATCTGTGGACCTATTCACCCACCTTGTGGACCATTTAGATATTTTATGGTAATAATAGATGCCTCAAGTAAATGGTCACATGTATGTCTGTTATCAACCCGGAATGTGGCATTTGCTAGACTGCTTGCTCAGATAATTAAATTGCGAGCACAGTTCCCTGACCATACAATAAAAAAATCAGACTTGACAATGCTGGTGAATTCACATCCCAGGCATTTGATGATTATTGTATGCCAGTGGGGATAAGTGTTGAACATTCTGTTGCTCATGTTCACACGCAAAATGGTCTTGCTGAATCATTGATCAAGCGCCTTCAGCTTATTTCTAGGCCACTTGTAATAAGAACAAAGCTTCCCACTTCGGTATGGGGTCATGCAATATTACATGCTGCGGCATTAATTCGCATCAGACCAAGTGCATATATTGATCACTCTCCAATGCAACTTGCATTTGGACAAGTGCCAAATGTATCCCATCTGAGGATTTTTGGTTGCGCCATTTATGTGCCTATTGCACCGCCTCAAAGAACAAAGATGGGACCACAAAGAAGTCTTGGGATTTATGTTGGCTTTGAAAGCCCATCCATTGTTAAATATCTTGAACCTCAAACTGGCAATATTTTCACAGCTCGTTTTGCCGATTGCCATTTTAATGAAGAAATGTTTCCAACATTGGGGGATGAAAGAAAACAGCTGGAAAAGGAAATTACTTGGTTTGTACCAACATTAATGCATCTTGATCCTTATAAAAAGGATTGTGAAAGACAAGTTGAAAAGATTTTGCATTTACAAGAAATAGCAAATGGACTTCCTGATGCTTTTACAGATACAAAGAGAGTAACAAAATCTCATATACCAGCTGTGAATGCTCCAATTCAGATTGAAATTCCAAAGGAAAAATTTGAAAACAAAGTGAATCATGAAATCACAACACGCCCAAAACGTGGGAGGCCACCTGATTCTAAGAATAAAAATCCTCGCAAAATTATAGCAACGGAAAGACGAGACAACTCTGTAATGGAAGAACAAATTCCTGTAGAATTACAGGACCAGGAAAATCAAGATATCTCAATAAATTATGCTAGCACAAGGATTATATGGAACCGAAATGAGGATATCGATGATATATTCTCATATAACGTGGCCACTGATATCATGAATGAAAATAATGGAGATCCCGAGCCACGGTCGATTACTGATTGTAAAAGTCGACCTGATTGGATTGAGTGGAAAAAGGCAGTTGAAACTGAACTAGACTCGCTTAATAAGCGTAAGGTTTTTGGGCCTATAGTACTCACACCTGAAAATGTGAGACCTGTTGGATACAAATGGGTATTTGTAAGAAAGAGAAATGAGAAAAATGAAATTGTGAAATACAAGGCTAGGCTTGTTGCACAAGGTTTTTCCCAAAGGCCCGGTATCGGCGTATTCTCCTGTCATGGATGGAATCACGGTTAAATATCTTATAAGTCTAGCAGTACATGAGAAACTTAATATGCATCTCATGGATGTCGTTACAGCTTATTTATACGGATCACTTGATGCTGAAATCTACATGAGAATTCCTGAGGGTTTTAAGATGCCCGAAGCATCAAGTTCAAAACCTAGGGAAAGATATTCAGTCAAGTTGGAAAGGTCCTTATACGGATTAAAGCAATCCGGACGCATGTGGTATAATCGATTAAACGAATACTTATCACAAAAGGGGTATGTTAACAATCCTGGTTGCCCTTGCATTTTTATCAAGAAAATGACATCTGGATGTGTAATTATCGCTGTCTATGTTGATGATTTAAATATCATTGGAACAAATGAGGAGATTCGCGAAGTGATCTCTTATTTGAAAAGAGAATTTGAAATGAAAGACCTTGGGAGAACAAAATACTGTCTCGGTTTACAGATTGAACACTTGCAGAGTGGAATACTTGTCCATCAATCAAACTACACGAGAAAGATCATAAAGCGGTTCAATATGGATAAATGTAACCCATTAAGTACCCCAATGGTCGTAAGATCCCTTGATGTTAATAAAGATCCATTTCGCCCTTGCAAGGACTCTGAAGAAATTCTCGGTTCAGAAGTACCTTACTTCAGTGCTATTGGAGCACTAATGTACCTTACAAATTGTACTCGCCCTGATATATCTTTTGCAGTTAATTTATTAGCGAGATTCAGTTCCGCCCCTACGAAAAGACACTGGAGCGGAATCAAGCATGTGTTTCGTTACCTTCAAGGAACGATTGATTTAGGATTATTCTATCCTAACAATACAAAACCAGTTTTGACTGGCTATGCAGATGCAGGTTATCTGTCTGACCCACACAAAGGAAGATCACAAACCGGGTATGTAATCACGTGTGGAGGAACCGCAATCTCTTGGCGTTCACAAAAGCAGACGGTAGTTGCAACATCATCAAACCATGTCGAAGTCATCGCATTGCACGAAGCAAGTCGCGAATGCGTATGGTTGAAGTCCATAACACAGCATATCAGAGTCACAAGCGGCCTCTCTTTAGTGAATGATCCAATCACTCTTTATGAAGATAACGCTGCATGTGTTGCTTAAATGAAGGAAGGATTTATCAAAAGTGACAGAACAACGCATATCCATCCCAAATACTTTTCATTCACCCAAGAGCTGGAAAAAGACAAAGTTATCAGCATACAATATGTTCGTTCTGATGAAAACTCAGCAGATCTATTTACAAAGGCTCTCCCTACCTCAACATTCCGAAAACATGTCAACGACATAGGAATGCGAAAGCTGAAAAATTTATGAGCACATCCCGCATGCCAATATGAGGGGGAGCTTCGCGTCGCTGCACTCTTTTTCCCTTAAGTTTTTTTTATCCCAATGGGGTTTTCCAACTAAGGTTTTTAACGAGGCAGCCTAAAACGCTTGATGTGCATCCCAGTGGGAGTGTTATAACATGGTCTGCACATCTAAAGAAAAGAGTGTCATGTGGGACACCAAAGAAAATGAGAGGAAAAATGAGGGAATGCGGATGTATGTCGAGTATGTTGTATTATAAATAGAAATGTTCGGTGAAGGAGAAATACACACCTTCACCTCCTACTTCTCTCTAACATTATAGTGCATTTGAGTTCTAACGAGTACCAAAGTTTTCCATATTTTCCAAGGTACTTATAACACAACTAACTTTAGATCTTATATTTTTAATAATTTAATGTTATAAGGATGTGATTTCCTGGCTTCATCCCTGATGTTGCGACTTGCGAAATAATACTAAAATTGGTATTGTTGTTGATTTGTACTATTCAAATTCTAAATTTGATCTAAAAAAATTCTACATTTGTTTTAATAATGTATATTCTTTTATCAAATTTATAAAATTTATTACTTATTATCAATTAACTAGAAATTCAATTAGTGTTAGAAATCTCTTATTATTGTGACTTGCAAATTAAGACTAAAATTGTTATTGTTGTATTATTGATTTGTACTTTATCAAATTCTAAATTTGTTATAGTATGTTGTTGTAATCGGATCATCAACATGCAATATTTATTCAAATCATAAATATGTTAAATTATAATATCATATATAAGTATGGCTTTGGATCAAATACAAACCACTATTATAAATAAAAACTACAAACCCTTAAAAAATTTGACACGTGTCAAAATTAATTAATCAAAATTCATCCGAACTTTCATCCGATCGGGGTTACTTTTGTAAATAAAAAAACACATATGGACTTATTTAAAAAATATATAAAAGATAGGAGGGGTATAATTGTCCTAAAATTTGCTACAGTAAAATTCGACTTTCGCTACAGTACGTTTTTAAGTATGATCATTTATAATAAATTTTGACTTTTGCCTACAGTAAAATTTACTTAAAATAGATGATGATCAGACTTAAAATAAATAAATACTTAGACTTAAAATAGATGATGATCAGACTTAAAATAGATGATGATTAGACTTAAAATAGATGCTGATCACACTGAAAATAAATAAATACTTAGACTTAAAATAGATGATGATCAGACTATTTTTTAAGTCTGAACATTAAGTCTTTTAAGTCTGAACATTAAGTCTTTTAAGTCTGATCATTACCTATTTTTTAAGTCTGAACATTAAGTCTTTTAAGTCTGAACATTAAGTCTTTTAAGTCTGATCATTGCTTCTTTTTGAGTCTGAACATTACCAATTTTAAGTCTGATCATTAAGTATTTTTAGTCTGATCATTGCCTATTTTAAGTCTGATCATTGCTTCTTTTTAAGTCTGAACATTACAAATTTTAAGTCTGAACATTAAGTCTTTTAAGTCTGATCATTGCTTCTTTTTAAGTCTGAACATTAACAATTTTAAGTCTGAACATTAAGTATTTTTAGTCTGATCATTGCCTATTTTCAAGTCTGATCATTGCTTCTTTTTAAGTCTGAACATTGCCAATTTTAAGTCTGAACATTGCTTCTTTTTAAGTCTGAACATTACCAATTTTAAGTCTGAACATTAAGTATTTTTAGTCTGATCATTGGCTATTTTTAAGTCTGATCATTGCTTCTTTTTAAGTTTGAACATTACCAATTTTAAATCTGATCATTAAGTATTTTTAGTCTGGTCATTGCTTCTTTTTAAGTCTGATCATTGCTTCTTTTTTAATCTGAACATTACCAATTTTAAGTCTGAACATTAAGTCTTCTAAGTCTAATCATTGCTTCTTTTTAAGTTTGAACATTACCAATTTTAAGTCTGAATATTAAGTATTTTTAGTCTGATCATTGCCTATTTTTAAGTCTGATCATTGCTTCTTTTTAAGTCTGAATATTACCAATTTTAAGTCTGAACATTAAGTCTTTTTAGTCTGATCATTGGCTATTTTTAAGTCTGAACATTACCAATTTTAAGTCTGAACATTGCTTCTTTTTAAGTCTGAACATTACCAATTTTAAGTCTGAACATTAAGTATTTTAAGTCTGATCATTGCTTCTTTTTAAGTCTGAACATTACCAATTTTAAGTTTGAACATTAAGTATTTTTAGTCTGATCATTGGCTATTTTTAAGTCTGAACATTACCAATTTTAAGTCTGAACATTGCTTCTTTTTAAGTCTGAACATTAAGTATTTTTAGTCTGATCATTGGCTATTTTTAAGTCTGATCATTGCTTCTTTTCAAGTCTGAACATTACCAATTTTAAGTCTGATCATTGCTTCTTTTTAAGTCTGAACATTAAGTATTTTTTAGTGTGATCATTGGCAATTTTTAAGTCTGAACATTACCAATTTTAAGTCTGAACATTGCTTCTTTTTAAGTCTGAACATTACCAATTTTAAGTCTGAACATTAAGTATTTTTAGTCTGATCATTGGCTATTGTTAAGTCTGATCATTAAGTTTTTAAGTCTGATCATTAACAACTTTTGGACTAAATTGAAAATAACATTATTAGGTTTTATATCCATCCGTGTGGAATGACTATTATACCCCTCCGTGTTTTGTCCGGGATTTCGACTAAAATTGGACACGTGTCGGCTTAATAATCGGTTTGTAGTTTTTATTTATAAACAGGTTTGTACCTGAACCGCACCCTATAAGTATTTTATTTATATTTTTTAATATGAGCGGATCAAACCGGTTCAATCGAACCATTGATTCATTGACCCAATAATTTGATCGGATCGATTCACCGGTCGGTTTTAATAACACTGATTTTAACAACGAGAAAAACAAAATCATTGAATAAAATTTCCTAAAAGTCTGTTTGCGACTTGCGAGACCCGTTCCTCGTTCGATCCGACGCAAAGAGCCGCATTTGAAGCGCTATCTTTCTTTCTCCAAATTTTTCTCATCTTCTTGTCCAGATCAGCGCCACCAATCGACAAGTCTGATAAGAAAAAGAAGCGCCACCAAGCATGATTTGTCGCATTTGATCGGATAGCGCCCCGCCCATCTGCTCATGCATACAAGCTGTCAGATTTGGTGGTTTTGGAATAAGAGGAGGGTGTGGGAATGTCGTATAGAGTTGATCAAGAGTATGATTATTTGTTCAAAATTGTATTGATTGGAGATTCTGGTGTGGGAAAATCTAACATTTTGTCGCGCTTTACTGGCAACGAGTTCTGCTTAGATTCTAAATCCACAATTGGCGTTGAGTTTGCTACCAGAACTTTGCAGGTTAGTTTTGCATCCTTAATTAGTCTTGAACAAAACTTGATGCCTCTAGTGTTTGATTGCGAATGTTGGCTAGTGGGGATGATAAAAATGAGGAACATATCAGTGGACAATTTGATATCTTGGTTAATTTTTAGTAACATTGGAAATCTGGGCATTTAATTTAGATATAAGTTTGCGTTTCAGGTTGAAGGAAAGACAGTAAAAGCCCAAATATGGGACACTGCCGGGCAAGAGAGATATCGAGCCATCACAAGCGCATACTACCGGGGAGCGGTTGGTGCAGTTTTGGTCTACGACATAACAAAGCGACAAACCTTTGACAACATTCAAAGATGGCTGCGTGAGCTCCGCGGTCATGCCGATGCCAACCTAGTCATCATGCTTGCAGGTAACAAATCTGACCTGAGCCATCTGAGAGCAGTGAATAGTGAAGATGCCCAGCAGATGGGCGAAAGAGAAAATCTGTCTTTTATTGAGACATCTGCACTGGAAGCGACGAATGTGGAGAATGCATTCCAAACGCTCTTGTTGGATATTTACCATGTGATTAGTAAGAAGGCTCTGGCTGCCCAAGCGGCTGGAGTTACACCGGGGCAGGGCACTACCATCAATGTCGGTAACTTGTCCGGTGGCACCAGCCAGCGAAGTTGCTGTTCCACATAGAACAGCCATCGTTGTTGCACTTTTTTTTCCTTCTAAACCGGGCTGGAACCAATGCATCTGATGACATGTGTGTGACAGTGTGAGACGCTTTTCTTATAAACTAACTGTTGTTTCCATTAGACCCTTTATGAAAAGTTTGCAGCATGTAAAGATAATTTGAAGGAAAATTAATTTTTTTTGTTTTGTTTGCTTTAAAGAAAAGAAAACAATAGAAAATTTCTTTATCGTTTTTCATATATTATAATTTATTTTTCATATTCTTTTTGTTATCATTATATTTTCCACGAACCTTGGAAGTTAAGATTTTGGTTTTTGATATGTTTCCCGAGTAGTAGCTTTTAACCGTGGTTTGATATTACGGAAAATGACAAAGAGGGGGAAACTGAATTATTATCCGTTGACAAATTACGGCCCGAACTATGAAAATTGACAATTAAGGGTAATTTTCAAATATTTTAATTCACATATAACACTTGACTGACGCAATATCACTCCGTCAATGAACAAAGTTAACTAAACGAATGAATTGAAAAATCTTTTTAATTGTGAAATTGAGAATTCAAATAATTTTAAATTGCCCTTAATTGTCAATTTTCATAGTTCGGACCGTAATTTGTCAATGCGTGATAGTTCATACCCCCTCTTTGTCATTTTCCCTTGATATTATGCTTCAAGTTTGACAAGATTTTTTTAATTGGCAAGTACTAGACAAGGTTTTTTTAAGACTTTGGATCAAATAAAAACCATGATTATATATAAAAACTAAAAACCCAATTAAATATTCACACGTGTATCATTCGACCAATCATAATTCGGGGCGCTTTTTGTATAAATTTTATTAAACGAACTTATTTAAAAATACATGACGGAAACGAGGGTATAAACGTCCTAAAAATTATCCAGACTTAACAGATGCCAAAGTTAAGTCTGGATATTATTGTGTAAGTCTATTTTTAAGTATGATCATTGCCAATTTAACTCTGATCATTACCAATTTAAGTCGGATCATTACCAATTTAAGTCTGGACATTATCAATTTAAGTCTGATCATTACCAATTTTAAGTCCGGATATCAATTTAAGTGTGTTTTTAAGTCTGGACATTAATAATTTAAGTCTGAATATCAATTTAAGTGTGTTTTTAAGTCTGGACATTACTAATTTAAGTGTGTTTTTAAGTCTGGACATTACTAATTTAAGTCCGGATATTATCAATTTAAGTGAGGACAGTATTGAGTCTATTTTTAAGTCTGGACATTACTAATTTAAGTCTTATTATTGCCAATTTAAGTCTGATAATTACCAATTTAAGTCTAATCATTACCAAGTTAAGTCTGACCATTCCAAGTTAAGTCTGATCATTCCAAGTTAAGTCTGATCATTCCAAGGTAAGTCTGATTATTATGTCTTCTCATTCCAATTTAAGTTTGATTATTATGTCTGATCATTCCAAGTTAAGTCTGATCATTCCAAGTTAAGTCTGATCATTCCAAGGTAAGTCTGATCAGTCCAAGTTAAGTCTGATTATTAAGTCTGATCATTCCAAGTTAAGTCTGATCATTCCACGTTAAGTCTGTTCATTCCAAGTTAAGTTTGATTATTATGTCTGATCATTGCAAGTTAAGTCTGATCATTGCAAGTTAAGTCTGATCATTCCAAGTTATGTCTGATCATTTCAAGTCTTATCATTCCAAGTTATGTTTGATCATTCTTAGTTAAGTCTGATTTGAAATCCGGGATATGTGGAATAACTATAATGCCCCTCGGTGTTATATCCGAGATTTCGACGAAATTAGACACGTGTCAGCTTGAAATCCAATTTGTAATTTTCATATATAATTATAGTTTTTACCTAAACTGCACTCTTTTTTTAATTGGTAAGTACTAGACAACCTCCAACCGTACGGTAAATATGTATCTGTGGCCTCAAATCCTTACCATTTTAAGTACAAAAAATATTTTTATATGCAAATAGTAAATATTTCAGAAATGAAGAGAGAAAATACAGTGTACTTTTTAGCATTAAGAAATGTTATTAGCATTAAAAATAATCCAGAAATTCTACCGTAAAAAAAAAAACAATTCCGAAAATATAGTTTTGAATAATAAGAAAAGTCAAATTAAAAAAATATAGTTTTTGAATATAGACCGGATAAAATATAAACCTTATCTTTTTATATAATCTATAACCACTTAAAATCATGACACATGTCAATGGCAATATGATCTTTTCCAATTTTTGTTCATTGATATGGCCAAATCGTTACTTTTCATTTTAGTTCATCTAAAATTATTTTATGTTCACTGAACATTTAGCCTTTGCACTTAACATTTATCTTTTTCAAGGTTTACACGTATGTTTTGAATTTTCAGTGATTTTAGTTAAATGTTCAATGATAAAGCTAAATGTTCAGTGATAACGCAAAATGTTCATTGATAAACGCAAAATATTCAGTGAATAATAAATTTTTTTCTAAGGTTTTACTGTTCATATAATAAAAAAAGTATGGTTTTTACCTGAAGTTCACCATTTGAATAAATAATGATAAAATGCATGTGGGGTTGTAGCCGAATTGGCTCACCACTTGGCTTCATAACCAAGTGGTCATGAGTTCAACTCTCCACAAATACACCATTCCCACAAATATTTGGTGAGGAATTTCCTCCCTTCGCTGGAGGTGCTCGAGGTGGCTTCGCCTTCGCCACGGCTCTGAAGAAAGGCTTCGCCCGTGAGGCAGTTGATTGCTCGGAGATATGCTTCGAAGTGAATGAGTAAAGACGCCGCAAGGTTTGCGCTTGAATGAAGATTAATGTACTAGGTTAGCTTGAGAAATTCAGTAGTCTTGTATAATACATGTATACATCCCATAAAAAATGATAAAAGAGAATGGATTTATATAAAAACTGTGCGATTTTCATTTTATAACTAAATTAAAAAGACAATAGTTAATGAGTGCGGTTCAGGTACAAACCAAATTATATATAAAAACTACAAACCTAATTCTAAGCTGACACGTGTCCCATTTATTCGAAATCTCGAACAAACACACAGAGGGGTATTATAGTTATTCCACATGGAGGGGTATAAAACTAATAATGTTATTTCCAATTTAGTCCTCGAGTTGTTAATGATCAGACTTAAACTTGGAAATGATCAGACTTATAAAACAATAATGATCAAACTTAAAAAACAATGATCAGACTTAACCAGTTAATAATTAGACATAAACAGTTAATGATCAGATTTAAAAAACAATGATTAGACTGAAAACAGTAATGATCAGACTTAAAACAGTAATGATCAGACTTAAAATTTGTAATGATCAGCTTTAAAATTGATAATGATCAGACTTAAACAGTTAATGATCAGACTTGAAAAACAATGATCAGATTTAAAACAGTTAATGATCAGATTTAAAAAACAATGATCAGACTTAACACAGTTAATGATCAGACTTAAAACTGTTAATGATCAGACTTAAAAAACAATGATCAGACTTAAAACAGTTAATGTGATCAGACTTAAAAAAATGATCAGACTTAAAACAGTTAATGATCAGACTTAAACAGTTAATGATCAGACTTAAAAAATTAATGTTCAGACTTAAAACAGTAATGATCAGACTTAAAAAACAATGATCAAACTTAAAATAGTTAATGATCAGACTTAATAGTTAATGATCAGACTTAAACCAGTAATGATCATACTTAAACTAGTAATGATCAGACTTAAAACAACAATGATCAGACTTAAAAAATAATGATCAGACTTAAACAGTTAATGATCAGACTTAAACTAGTAAATGATCAGACTTAAATTTGATGTTTATGCGTATGTGTCAGAATTTGATGAACGTCTAGTGTTTTTTGGGTGGAAACGGCATTCTGAGCAAAACTCATCGCTTTGCCATGAGCTCGGCATTTTAAGGCAAATTCCTTCATCTAGAGGGTCAAATTCGCGTTTTATTCTTCTGATCATTATTGGTTTAAGTGTGATCATTATTGTTTAAGTATGATCATTGTCTGTTTAAGTTTGATCATTATTGTTTAAGTCTGATCATTTACTGTTTAAGTCTGATCATTAACTGTTTAAGTCTGATCCTTGTTATTTTAAGTCTGATCATTAACTGTTTAAGTCTGATCATTGTTTTTTAAGTCTGATCATTATTTTTTTAAGTCTGATCATTATTTTTTTTAAGTCTGATCATTACTGGTTTAAGTCTGATCATTGTTTCTTAAGTCTGATCATTACTGATTTAAGTCTGATCATTGTCTGTTTAATCATTACTGGTTTAAGTCTAATCATTATTTTTTAAGTCTGATCATTGTTTTTTAAGGCTGATCATTATTTTTTTAAGTCTGATCATTACTGGTTTAAGTCTGATCATTAACTGTTTAAGTCTGATCATTTATTTTTTAAGTCTGATCATTAACTGTGTTAAGTCTGATCATTATCTATTTTAAGTCTGATCATTACTGGTTTAAGTCCGATCATTATTTTTTAAGTTTGATCATTGTTTTTTAAGTGATCATTACTGGTTTAAGTCTGGCCATTACCTTTTTTTAGTCTTATCATTACCAATTTTAAGTCTGATCATTACCATCTTTAAGTCTGATCATTACCGTAGCAAATATTTAGGACGATTATATCCCTCCTTTCTTTTATGTATTTTTAAATAAGTCCGCGTGTATTTTGTTATTTATAAAAAAAATCTCGAACGGAATGAATTCTGATTGGTCGATATTTACATGTGACAATATTTGTATGGATTTATAATTTTTATTTATAAACATAATTTGTATTTGAACTTCATAGTTAATAATGATTAATATTTATAATTCGAATATTGATCTTAGCTTTCTACAACAATTTAAAGGTAACACTCGAGTCTCGATTTACGAGGTGAGTATAATAAAAATTGAAAAATTGAAAAATTGAAAAATTGAAAAATTGAAAAATTGAAAAAGTTGTAAAAGAAGAGGGGCAAGGACAAATAGCTGCAGTCCACCCCTCTTCGCCTCTTCCGCCCTCCTCTAGGGTTTCGCATTTCATTTCGCGCAACTCGTCGGAGGAGGAGGAAGAAGAAGAAGAAGAGCCGTCCATGGACCCCCAGCTTCTCGACGACATCATCCGACGCCTGGTGGAAGTCAAATCCTTCAGGCCAGGAAAGCAGGCTCAGTTGTCTGAGTCTGAGATCAAGCAGCTCTGCATCGCGTCCAAAAACATCTTCCTCCAGCAGCCTAACCTGCTTGAGATCGAAGCTCCCATTAAGATTTGCGGTACCAGTCACTCATTAGTTATCTTTTCTTGTTTTTGATTTTTATATTAAACTTATGTGAAATTTCATGTCTATTGCCATCCTTCTATGTTTTTTATCCTGCATAGCTCCGCTAAGATGCGTTAAAATGGGAATGTGCTGTGGAAGAACTTTTGTTGATGATTAGGTTTCGGTAGGTAGGTTCTGGGTAAAAAGAAGCTTTGGTTTTGTTGAGAAAATGTTGTGGCTGAGATTAAAGATTCACTTTGTAATTGCACTAAGATAAGTCATTTTAGCCTCTGAAATTAGCGGTTTACCTAGCATAAAGATTGCTAATTTAGTCGTTGAATTAGAGATTCTCCTTGCAAAAGATTACTCATTTGTTTGCTGAAATTAGAGATCACCTTGCACCAAGATTACTCATTTAGTTGCAGAAAGCAGACATTCGCCTTGAAGGGCGGGTAGTAAGATAGAATTATGCCACTGGTAATTGGAAATAGGGACTGGGGATTGTCGAACCCTATCAGCATGTGTCTCGAGTCATATAATAGAATAAAGGTAGAAGGGAGTGTACTTAAACTTTCCAGTAATGGTTGCTGCATTTCAGTCATTAGTTGCTTTGTTGAACTTTATAACTTTCGAATAGATACTAGTTTTGTTGGATTTGATGGTCTTTATCTCCCTTAACTTGAACTGTGTCTCAGGAATTGAACCTTTTTATACCTGCAGTTTACTTGTTCTGATTGGATGGTTGCATTTCGAAATATTACATTGGTCTCTTCTCTTGAACCAGGTGACATTCATGGGCAATTCAGTGATCTATTGAGACTATTTGAATATGGCGGCTTTCCTCCTCTGGCCAACTACTTGTTTCTTGGTGATTATGTTGATAGGGGAAAACAAAGTTTAGAAACTATATGCCTTTTGTTGGCCTATAAAGTCAAATATCCCGAGAATTTCTTTCTTTTGAGGGGTAATCATGAATGTGCTTCGATAAATAGGATTTATGGTTTTTACGACGAATGCAAGCGTAGATTTAACGTTGGCCTTTGGAAAGCCTTCACAGAGAGCTTCAATTGTCTTCCAGTTGCTGCTCTTATTGATGACAAAATCCTGTGCATGCACGGTGGTTTGTCACCTGATTTAATGAGCTTGGATCAGATCAGGAATTTGCCACGGCCTACTGCTATTCCTGACTCCGGGTTACTATGTGACTTACTTTGGTCAGATCCTTCCAGAGAGGTGAATGGATGGGGTATAAATGACAGAGGAGTCTCATACACATTTGGTCATGATGAAGTGTCAGATTTTCTGAGCAAGCATGACTTGGATCTTGTTTGTCGTGCTCACCAGGTATGTTAGATTTCATCATTCAATTGTGGTTTCCTGCTTGTCACTAAAACGGGTCTCGTGTAATCTTTTTACGTAGGTTGTGGAAGATGGGTATGAATTCTTTGCCGATAGACAAGTTGTCACAATATTCTCGGCCCCTAATTACTGTGGTGAATTTGACAACGCTGGTGCGTTGATGACTGTTGATGAGAATCTGCTATGCTCTTTCCAAATACTCAAACCTGGAGAGAGGAAGAACAAGTTTATGACGACGACAAATTATTAGAGTTACTTCATTGTTATTGCTCTTCTGTTGAAGCCAAGACAGCCAAGTCCTTGATTAATCTATACTCAGTGACCCAAACCGGTTTCATTTGGTTTGGTTGGGAAAGCTAACTGTAGATTTTATTATTGAAATATTGATTGCTTTGGTGCTGTTTAAATTTGTCATTTCAACTAAACTAAGTATTTTTATTAAGGAAATGGATCAAATACAAACTAGTTATAAATGAAAACTAAAAATTCAATAAAATATTGATATGTGTATATTTCGACAAATCATAATTCATCGCGTTCGGGGCAGTTTTTGTAAATAAAAAAGATTAATGCGGACTTATTTAAAAATACATAAAATATACGAGAGGTATAATCATCCTAAAATTTATTTTAAGTCTGATCATTAACTTGTTAAGTCTGAGTATTTTGATGCCGCGCGTCCAACCTTGACATTAGCGCCGCACCCAGCCTTGACATTAACTTGTTAATGTCTTAATTGGGCGCGGCTCACTAATGTCAACGCTGGGCGCGCGGCATGTCATGTACTGTTCATCCGTCGACTAAAAACACAGAAATCGATTAATGTCGACTGTGAGACATATGTCGACTGGGAGAGGAAAGACCGGCGATAACGACTGATCATTGTCAAGTTTTAAGTCTGATCATAATATTTTTAAGTCTGATCATTACTGGTTTAAGTCTGTCTGATCATTACTGGTTTAAGTCTGATCATTGTTGTTTAAGTCTGATCATTGTCTGTTTAAGTCTGATCATTGTTTTTTAAGTCTGATCATTACTGGTTTAATTCTGATCATTGTTTTTTTTAAGTCTGATCATTACTGGTTTAAGTTTGATAATTATTTTTTAAGTCTGATCATAACAGTTTTAAGTCTAAGCATTGTTTTTTAAGTCTGATCATTACTGGTTTAAGTGTGATCATTGTTTGTTTTAAGTCTGATCATTGTTTTTTTAAGTCTGATCATTGTTGTTTTAAGTCTGATTATTATTTTTTAAGTCTGATCATTACTGGGTTAAGTCTGATCAAATACAAACCATAATTATAAATAAAAACTAAAAAGCGCTCGTTTTGGAACTCTTCTAAAATTAGAGAACCTGAGTTTTGAAATATCACCATTCATTTCATATGATTCATTCAACTACTAGTTAACACTTAACACTAGTCGCATTAATCAAAATCAAAAATTTAATTTGAGCAACGGTTAAAAATTCAGATTTTTACACTGTCGAATTATAAGGAACTCTCAAAGCAAGAAAAACTATCAAGGAAATCAAAATGAACTTTTTTTATGAAGCAAAATCAAATCAAAATGAACTGAACCAGTATGAATTGAACTAGTTTGAAGTACTATTTGAGATTTTGAACCAATGTTATTAAAATCGGACCGGTGATTGAACCGGTCAAGTCACTGGGTCAATGAGTTAGTGGTTTAACCGGGTCGAACCGGTTTGACCCGCACAAATTAAATAATAAAAATAAAATACTTATATATGATATTATAATTTAACATATTTATGACTTGAGTAAATATTACATGTTTATGAACTGATTACAATAACATAGCATAACAAATTTCAAATTTAATAAAGTACAAAACAATAGTACAACAATAACAATTTTAGTGTTAATTTGTAAGTCACAACAATAAGTGATTTCTAAGACTAATTGAATTTCTAGCTAAATTGATAGTAAGTAATAAATTTTATAGATTTGATAAATGAATATACATTATTGAAACAAATAATAAAACAAGAATCACGTTTAGCTTGGTGGAATGAGAGGGGATAATTATAAAGGAAGACTAGCTTCGAGTCTTGTCCAAGTCAAAATAAATATATGTTTTTTAGACCAAATCGAACTGATTGAACCGATCAAATCACGTTTTAATGAAAAATTGGGTCAATCGGGTCAACCGGTTCAACCGACCGGGTCTTAACCGGTTTTGACCGGGTTTGACCAAATCGATGCATTTTCGATCCGATTACAGAACCGAACCGGTCCGGTGACCGGTCAAACCGGCTGGTCCAGTCCGGTTTTCACAACACTGTGCTGAACTATTACATGTTTCCACTATATAAGGCGAACTATAAAACTTTCTAAAAAGGGTGTGAACTAACGATTAATTTTCAAAAGAGGATGCTCCTTTAACGGTGTTAATACGCCGTTAACCTTGTCACTAACACCGTTAGTTCTATTTTGAAATTAAAAAAAAAAATACAAAATACAAAAACAACCTTAAAACCTAAAAATTTTAGAAAAAAATGTAAAAAATGTTTTTTTATTGAGTGTTAGATTGTTAGGTGTTAGTTTGTTAGCGTAAGAATTTGAACTTACGCATCTGATGGCAACAGGCGAGAGTGCCTCCACCAGGCAACAGGCGCATCTGATATAAAAAATGTTTTTTAGAAACATAATATATATATAGGTAAACTATATATATAGAAAGCATAGGGTGCCGTTCAGGTACAAACCTGTTTATAAATAAAAACTACAAACCGATTATTAAGTTGACACGTGTCCAATTTTAGTCGAAATCCCGGACAAAACACGGAGGGTTATAATAGTCATTCCACACGGATGGGTATAAAACCTAATAATGTTATTTTCAATTTAGTCCAAAAGTTGTTAATGATCAGACTTAACAATAGCCAATGATCAGACTAAAAATACTTAATGTTCAGACTTAAAATTAGTAATGTTCAGACTTAAAAAGAAGCAATGTTCAGACTTAAACTTGGTAATGTTCAGACTTAAAAATAGCCAATGATCAGACTAAAAATACTCAATGTTCAGACTTAAAATTGGTAATGTTCAGACTTAAAAAGAAGCAATGATCTGACTTAAAATTGGTAATGTTCAGACTTAAAAAGAAGCAATGATCAGACTTAAAAATAGCCAATGATCAGACTAAAAATACTTAACGTTCAGACTTAAAATTGGTAATGTTCAGACTTAAAAAGAAGCAATGTTTAGACTTAAAATTGGTAATGTTTAGACTTAAAAATAGCCAATGATCAGACTAAAAATACTTAATGTTCAGACTTAAAATTGGTAATGTTCAGACTTAAAAAGAAGCAATGATCATACTTAAAATACTTAATGTTCAGACTTAAAATTAGTAATGTTCAGACTTAAAAAGAAGCAATGTTCAGACTTAAAATTGGTAATGTTCAGACTTAAAAATAGCCAATGATCAGACTAAAAAGACTTAATGTTCAAACTTAAAATTGGTAATGTTCAGACTTAAAAAGAAGCAATGATCAGACTTAAAAATAGGCAATGATTAGACTAAAAATACTTAATGTTCAGACTTAAAATTGGTAATGTTCAGACTTAAAAAGAAGCAATGATCAGACTTAGAAGACTTAATGTTCAGACTTAAAATTGGTAATGTTCAGATTTAAAAAGAAGCAATGATTAGTCTTAAAAAGAAGCAATGATCAGACTAAAAATACTTAATGATCAGACTTACAATTGGTAATGTTCAGACTTAAAAAGAAGCAATGATCAGACTTAAAAATAGCCAATGATCAGACTAAAAATACTTAATGTTCAGACATAAAATTGGCAATGTTCAGACTTAAAAAGAAGTAATGTTCAGACTAAAATTGGCAATGTTCAGACTTAAAAAGAAGCAATGATCAGACTTAAAAATAGGCAATGATCAGACTAAAAATACTTAATGTTCAGACTTAAAATTGGTAATGTTCAGACTTAAAAAGAAGCAATGATCAGACTTAAAAGACTTAATGTTCAGACTAAAAATACTTAATGATCAGACTTAAAATTGGTAATGTTCAGACTTAAAAAGAAGCAATTATCAGACTTAAAAGAGTTAATGTTCAGACTTAAAAGACTTAATGTTCAGACTTAAAAAATAGGTAATGATCAGACTTAAAAGACTTAATGTTCAGACTTAAAAAATAGTCTGATCATCATCTATTTTAAGTGTAAGTATTTATTTATTTTAAGTCTGATCATCATCTATTTTAAGTCTGATCATCATCTATTTTAAGTCTAAGTATTTATTTATTTTAAGTCTGATCATCATCTATTTTAAGTCTAATCATCATCTATTTTAAGTTTGATCATCATCTATTTTAAGTCTAAGTATTTATTTATTTTAAGTCTGATTATCATCTATTTTAAATAAATTTTACTGTAGGCAAAAGTCAAAATTGCTACAGTAAAGTCAATTTTAGTCGTAGCAAAAGTCAAAATTTATTCTAAATGATCAGACTTAAGGCATGATGATCAGACTTAAAAACGTACTGTAGCGAAAGTCGAATTTTACTGTAGCGAATTTTAGGATAATTATACCCCTCCCATCTTATATATATATTTTTAAATAAGTCCATATGTGTTTTTTTTATTTACAAAAGGAACCCCGACCGGATGAAAGTTCGGATGAATTTTGATTGGTTAATTTTGACACGTGTCAAATTTTTTAAGGGTTTGTAGTTTTTATTTATAATATTGGTTTGTATTTGATCCAAAGCCTAAAAGTATAAACAATTTTAAATTTTTTAAGAATTAAGAATTCTTCTAATTTTTTTATATTTTACAAAAAAAAATTAACATTTCTATGTTCCCTTCTCTATATATATATATTTATATTTAGTTTTAAATTTTATTAATGTTTTCTAAAAATTTTAGGGTTTTTAGCAATTTTTTATTTTCAATTTGAAAATAAAAGTAACAGAGTTAACGAAATGTCCTTTTAGAAAATGATTGTTTGTTGATATACTTTTTTGATAAATTTATAGTTGGGTTTATATTTTGAAAATACATACGAGTATCCCACCATGAATTTTTCAATCATGAGATTTGGTCATGAAAGAGGACTAAAAAAAGCTTAAGTCCCTGTCATAATTTTTTTGATCATAAAGTTGGTCATGGGATGACCAAACCAAACCCAAAAGAGATCACAATATCACAAAAAAATTTAGGTCATAAGAAATAACCAATCACAAGATGACACAGGTCCTGTTTTAAAACTTTTTCAGATTAAATTTTGATCTTGTAACTCATTTATCGTAAAAATTAAAGGTTTAAAAATAAAATAAAATACCAACATTCATAATTTTTTGAGTTCCACAAATAGACATCCATATATAGTGTCTTTTGATGTATGTTTAAAAATTTTATTTTTCCATTGGTAAGGTTATATGAGTGTGAGAGAGGGGTGATAAACTTGTATTGATTAGTCATGAGTGTGGTATACGTACTAAATTAACCATGAGTCATGATAGGACAATAATCTATTGACCCCATGGGTCACCAACCCTACTTAGGTGGAAGGTGACACGGTGCCCATGTGGAAAATGACTCAACAAGTATTAAATACACAATAAATATTTACTATCCCATTCTTTGACATTTAATATATTATTATGTCTAATTAATTTATTCCTACAGTTAGCATTTATTATGCCGGCCAGTAACAATATTTCGTTTGGCTCTCACCTATCATACTTTTCTTTTTATTTACCTCATCTTTTTTGTTTCAAATTTCAAATTATTTATCATCATATATTTAAAAAGAGTATAAAATTTGAAACTTATTACTTAGTTACTCATCTGTAGACCTTGAACTGAATTGTCAAATGCTACATATTGCTTGATCAATTGGATTTTCTTATGTATGCTTAACTGATAAATCATGCTGTTGTAAATAATCAATTTTTTTTGTAAATATATGACAGATGAATCATTCACGAAAATTTGATTTGAATGTTGATTGTTCTCTATTGAAGAGGATGGAAATAAGGACATTATACATTTGACAGATAATACTTTGTCAACATAGATTGATGCTTTAAGTATGGAAGTAATGGTTTGCTTGGAAGTGTTTTTTTTATGACATCTTGATAGTTATCAATAAATTTGCTACTTTGTTTTAAGTTAAAAAAAGCTTTGAAAATCCATTACTGCATTGTTGTACTGTAAGTGATTTGAATTTTAAATTCTAAATCATTTGATCCGCATGTTCCAGCATTTGAAGAATCGATCATTATATAGCATGATCTTATGCAAACTCCCTAGATATAGATCGACTAATTATCAAGGATAAACATAAATCATACTAAAAAAAAGGAATTTTCTTTTAAACAGAGGAACATCCATAATTTATGCATGTGAGCAAAAGCGCGCGGCAGTAATGTGTTGCACTTGCACATAGTATTTCGGAAATATATAACTAGATAAATTCAGCAACATGTGGTGATGATAAAAATGGTGGATTCAGTTCATGATTTGGAACCTCTTCATGATCTGGACTCAGGAGGCTCATGTCCATGGTAACGATGGGCGCAGTTAGCAAGGCAGGAGGCTTTGCTAGAACCAACACTACAAATTTTGCAAAAATTTCTGACACAAATTTCCGTCGTAAAAACGGCGACAGACAAAATGGCGGTAAATAAATCGTCAAATTGCTGACGTAATTCCGTCACAAACCACATACCGTTGATACTCCATCACAATGCCGTCAATTTAATCCCGTCAAACTTCCGTCATTAATTCGGCAAAGACAATTTACAATAATTCCGTGCCTTGACAGTCATATTTCCGTCTATTTCCATCGTCAAATGTCCGGTATTATTTCGTCGAGTAAACATTTTCAATTCTTCCGTCACGATTCCGTCCGTGTCCCGTCAATATAAATGCGTCCAAATTCCGTCACTTGTCCGTTTGTAAAATATTCATTTTGTCCGCTGTGTTATGGGAGTTGACCACAACGCTTTATAATTAACGCGCTGTTGTATGGTCGTTTACAACAGCGCTTAATAATTAAGCGCTGTTGTATGTGAGTTGACAACAGCGCGTTTATTATAAAGCGCTGTTGCATATCATAAATTACTATTCCGTTATAAAGCGAGGGAAATGCAATAGAAGAATGACGGAATCTTGGATTTAAGTTTTGCCCTATAAATAAGACTGCTATTTTGAAAACAATTTGACAAAACTTTGCTATTCTCAACACACTTTGCAATTCTCAACACACTTTGCTATTCCCAACACACTTTGTTATTCTCAAAATTTTTTTATTTTGAAGCACACATATTTTGCAACGTATACTGGACATTGGGTGCAAGATGATTCTGAAGAATTTCTCTTCCGTCATATATTGAGATGTATTTCTTACAAGACAACCGTAAATATTTATGTTATCTTGTAAGAAACTCGTCTCACTGAAGAGCAAATTCTTCAGAATCATCTTCATCCCATTTCCAGTATAAGTTTCAAATTTCCGTCACATTTCCGTCAATACTCCGTTACAAAGTTCCCGTTAATTATAGACCGTTCCTTAATGTTCGTCAACATAACATGTTACTTCCGTCAACAGGTGACGGAAAATGGACGGTACGTAACCGGAATAAATTATGCAAACTTCATTATTGCGCTATATATATATGAGAACTCTTGAAGTCCCACCCATTCATTAAGTATCTACTTCCTTCAAATCGTCAACATGTCTCCTTCATTTGACCGTGTGAGTTTCGCTGAAAATTCACTTGCCCGTAGAGATCACGTTGTACCTATTGGCAGACACGCGTAACCACTTACTATTGTTCTCTTCAGATTGACTGTACATCATAACTGCTTCCGTTATGTAATCCCCACTTTTGTAACAGTTTCTTCCCATTCGCTGTTCATCGAAGGATTGCTCAAGAATGCATCTCAAAATGTTGGGACGCAACGTGGACATCATGGAGCATGATTCCAGAAAGCTGCAAGGACATTTGGTTCGAGGAGTTTCAGGTACAAAGCAGTAACTCAGAAAATGTTTTACTTTCATTTGGATGACACAAATTAACGGGTATTACAAATGATTTGCTTTTAGCGTATATCTACTCGGGATGCACAATATGAAAGTGTCATTCGGGGTAATTTTATGAGGAGATGCGAAATCATCGTCACTGATCATCGTAGGATGCGTAGGACGCGAAGGACTGGACGGAATTCACTTTTGTCCTTGTCCTTGCCAACCAACCCGTAAATCGACAATATGTTGGACTCCTCGTGATCTTGTTATAAATCAATCAGTGATAACTTTGTATTCCATGAATTAAATAAATTAAATTGCTTTCCAAATGAATTCCTAACGAAAATTGACAATTAACACCTTGATAAATACCTCTTTTTTATATAACACAGTATATTTGAAATCATTTGTATAACGCAAATTGATTAAACGTTAAAACAACTTTATATTAGACGATAAAGTAGTAAAAACAACTTTTCGGTCAGGTATGACAGCGCTTTATATAATAAGCGCTGTCATCCATTGTACATAAGACATCGCTTTATGTAATAAGCGCTGTCATAACTGACGCCTTTTTACGCGGTTTTCAACTACGAATATAAATTGCTTAGATATACGTGTAAATATTTATACAATAAATTGCTTATACATTGCTTATTACATAAATTGCTTATAAATTACTTTTCGTGCTTTTAAATTGCTTCATTTGCATTTATTTGGTTGACACGTCTATGTCACAAAAATAGACGAACAATAATGAGTGACATGACTATGTGTTGTAATGGCCGAATTTCAAACATAAACAAAAACACGTTTTTATATAATCAAAATTTATAATCATTCAAGTTTATATTGCATGCTGATACGCTTGTTGTATGTAAGTAATCAAACCCTCGGCAAAGTGCTCCCTCATATCATCAAACATTGCGTCATCATATGGTTGTAGCCCTGTAGGGAAATACTATACGAAAACAAAATTATAAAGATTAGTTGTGACCGCGAGATCAATTGTTAACGCATAAATAAATTTTACTATGCACCTACTTGTGTCATGTCGTCCTCAAACATTCCATTTGTGTCCTGGACGAACTTGATTATGTCCAGAATATATTGCATGACATAATAGGCACACACTTCAGTGTCCGGGGGTTGATGCGGGACCTGAAATACGAATGAATATATAATCATTGAACGTTATTAATTTGGGAAATATTAAGTTGTATACCAACTATTATAGGTTAAGAGTTATACCGTCACAGTCTTCCAATCTACGTCGCCACCTGACGGGATGTTGAAGCACAGAGTCATGCTCCTGCAGCATTAAGGTAATATTTACATACAAAATTTGTGAAGTGATGTTATAAAGGTAATTAACTACAATGCACCACCATATTACTTACGTGTTAACAAAATTCACCGCATCAGGCCGCGGTGCCTTGTCCAGCGGATCGAGCCAAAGGGCCACTCGCTTCTTTGGGAATAGGACAACTAACATCCAATGATACCTAACATAGATTTACCGTAACCAATGTAGATTAGTGATATAGCCACCACATTGAAACAAGACAATCAAAAAATAATATCAAATAGAAACTCACTCTTTCACATCTACGTAAGGAAGGAAGTAGCAAAAATTATGCTCGTAGTCAGGCATTCTTAATCTCTTCTGGAAGAACTCGACCCTGACATCGAATGATACGGACGGAGTCATATAACTTGGTCTGAAGAATCCAAACCGTATGCCCGATTGTATCGTTTCGTATATGAATCTGCTGTCATTTGATTTAATTAGTACAAATCTTATAAACTTTCAGAAATCAATTTAATATGAAACCAATAATTACTTCATGTAAACTTCTGCAGATGAGGCACCCAAAGCTTCTAATTTTGTGAACTCAGTAATGCAACTGTGATTCAAATGGATGAAGCTATCATCACCAAACACTTTGCTACTAACGTAAACCGAATAGTTGGTTGACTTGTCCATATGGGTAGCGTGTTCGTGAAGAAAGCGACAATGCATTTTCATTCTGGTAAGCATGTCGTTGTCGATACTGGAGCTTAGCATTTTGAAATATCTGAACTCATCGTATCCCTATTCAAAATGAATAACATCGTTCGATTATGTGTACATATGACAATATCAAATAGGTGTTTAGTTGGGAAGATATGAATATACGTAGTAACCTTTTGATCAATGCGTACTAGATACTTCGGCCATCCCACGAAACCACCCACTGCATCCGACACTTTCTCCATATTCCCAAACCTTTTTGGGAGCTCCCTCCATCCTTCAATCGCCTCGTCTACCATCACCTTCACCATATCTTCATCCAACTCTTGAAATTGCACAATTCGTCCTTCCATCACTTTGCCAATTGCCACGAGTTGCAATCCCGCATCGGAACCGTCGTCCACATGTATTAAGCATTTCTTCCCAACCTGATGTTTGACCAAAAATTCAGCAAAGGTTGACATTATGCATGAACACCATACACTTTATAACAACGTGTATTATTTACACGCTGTTATAAAGTATGAAACGGCAGCGTTTATTTGTTAGGCGCTGTTATACTGTATTTAATGACATCGTATATTATTAAACCGCTGTTGTTACTTGAATTATAACAGCGCCTAATAGAATAAGCGCTGTCCCGATTCATTTTTCAAATTAAACATATCTTAATAAAACCTTATTACACACATAACGGACTAATAGCTGAAACAAGACGGAATCATGGATCGTCCACCCTATAAGTAACATTACTATCTTGTCTTTAACATTTCATCCCGACAATTTCATATAATGAGTACGAATTCTGCGGCTGAACGTTTATTTGCAAACACGCCGTCTGAAGAGGAATCAATCGGTTCTGAAGGATATGTTTGTTCAGCTCAGGATCCAGTTTATCCTTGTGATAATGACTCGAACTGTTTAGGAGAGCATAGTTTCAGTATGGAAAAATACAGACATGACGAGGAGAATAGTAGATATAGCACTTCTTCAAAGCCACCCCAATGTGAAGATGACTAAGAAGTTGACCAGCCATCCCCCCGTGTGTCACCCGGAAATGAATGATCGCGACTGTTGCGTTTATGAAATTAGCGTTGGGAATCATTTGAAATAAGCGCTTGTATGTTGTTGATGTTGAACATCCGTAATGAAGTTAACTCTCCGTTAAGTTGTTTACTTTTTTTACGTATTAATGAAATTTTAAAACCGGCCAGAGTATATGTATAATACAAAATGAAACATAAACAAAGAGTGTGATAACAATTGTTAAGTGTTGTGATATAATTATATTTGGGAATTTGAATATAATTGGAAATATTTTCGCACGTGTAAATAATTTTGTAATTTGTTTGAAACATTAAACATATTAATGGTCGTTATCTCTTGCATTTTCAAAACAATTGTAAATTAAGTATTATACGTACGTTGTGACGATTCGCAGTCGGTGGACATTAATCAAAGTTTTCAATAACTGCAGCCATTCCGTCTGCATTACCTTATTCATCCGTCAAAATGAGCAGAAAGTTCATGGAAAATCGATGAAATTTTGTTTTCTAGAAAGATCGATGAATTAAAGAAGCTGGTCGTAATTGGTATGCCAAACGTCACTTCCCATTTAATAGATAGGTTTCAGTAAGCATGCGTCAAATCCAACAATAATGACGGAATCTTGCTGCTTTTTTGACGGAAATAATTCTTATAAATATGGACATGTGCAAAACTTGGATGTATTCATACCATATTTGATATTTCTATATTCACGCTTACAATCCCTTACAATCCCCTGTTTCAATTTAACCAACAGTATTGTTTATAATGCTGCGAATTTTTTCTTTTAAAGCTCTTTTTTGATTTCTTGTGTTTGTCAGTCAACCATATTATTTGGTTATATTTCTTGATCAAACCCATTCTGTTCTCCTACCGTCTTATTCGGAATTATTCGCTCAATGTGAGGGACAAATTCTGCACAAGACAAATGAGAACAGAAAAGAGCTTGTCATGAAACATAATCAAATAGTATCGTTGACTGACCAGCATAAGAATCAAAGAAGATCATTAAAAGTAAAATCTCGCAGCATTAGATATTCTAAATTCCGTCTGTTTTCCGTCACTGTACCGCCGACAAGAACGTTTATATTTTGAGAAGATGTCAAAAGTACCACAACGCTTATTTAATTACGCGATGTCGTTGTTGGGGTACAACAACGCTCTCTTAATTAAGCGCTGTTGTTGGGTAGATACAACAGCATCTACTTCGAAGCGCAATAATATATATAAATAATTGTACCGCTTATATTAAAATCCACTCTATGACGGAATGGAACCGCTGTTTTGACGTAATATTTATCATCAACATTCCATTACTAATCCGTCAATGAAATTTTAATATTTTCCTAACAGTATAAAATAAAGCATTAGATAGCTGTTTTTAGACTGGCGTATTCCAACCATCTTTCTATATACACGCTTACAATCAAATTTCTGAATATTACAAGATCTCTATTGTATGCAATGTCCAAGGATTTAAGGCATCGGAAAATTTGACCATGCACCCGTGCTGATAATTGCTGCAACCCAGTCATGACGTGAGGTACTATATTTCAGTTTCAGTTTAAATCATACTACATATAAATGTAAATGGCATATTTATATCACGAACGGAGATGGATGTACGAAGAACGGGCTCATGGGGAGTCATACACCAATGATGTTTTCATCGCCGGAGTCAATAATTTTATTCAAACAGCCGAGGCAAACGGTTTCATAGATAACGACAACAAAATCCGCTGTCCATGTATGCGCTGCAAAAACTGGCGATTCATCAATAAAAGAATGATGGAGGAGCATTTGTACAAATATGGATTCACACCAGACTACTTCAATTGGACCCTACACGGGGAAGATTTAGTGGAAACGGAGTACGTAAATAATTACTCAACCATACCGCACCCGATCACGGGTGACCCAGTATTTGATTATGAAGAAGAAAATTCAAATCATGATCAAGCCCCCCTCCCCGGACATAGTTTACGCCAGTCATACTGATATACCTGAGTCGTCTAACTTTGGTGAGCATCAAACAGAGAATTCTGAAGCAAATCGATTCTACGATCTCCTTAATTCATGTTCAGACCCAGCTTACGAAGGATGCACGACCGAGACGGAGCTTTCGATTAACATGAAAATGCTGGCAACAAAAGCGTTCTATGGATTATCCGAAGGAGCATTTAACGCCGTATGTGGCATGATGAAAAATCTAATTGGGGGGGGGGGGAGAACAATATCCCTTCTTCTTTCAAACAATCAAAGAAACTCGTAGCTGATCTTAGAATGGGGTACCAACGGATCGACGTTTGTGTAGGAGGGTGTATGATTTACTATGGCTGTGACGAAGTATAACCGCATGTCGCATATGCTCGGAACCAAGATATCATCATCCCAGACGAGCGAAAAGTTCATCATCGTATCAACGGAATGCGAGATGCCAAATGTTTTACTTGCCGATTATACCGCGTCTATAGAGACTTTTTTTATCGGAAGGTCTGGCAACAGAAATGTGCTGGCACGCTACACCCAGATCAGACGTGCATCGCATGGTTTACCCATCGGACGGGGAATCTTGGAAGCATTTTGATTGGTGCCATCCAGACTTTGCAGCGGATGCACGTAATGTCAGATTGAGATTATGTACAGATGGATTTAATCCATGGGGTATGTCAACTAAACAGTACTCTGTTTGGCCTGTTGATGGACCATAATTGTATGAATCATAAACACAGTTAAACCCACCAAATTAGACTCTTTGTCTATTTAACTTTTGCTTGTTAGTTCCTATATTTATCTACAGGGTATTTTGGAGTCTAGAGAGAATACAGGCTAAGGAGGAGTTTTTAAGCGGAAAATATATTACGAGTCATTCTAAGGTCACGACCAGATGCCGACTGAAGAAATCTCATGATCCTGACATGGAATCACTCAAAACAAGTCCAACCGAAGAGCAACCAGAGTCAGTTCGAAGCTGAAATGGACCGATGGCTTTGTGAAAACTCCCAAAAATCACAAAACTCCCTCCTTCCTCCACATGGCCGGCGGCTTCCCTCTCACATTTCCCCTCCACCTCTCCCCTTCCTCCACATGGGGGGGGGGGGTGCGGCTCCCCTCTCTTCCCCTCCCAAAAGGACCAGCGGCTTTGTGATGCTCCATTGGATGAGTGCCATGTGTTTTGCTCCTCACCACATCCTCCCCTCCTCCTTGGCTATAAATACAAGCCTCCTTCACTTGTAATCAACATCCAACATCACACAATCCTCATTCCACAAGGTTACTTATCTCTCTAAGATCTTGGGCACTTTTGTAAGCTTTTGTAAAAAATCTATAATACTCCTGTTGGTTCTTGAGTATTCTAGTAGTTTTTGAGAATACTCCTCTTGGTTCTTGAGTATTCTCCTTTACTTACTGTCTTTCAAAAACCCTCGAGTACTTAGCTATGGTATCCACCTCTATGGATATTCGTAGCTAAACTCTTCATTCGGTTGAAGGGGTGTACTTGTATCATAAAATGTTTTAGACCCTACTCTCAATGCATCTTTGTGTTCGAAACTTGTTCTATGTGCCATATATTAGGTTAGAACTTCCAAGGTTGAGTGGATGCTTTAACGGGCAAAGCTCTTCCGTGGGGTTCGTGAACATACTCGGGTAAGTGGATGCTTTAACGGGCAAAGCTTATCTGAGGAGTTCGACCTCTCTTAAAAACCATTTGGTTGATCGTAACTGAAGATCAAATGGATGCACATAAGGCTAAGATACTTCGAAAGGAGGAATTAGTCTAAATAGAACAAGTGTTCTAAACGATGTTGCAAGTCTTGTGCTAGAAATAGCCTCGACTATGATACAAGGCCCTTAAGACCGAATACTTAGTATGATCATTAACGGTCAATGATAAACGACTATGATACAAGGCCCCTAAGACCGAATACTTTCCTTAGATTTAAACACCACCTGCATTTAATTTCTTAGTATAAACTGCAATATCAACTGTTGACGTTCCGCAAGACTTGCCGATCACGCAACAATCGCTGTAAGTCTTCTCGTTTATTTTCAGTATTTACTTTTATGTCATTTACTTTTCCACACTAAAAACCAAAACCAACCAACCAATCACTTAGTTGTTAGCATTAAAACCTCAATCAACCTAAAAACATGCTCCCTCGCTGTACAATTCCCTCAAAGAATAGCTTATCCCCCTAATTCCCTTGGGTTCGACCCCTACTTACCACTTGCTACCCAGTAGTGAAGTCGCGAGTAGCGGACTTATAAATTTATTTGTACATTTGCTCTGACGACAAGCATCTGTCAAATTGGCGCCGTTGCCGGGGAATTAGTTAATTAATCGGATAAGTTCTTTGAATCGATACTCGCTTCGAAACAACCATGTCTCGCGAAGGAAGCCACCATGACTACCAGGATGACGAGGAGATAAACCTATACGATCGAAATGATGAGGTGCCACTTCCATTTGTGGACGATCCGGAACAACTCATCAGAAACAGAAGAGCTCGTGATAGGGAGGCAATCAGAAGAAACCAAGAACCACCCGAGGACCGAAATGCAGCTGGTCTAGTACAACCCCCTAGATATCCACCACCCCCTCAACCTCGACAAGTGCCGAGACGAGAACCCGCTTTCGATAACTACTACGGGGATAACAACAATTTCTGTGAACCTACTATGGGAGAACTCTCAGCACCGTATTTCAGAAACCAGCCATGGTGCATTCACGAAGGCCCTGAACTGGAAAATATCATCATCAACACTTCAGTGGCCCACAACTTACCGAAATTCTCAGGAACACGTGGAGAATCAGCAATGACTCATCTCCTGCGCTTACATGGTATTTGCCAAAACTTAAAACCGAATGGCGTGAACGTAGACGACTTCAAGTTAAAGGCGTTCTACTTTTCCCTCATTGACGCGGCAAACGATTGGTTCCTTTCATTGCCTTCCGGTAGCATCAGAACATGGGCTCAGATGCAAAAGAAATTCCTGGATAAATATTACCCGGCAGGATGGGCGATGCAAGTACGGAGGCAACTACAAGACATCAAGCAAGGACCCAATGAAACCATGTACGATTACCTGGAAAAGTTCAACCGCCTGGAGAGAAGCTGCTGTACCCTTGGACTGCCTGAGAAACTCACCGTCGAGTATCTCATTGATGGATTAAGATCCTTAGACAAAATGCTCCTGGATGCCTCAGCTGGAGGATCCATGATGAATCTATCATTAAGTGGCATAAGGGATCTCATCACCAATGTTGCTGAAAATGCCCGATTTAGAGAAGAGACAACTCGGTAGGAAGAATTTTCCCGAACAAAGAATGTGGCAAGAGCTGAAACACCGATGAGCTCTATGCCTGAAGAGATGAAACAGTTAAAGGAGATGATGGTTCAGATCCTACGAAGGCAGCCAGTTCCAGTAAAACCTTGCGAGTTTTGTGGTTCTACGGACCACAAAACTGACGCATGCCCGACAATAATAGAAGAGGAACCGGCAGAAGTGAATGCAGTGGGAGGATACCAAGGATACAACAACAACAACAACAACGACAGAGCCGGACAAAACAGACAGTATGGTCAAACAACCAACCCGAGCTGGCGTAACAACAACTATCCTCAGAAGGAAGCACAACCAGTTGTCCCTCAACTAGCTCAGTCATTCTACCAACCCCCCATCGACAGTATAACCAGAACGCTCCATCAGCAGGCCAATATCAGCAAAGAGGACCGAATCAGTACCAAACCGGCCCGAACAATCAGCAAGAACCAACCAAGTCGCTCGATGACACAATGAAGGAGCTCGCAGGAAGCATAAATCAATTGGGTACTTCGCTACACCAATACCAGGCGAAAACTGACGGGGCAATTTCAGAATTGACCAAACAAATGTCCCAGCTCGCCACCGCAATGTCAACACTCACTAATGAACCTGGCAGACTTCCTTCACAAACCATCCAAAATCCAAAGGCAAATATTAGCATGATAAGGAGGTCAAACATAAAGGCGACACTGGGAGAAGTAGTATGATTCCCAACTTACAAACTTACCAACAAACACTTCACCCGTAGGCGTCGTCCTGATTGGAATCAAGAGGAAAACCGACCCAATGATGGCAAAACATGGGTCACGCATGCTGACAATGGACGATATGCATTCACCGTTTGCATAACATCACCACCAATCATACACTCTGACATACCAGCATCTGGATGGGATGACAATAACAATTTAAGGTGGGACTCCCCAACTAATATTTATGCTTCGAAGCAAAATATTAAGGGGTCCGATTATACAAATCCTAAGCCAAGGAATGGGCAGAATGACCCGACAATAGAAAGAGCCCTCACTTCAGATCATGAGTCACAACCGGAAAGAGATAAAGACACAGGGGCCTTCATAGTCACCTGCGGTATTAGTGAAACCTAGATTCATAAGTGCTTAGTCGATCTTGGGGCTGCTGTCAACGCCATGCCTTCCTCCTTATATTACTTATTAGGACTTGGTCCATTGAAACCACCAAGGTCAAATATCGAGCTAGGAGATAAATCGTGCATCCGTCCGGTTGGAGTGCTGGAAGATGTAATACTCCATGTGGGAGATCTCGTCGTTGCTGCAGACTTTTATGTAATACAAACGGGAGAGACCAGCGAAGACGACTCTCCAACAATAATATTGGGACGACCATTCCTCTACGCTACTAAAGCAAGGATCGATGTGGGCAAGGGCTCATTATCGCTTGAGTTCGGCGGCAAAATTGCAAATTTCTACATTGATAATGGCCGCATGGATACAAAGAAACCGCCAGACATTATACCTATCTCAGATCTCGGTACACAGAATTCTGACCTACCAAAAGAGACCGAAAGAGTAACAAGACCAGCAGCTATGGTCAAAGGACCCTCGCCCTCTCAGAAACAATGGAAAGAAAAAACACCAAAACCATGGAGTTCTAACCCAAGCAAGAAATCAGGAAGAGTCAAGGCAAGAATCAACACAAGAACAGTGGCAAAATACGACCTGAGCCACCCATGGGATCCAAACCAGTGATCCCCATGCGTCGAGCCAACGACGTTAAACAAAGGCACTGGTCGGGAGGTAACCCGACACCTATATTACTTTCAGTACTTTTATTTTCTGTCATTTAGTTTTTACCAATAAGTCGCTCTCACCCACTTGGTGCATAGAATGAAATGACTATTCAGGAATCGGTTATGGGTGCAACATCAAGCCAGCCAGGCCTATGCCAAGAGTTCAAGGCCCCAGCCGAACTCCCTCGATTATCCAGCCTCATGCCATGTCGTCCGCTCGACACTTTAAAGGGAGTTCTGTTCTTCCCTTTTCCTTAATGTCATCTCCTTCTCATAAATGTCTGCTTGCATGGCTTTTGAACTAAGTCATTTCGTAAAGAATGCCTTCGTTCAAAAGTGTGGGGTGAGAACCGCCTTTGTACATAACATGCTTTTTCTTTTTCCTTTTCCCTTAATATTATCTTTTTGAAAATATGAACTTGAGAATGTGAAAAAGATAGATCATAACTCATGCATTAACCTTGTGAAAATTCAACTGTTTAAAAACTTAGAATGTAACTTCTCATTTGTCCCTTTATGCTGAGATAAACAGGGGATGTGGAGTTGATAGAAAATGCCCTAGAGAGGCTTGGCAAGTGACAGCACTGCCTTGTCGCGAGGCAATGTGTACAAATAAATTTATAAGTCCGCTACTCGCGACTTCACTACTGGGTAGCAAGTGGTAAGTAGGGGTCGAACCCAAGGGAATTAGGGGGATAAATCGTTCTTTGAGAGATTGTACAGGCGGGGAACGTGATTTTAGGGTTGATTGAGGTTTTAGCGCGAATAACTACGTGACTTTTTGGTTGGTTTTGGTTTTTAGTGTGGAAAAGTAAATAACAGAAAAGTAAATACTGAAAATAAAAGGAAGACTTACAGCGGTTATTGCGTGATCGGCAAGTCTTGCGGAACGTCAACAGTTGATAGTGCAATTTATACTAAGAAAGTAAAGTGCAGGTGATGTTTTAAGTCAAGAAAAGATTCGGTTTTAGGGGCCTTGTATCATAGTTGTTTATCATTGACCGCTAATGATCATACTACGTGTTCAAAGATGAATCGAGGCTATCTCTAGCACAAGACTTGCAACATCGTTTAAAACACTTGTTCTATTTTAGACTAATTCCTCCTTTCGAAGTATCTTAGCCTTATGTGCATCCATTTGATCTTCAGTTATGATCAACCAAATGGTTTTTGAAATAAGTCGAACTCCTCAGATAAGCTTTGCCCGTTAAAGCATCCACTTACCCGAGTATGTTCACGAACCCCACGGAAGAGCTTTGCCCGTTAAAGCTTCCACTCAACCTTGGAAGTTCTAACCTGATATATGGCACATAGAATAAGTTTTGAACACAGAGCGGCACTAGGTGCAGGGTCTTAAACATTGTATGATACAAGTACACCCCTTCAACCGAATGAAGGGTTTAGCTACGAATATCCATGGAAGAGGACATCATAACTAAGTACTTGAAAAGGTTTTTGAAAAGACAGTAAAGTAAAGTTTTCGAAAGTAAAGACAGTAAGGGAAGGGGGTGAGTACTTCAAGAACCGACAAGAGTACTCAAGAATAATAAAGTAAAGCTTGAGTACTCAAGTCAAGAACGATCTACAATATTCAAGAACCAACAAGAATATTATAGATTGAAAACCAAACTTACAAAGTACCAAAACTAGAGAGATAAGTGTTTTTGAGATTTTAGGATGCTTTTACAAGTGAGTTTGGCATTGGTATTTATAGCCAAAATGAAGGGAAATGGAGGGCTAAGATGGCTTTCATCCAAGGGAGGAGGAGGAGGAGATGAAGATGTGGAGGAGAGGAAGACAAGTGTCAAGCTCCCATGGTGGAGCCAAAAGCCGCCGGTTGAAGGTAAGGGGAGGAGGAGCCGCCGGTCATGGAGGGAAGGGGAGGGGAAAGCCACCCCATGAGTCATCCTTCTTCACAAGGTAGCCGGTCATGGAGGAGAAGGAGTGAGTTTTGTGACTTTTGTGCAGTCTTTTCACAAAACTATCAGTCCAATTCCGCTCCGGTCTGACTTTGGTTGCTCCTCGGTTGGATTTGTTTTGAGTGATTCAATGTCAGGATCTTGAGATTTCTTCATTCAGCGTCTGATCGTGACCTTGGACTGACTCGTAATATCTTTTCAGCGTAAAATCCTCTCCTTAGCGTGTAATCTCTCTAGAGTCCAAAATACCCTGTAGAAATATATCGGAACTAACAAGCAAAAGTTAAATAGACAAAAGGTCTAATTTAGTGGGTTTTACTGTGTTTTTGATTCGTATAATTATGGTCCATCAGATCACCCCACACCTTTAGTTGACCGTCCCGAACAATGCTATTAAAGGGCGGCACTAAGTAAGTTTTTAAAATATGAAAGTTAGACTGTGGGACTCGATTTATCCTAATTCATGCATTGCTTACTTATTACCAAATTGAACTGTGTAAATAAATAAGAGAAACTTGATATGTGTACCTTCGTGCTGAGATGCAAATTATTTTGGATGTTTCGGGAGATAGCCCTTTTTAGGCTCCTGGACTGCATTCTCGGGACTGTCTCGCACTATATGATTTTCTTGTAGCTTTCTCTAGCACGTGATTCGGTTCGGGTTTCAATGGTTTGGTCTTTGATTTTCTTTTGGCGAGGGACAGCTTTTGTAGTGAATTGGCCTTTGGCCTTTGATTTCACTTTTTGTTCGGTTAAAACCTTCACAATTTTGGGCCTTTAGCCTCTTGATTTGCTTCTTTGAGCTTTTTGCTTCTTTGTGACTTGCTAGTCCATTTTCTCAAGCCTTTTTGGGAGGTCCAATCGTCGCCCGCGAGCATATGGAAATACCTCCCCGCTCCTCTCATCCTTGCCGTTTCGCGCGGGTCAAGATGAGGGTCGCTCATCTATTTTCTCGGCTACTTTGACTAGAGATAGGACGGTCTGATTCCCGTCCTCGCCTTTTTTCTTTTTTGCATAAACACTGCATGGCGGAGATGACTTTAATCTTCATTGAAACCCGAAGTGCAGCCTCTACTGACTTCGAAAACCGTATAGTTTGATTCGATCCTTCGATTGCTTGCCAAGCCTCTCTAGGGCAGTTTATGTCAACTCCACATCCCTAGTTTATCTCAGCACAAAGGGACAAATGAGAAGTTACGTTCTAAGTTTTTAGACAGTTGAATTTTCACAAGGTAAATGCATGAATTTTAGATCTATCTTTTTCACATTCTCAAGTTCATATTTTAAAAAAGATAATATTAAAAAAGGAAAAGAAAAACATATTATGTACACAGGTGGTTCTCACCCCACACTTTTGAACGAAGGCATGCCTTTCAGCAAGACTTAGTTCAAAAGCCATGCAAGCAAATGTTATATGAGAAAGAAATGATATTAAGGAAAAGGGAAGAACAGAACTCCCTTTAAGGTGTCAAGTGAACGACATGGCATGAGGCTGGATAATCGAGGGAGTTCGGCTAGGGCCTTGAACTCTCAGCGCAGGCCCGGTAATTCACGGAAGCTGCCTGGCTGATCCGGTCTTGCTCCAAAAACCGATTCCTAAATAGTCATTTCTTCTATGCACTAAGTGGGTGAGAGCGACTTACGGAAAAAACTAAATGACAGAAAAATAAAAGACAGAAAGTAAGATAGGTGTCGGGTTACCTCCCGACCAGTGCACTTGTTTAACGTCGTTGGCTCGACACATGGGGATCACCAGTTGGTATCCCATGGGCGGCTCAGATCGTATTTCTGCGTTGTTAAGTTGATCTCGCCATGGTAGTGTTTGACTCGCTGTCCATTCACATTGAATCGGTCCCCATCCTCCATGCTTTCCAACTCAAGCATCCCATGGTTGAATACTTTAGTCACAGTATAAGGGCCGGTCCATCTTGATTTTAGTTTGCCAGGCATCAACTTCAACCGTGAGGAAGAGTAACACTTGTTGTCCTTCCTTAAATGAGCGTTGGAGGATGAATTTGTCATGATACAACTTGGTTCGCGCTTTGTAGTCCGTCTGCCCTTCATAGGCCTCAAGCCGCAATTCCTCAAGCTCACACAGATTAAGCTTCCTATCCAGTCCGGCAGCCTTCAAATCCGGATTGCAATGCTTGAGCGCCCAATAGGCTTTATGTTCCGTTAGTTTTATGGCATGTAGTTTGGCAAAACTTAGTGTAGTTGTTCAAGCTGTTGTTCAAGACTGGAAGAGACAACTGTCCTGGAACAAGTTGAAGCAGATGGAAGGTTTCCAAATTCAGATTTGGAAACACAGTCGACCGTTGGAGATCAAGGCGGTTGCACATCAGTGGACAGAAGTTGGAAGTTTCCAAATTCAGATTTGGAAACTTGTCTCAGCCGACCTAGCACAACTGTGACGCAGCAGTGAATATCCGGGAATGGATTTGGCAAGTTGGTGCTAAGCTTGATATCGAAGTTATCAACAAGTCGGTTGAGAGATTGATGAAGTTTCGTATTTCAGATTAGGAAACTTGTTCCAGCCGACGTGGCACAAGTTAGACACAGCAGCAGTTTCCTAAAATAGATTAGGACGTTGAAGATATGTTGCAAGTCGGTTGAGAGATTGCTTGCGCTTGAAGTTAACTTAGCAAAGAAGATAATCAAAGGTTTCTTAAACAGAGTTGAAGATATTTGAAGGATTATCTATAAGAAGATATGCGCAAGAATTTAGGAAAGATTTCCTAAAGATATAGGCGGTTCAGATTAGGAATCCTATTCGATTTAGGGTTTCTACCGCCCTATATAAACAGAGCCGAGGTTCACAATTCTGCATCGATCATTAAGCTAAACGCAGATACACACTCAGAGAGGAGAGAGATCGATCGGCCTTGAGTTCATTATTCCGGTGAACTCACGGCGGTGCTGTCCATTGTTCCAGGTTGCTGTTTCAGACTGGCGGTTGAACGAATTGCAGAATTCAGCACTGTTGGAGAAAGTATTCACACTGATATTCATAGAAGGGTTGGAGGAGGTCATCGGTGTTAAGTTCATTATTCTGGTGAACTGTAACACGCACAGATTCAGTCTGTTCTGGTGCTCGGCAGACTGGTCGTAGAACAACTTGACGATACACGCACTGTTGCTGTTACTGCGCATTCGGGAGAAGGCGCTGGTTCTCACGGAGAATCATATTGGTGGATACGGAGCGGGAGCAAAGATCTAGGGGGAGACCTAGAGTGCAATTGCTAGAGTGTCCGAGGCTCAGGTAGTTTAAGAGGGATTCTGTAAACGGTAATTCCTGTACTCGCAATACTCAACATTAGTGAATTTCTATCCACCGGGCTGAGTCAGCCCCCCAGACGTAGGCTCGTTAACGCCGAACTGGGTAACAACTTTGCGTGTCGTTTATTTTCTGCACTGCATTTATTATTTGCATAAGTTGTTCTAGATATTGTTCTGCACCCGACTAGAACAACATCTCATCTACCACAGGAAGATTTCAATTGGTATCAAAGCAAATACTCAACATACAGAGTAAGATCCGAAGGTTGGTGAGATGGATTTGAGAGAAGGGCAGAACATCACGCGACCTCCACTACTTGAAGGAAATAAATATGGATATTGGAGAGTGCGAATGAAGGCTTTCCTAAAGTCACAAGATGAATCAGTTTGGGAAGCTGTTGAAAACGGGTGGACACATCCAGTGACTACCGAAGATGGCAAAGTCAATCTCCTTGCTAAAGACAAGTGGACCGAGATTTAGAAGAATGCTGAAGCCGCAAACTCCAAAGCAATGAATGCCATATTCTCAGGAGTTGATGGGAAGAATTTCAAGATGATATCAACCTGTGAGATTGCAAAGAAGGCTTGGGACGTATTGCAAACGGCTCACGAAGGTACGACAAAAGTCAAAATATCCAGAATGGAGATGGTCACGTCAAAGTTCGAAAATCTAAGAATGCAGGAGGACGAGACTATAGCTGACTTCAACACAAGGGTACTTGATATCTCTAATGAATCGTTTGCACTCGGAGAGCCCATGAGCGAAGAGACGCTAGTAAGAAAGGTGTTGAGGTCTCTACCTAAGCGGTATGCAATGAAGGCACTCGTTGTCAAGGAAGCACACGATGTGAGAACCATGAGGCTAGATGAACTGATGGGATCCCTACAGGCTCATCAGATGGAGATGGAGATGGAGATGGATGAAGAGGAACAACACAAGAAAGTCAAGTGTGTTGGTCTGCAATCTGAAGTTGCTAATGTTCTAGACAAAGAAGGGGAGATGTCTGAACAACTATATGTCATGATGTCAAGGAACTTCATGAGAAGACTGAACAATGACGGTTCAGATCCAGGAGAATCATCCAACTCAAGAATCCAGAAGGAAGGGAAGTTTCAGAGAAAGTATAAATCTGGAGATTATGGCCAGGACAACAAAGGAAAAGGGATCCAATGTAAAGAATGTGAAGGCTATGGACACTTTCAGGCGGAGTGTGTTAACACACGCAAAAAGAAGAATGCATATGCCATTAAGTGGAGTGACAGTGAATCTAATCAGGCCGATGAGTCTAATAACTTTGTAGCCCTTGCTAGCCGTGTCAATCTGAAAGAAGAACGAAGTAAAGGAGTAGAGTCCAAGTTTTCTTCTAAGGATCACACACAGTACTCAAGCTACAGTGATGATGAAGAAATCACTGAAGAAGATTTTGTTAACAATTACAAGGAGTTGTTCAAGCAGTTTCTGATTGAAGTTGAGCAGAACAAAAAGCACCGCAGTAACTTGGCAGATCTAAAAGAAGAAGCTGCTGTCTTAGTAGCTCAGAAGGTGGAATATCAACAGACAATCACTGACCTTAACTCCCAGTTGATTGAAATAAAGGATGAACGAGCTGAACTTGTTGCACAGAAGACCGAGCTACTAGAGGTTGTGTCGTCTCTGAAGTTTCAGATTGAAACAAGCCAAGGCGAACATCCAGAAATAATAGATGATCTAAAGAAAGAGAATGATGCTCTACGACAAAGAGAGGTAAATCTTCTTAATATTATGGATGCTTTGAAATGTGAGATTGAGACAGAAAAACTTGTTCATGCCGAGACACTAGAAGAGCTGAACAACCTGAAGAAGTCTGTCAAGATGCTTAATTCTGGAACTAAAGATCTAGACTATATTCTGGGAGCTCAAAGGACGAGTGGCGGTTACAAAGGGTTAGGGTTCACTGGTGCATCTAGCTCCGGAAAGACAACGTTTGTGAAAGCCAAGCCACAATCACACATTGTACCAGCTGAGCATCTCCCGCGAAGAAAAGCAACCTGGTATCCCTCAATAAAGCAAAAACAGAACGATGTACGGAGAAGAGATGGAAGAATCTGCTACTACTGCAACAAAAGGGGACATATCAAACCAAGATGTTACGAGTTCCTTGCTTATCTTAGGAAGTTGAAGCAGAAGCCTGTTCCTCAGGTCAGACAAGTTTGGAGAGTAAAACAGAAGGAGGAAGTCTGTCTAGCTGCATATTGTTCGACCAGTCACTTGAAAAGGGGACGATGGTACTTTGACAGTGGATGCTCAGCCCACATGACTGGAGATCCTAACTTCCTAGCCAATATCAAGTTGTTCAAGGGTCATTCTGTAACATTTGGAAACAGAGTAAAGGGCAAGGTGATCGGAAAGGGGACTTTGAAGGTTCAAGGTGTACCACAACTCGAGAGTGTGCTTCTTGTTGATGGATTGGAGGCGAATCTAATCAGTATTAGTCAATTGTGTGATGAAGACCATCATATAAAGTTCACCCAAGATACTTGCCAGGTGCTGAACAAGGAAGAAGAATGCATAATGCAAGGTAGCAGATCGTTAAACAACTGTTATCTATTGGAGATTGGTCAAACACCACCTGAGACAACCTGGACAAAGTCTATATATGTGACTGTGAGAGACAATGTGGATGCACTTCTTGTTCAAGGTAATGATGAAGATGGAGCTGTAGCAGACCCTGAACAACAACCCTCACTAAGTCACGTTATGCAAGAAGCTGTGTTAGACAAATCGCCTAAACTAGCTGTTGAGGATGCTGTATCAAACGGAGATAGACCATCCTGTCACCTGAAGGTTAGATTGTTCCAGATGGATGTCAATAACACCTTTCAGAACAGTTTGCTGAGTGAAGAAGTCTATGTAGCGCAACCAAAAGGCCTTGAAGACCCCCACCATTCTGACCATGTGTACCAGCTGAAGACAGCTGTATATGGACTCAAGCAGGCACCCAGAGCATGGTACGAGAGGATGACGAGGTTCTTAATTGACCATGGCTATGTGCGAGGGGGAGTAGAGACGCTGTTCGTCAAACACACAAGGTCAGACTTTATTGTTGCTCAAATTTTTATGGATAACATGGTGGATCAACTTGTGAAACGAATGAAGATCGAACTTATGATAAGCAAGAAGCAGAACATCATATCCCTTTCCACTGTTGAAGCAGAATATATCGCCGTTGGATGTTGTTGTACCCAGATGTTGTGGAAGAAGTCAATGCTGAAACAATACAGGGTAGAACAAGATGTGTTGAAGTTGGGAGCATACATCTTCACCAAAGCCGTGGATAAACTACAGTTCGAGACACTTAGATCTTCACTGGGTCTGTGTGTCATTGGCAACTAAGTTGTTCCAGAATAAAGTAGTCAGCCAGAGCTTAAACAAAATATTCTTTGAAGGGCTGACATAAGAAGGATGGAGCAAGGTGATGTTATTCTGGTGCTGATGATGAAGAGTCACAATATGATGGTTAAAAGGTTGGTCCTGTTATTGTTGAGAAGACGGACTTCATGAAGTTTGAGGAACAAGCTATTGTTCCAGATAATGATGAGGCTTCACAGAATGAATCTAGCAAAAGAAAATCCGGTTGTAGTTGAACATGCTGCTCATGACAAGCTACCTCAAAAGAAGAAAAAGACCAACCAATATAAGTTGTTGAACCAGCAGTTGTACCAGCTAAGCAGATGGTTGTTGATCAAGCTGAGGATGGTTCACATGAGGTGAAGTACTTGCTGCACAAAGACAAGCAAGGTTGCAGGGGGAGAAAAGACTGATAGAAAGAGGAAAGCAGTTGTGCTAGGAGTTGTTGATGAAGGAGTCTGGTTCGTGTTAGAGGAACAAGCCTAAAAGTGGGACGTTGTTTAAAGAAGATCTTTTGTTCTTGAAAGGATCTTGGAAGCTGACAAGTTCTCAGTCAAGGAGATTGTGAGCTTGCTTCAAGGAGTTGGATTTATTTCGCTCAGTTTCTATGGCAAAGCTTTCGTGGAACATATTCATAGAAAAGTCATAACAAATCAAACAGGAGGTCTTAACCGAGTTGTTCTAGAGACGTCCCTGTGAAGTGCCAGCACATCTATCAGCTTTGCAACAGTCACATCGAACACAGTGATACATGATCTGAGGTATTTTTCTTGAACGCTACCTTTTATGTTGTTGAACCCTCCTTGTTCATTTGTGGCAAAAAGGGGGAGAAGATTCGGAGTTTGAAATCTCCTTAAAAGATTCGTTGTGCTTTTATTGTGTTCGGAGTTAGAAATCTCCTCAAAGATTCAGTTGATAGCTTAGTTCGTAGCACAGCTTGGGAGTTTGAAATCTCCTCAAAGATTCAACTGTATTAGTAGTACAGGTAGCTTTCATTAGGTAGTTTTGCCAAAAATGCCAAGGGGGAGATTGTTAGTTTTATGGCATGTAGTTTGGCAAAACTTAGTGTAGTTGTTCAAGCTGTTGTTCAAGACTGGAAGAGACAACTGTCCTGGAACAAGTTGAAGCAGATGGAAGGTTTCCAAATTCAGATTTGGAAACACAGTCGACCGTTGGAGATCAAGGCGGTTGCACATCAGTGGACAGAAGTTGGAAGTTTCCAAATTCAGATTTGGAAACTTGTCTCAGCCGACCTAGCACAACTCTGACGCAGCAGTGAATATCCAGGAACGGATTTGGCAAGTCGATGCTAAGCTTGATATCGAAGTTATCAACAAGTCGGTTGAGAGATTGATGAAGTTTCCTATTTCAGATTAGGAAACTTGTTCCAGCCGACGTGGCACAAGTTAGACACAGCAGCAGTTTCCTCAAACAGATTAGGACATTGAAGATATGTTGCAAGTCGGTTGAGAGATAGCTTGCGCTTGAAGTTAACTTAGCAAAGAAGATAATCAAAGGTTTCTTAAACAGAGTTGAAGATATTTGAAGGATTATCTATAAGAAGATATGCGCAAGAATTTAGGAAAGATTTCCTAAAAGATTAGGAAAGGTTTCCTAAAGATATAGGCGGTTCAGATTAGGAATCCTATTCGATTTAGGGTTTCTACCGCCCTATATAAACAGAGCTGAGGTTCACAATTCTGCATCGATCATTAAGCTAAACGCAGATACACACTCAGAGAGGAGAGAGATCGATCGGCCTTGAGTTCATTATTCCGGTGAACTCACGGCGGTGCTGTCCAGTTGTTCCAGGTTGCTGTTTCAGACTGGCGGTTGAACGAATTGCAGAATTCAGCACTGTTGGAGAAAGTATTCACGCTGATATTCATAGAAGGGTTGGAGGAGGTCATCGGTGTTAAGTTCATTATTCTGGTGAACTGTAACACGCACGGATTCAGTCTGTTCTGGTGCTCGGCAGACTGGTCGTAGAACAACTTGATGATACACGCAATGTTGCTGTTACTGCGCATTCGGGAGAAGGCGCTGGTTCTCACGGAGAATCATATTGGTGGATACGGAGCGGGAGCAAAGATCTAGGGGGAGACCTAGAGTGCAATTGCTAGAGTGTCCGAGGCTCAGGTAGTTTAAGAGGGATTCTGTAAACGGTAATTCCTGTACTCGCAATACTCAACATTAGTGAATTGCTATCCATCGGGCTGAGTCAGCCCCCCAGACGTAGGCTTGTTAACGCCGAACTGGGTAACAACTTTGCGTGTCGTTTATTTTCTGCATTGCATTTATTATTTGCATAAGTTGTTCTAGATATTGTTCTGCACCCGACCAGAACAACATCTCATCTACCACGGGAAGATTTCATGTTCTAATTCCACTGGAAGGTGGCATGCCTTCCCATAAACAAGTCGAAAGGGGGAGGTTCCAATTGGTGTCTTTTATGCCGTCCGATAAGCCCAAAGAGCTTCATCTAGCCTTTGACTCCAATCTTTCCTACCCGGTTTCACCATTTTCTCTAGAATACCTTTGATTTCGCGGTTGGAGATCTCCGCTTGACCATTGGTTTGGGGGTGATATGCTGTGGATGTTCGGTGGTGGACATGGTAGCGCTTCAAGGTGGCAGCCATCATGCGGTTGCAGAATTGAGTTCCTTGGTCGCTGATTATGGCCTTGGGTACCCCGTACCTACAAAACAAGTTAGTGCGCAAAAAATCTATGACAGTTTTTGCATCATCGCACCTTGTGGCCTTAGCTTCTACCCATTTTGACACATAATCTACAGCAACCAGAATGTAAGTATAACCGCATGAAACTGGGAATGGTCCCATAAAATCAATACCCCAAATGTCAAAAACATCGTTGACTAATATGGGTACTTGAGGAATTTCATTTCTAGCTGACACATTTCCTACTCTTTGACACTTATCGCATTTTTTGCACTTCTCATATGCATCTCTAAATAAACTCGGCCAAAAGAAGCCGCTATCCAGGATTTTTCTAGCGGTTCTCCTAGGCCCAAAGTGTCCTCCACATGCAAACTCATGGCAAAAGCTAATGACAGAAGCTATTTCATTATCAGGGATGCATCTCCTAAGTATTTGATCTGCTCCTATTTTCCATAAATAAGGATCATCCCACAAGTAAAATCTAGCGTCATGCCTAAGTTTCATGCACTGTGCTTTAGTAAAAGAGGGAGGAAATGTACCTCCTACAAGGTAGTTGACGATTGAGGCATACCATGGCACTGTGGTTGAGACGGCGTATAGGTGCTCGTCTGGAAATGATTTGGTTATGTGCCCTTCTTCTTCTTCTCGGACAATCCTGCTTAGGTGGTCGGCCACAGTATTCTTGATCCCCTTTTTGTCCCTTATCTCCATATCGAATTCTTGCAGTAGTAGTATCCACCGAATGAGCCTTGGCTTAGCCTCTTTCTTTTTCATTAGATAGCGGATGGCAGCATGGTCAGAATAAACTATCACCTTTGCTCCAAACAAATATGATCTGAACTTTTCCAGAGCGAATACCACTGCCAGGAGTTCCTTTTCGGTGGTGGAGTAGTTTCGTTGGGTAGAATCTAGGGTTCGTGAGGCGTAGTAGATCACACATGCCTTCTTATCAATCTTTTGGTCGAGAACTGCTCCCACAGCAAAGTCGCTTGCATCGCACATGATTTCGAATGGTTTTCCCCAATCTGGAGTTTGGATGATGGGTGTGCTAGTGAGGGCTTTCTTCAGATCGTCAAAGGCCTCCTTGCATGCATTGGTGAATTCGCAAGGAACTTCTTTTTGGAGAAGAGTGGATAGAGGCAACGCCTTTTTGGAGAAGTCCTTGATGAATCGTCGGTAGAATCCCGCATGGCCAAGGAATGATTGGATGTCTCGGACCGTGGATGGGTATGGTAGAGTCATGATCAGGTCGATCTTTGCTTTGTCCACTTCCATGCCTTCTTGTGAGACGATATGTCCCAAGACTATTCCGTGTGTTACCATGAAGTGGCACTTCTCATAATTGAGCACTAAGTTCATGGACACACATCGTGCCAAAACCATGCTTAAATTGCTTAAGCAAGCGTCGAATGTGTCTCCATAGATGGTGAAGTCGTCCATGAAGACTTCAATGAATTCTCCGATCATGTCTGAAAAGATGCTGGTCACTACCCTTTGAAAAGTTCCAGGGGCATTGCATAGTCCGAACGACATCTTTCTGAAGGCGAATGTACCGAATGGGCAGGTGAATGTAGTCTTCTCTTGGTTCTCAGGTGCTATATGGATCTGGTTGTAGCCTGAGAACCCGTCCAGGAAACAAAAGTATGGTTTTCCCGCCAGTCGGTCTAGCATTGGAAATGGTCTTTTCTTGTGACGGCGTTCAGTTTTCTGTAGTCGATGCACATTCTCCAGCCATTTTTGACCCTTGTTGTCACCATTTTTCCTTCGGCATCTTCCTCAACTGTGATCCCACCTTTCTTTGGGACCACGTGGACAGGACTCACCCATTGGCTATCTGATATGGGATAGATAACGTCTGCATCGAGTAGCTTCTGTATTTCTTTTTGGACGATCTCCATCATGATTGGGTTGAGTCGTCGTTGAGGCTCTCTTGATGGCTTTGCTCCATCCTCAAGTAGAATATGGTGCATGCATACAGCCGGGCTGACTCCTCTCAAGTCGGCTAGAGTCCATCCAATAGCCAACTTGTGTTGTCTCAACACTTTTATCAAACGACGCTCCTGGTCTGTTTCTAAACCACTCTTTATGATTACCGGGAGCGTGTTATTTTCCCCTAGGAATGCGTATTTCAGATGCACGGGTAGAGGCTTCAATTCTATTTTGGGAGCTTTTATTACCGAGGGCAGATAAGTATTTGATTTGAATAATTTTACCTCGTTGACTTCATATTCTGGTGTGAGAGGCTCCGAGATTGTTAAGTGGGCCACCGTTTCATGCAAGTCTTCGGTCAATTCGTATGAGCCTTCAGCTTTATTGAGTATGGCTTCTAAGGGGTCCGCTCTTGGTTCTGGTTGAACTTCTTGGACCAGGTCGTCCAAAGCATCGAGAGCGTGTACTTCCTCAAATTCCATAGGATGCTTCATTGCTCGGAATATGTCAAAGCTGAAGACCTCTCCTTCTACTTCCATTGAGAGCATTCCAATTCCACAGTCTATCTTCATTTTTGATGTTTTGAGAAATGGACGGCCGAGATGACAGCCGACACGTTCCTACTCATCAGCTCTTGATCATAACTAGTATTCCTCCTCCGGTTGGTGCAAAGGCCTTTTAAAAATTTAGCATACCGAGGGATTTGCTTGATGGCTTCCAAGAGGGGAATGTTGATTTCGACTTTACTGAACAACTCAAACACGTCCTTATCCATGACATGTTGTTTGGGTACTCGAGCTGGTACTGGAAATGGAAGCGTGGCGCGGATATTGGAGGTTTCGGTTCTGGGCACCGGGTGTGGCCTGTGTTCTTCGGGTGCGTCTCCATTTTTCTCATTGGTCACGTCCCGTTCTTCCCCAAACATGTCGTCGTCTTTGTCGGCCGTGTCTTCCTTTAGAGTTTCGAGAGACTCGGACCTTATTTGTTCTTCTCCTGGCAACCTCGGGCTTTTGTGTTTTTCTATTTCCATGGGTTTGCCGACAAGCGTTTTTCCACTCCTAAGAGTCACGACATTCACATTTTCCTGCGGGTTTTGAGTGGGTTGTGAAAGGAGTATGCCGGGCTCATTGGTGAGTGCGGATACGGAGGCAGCGAGTTGGGAGATGTGCTTCTTCAAGTCCGATAATTCTCCCTTTGTTTCGGCTTGGTTTTGATGTATAGTAGCATTCAACTGCTGCACAGTACCTGACAATTGTATCATTATGTCCTCAAGTGACTTGTTGGTCCTTGATGATTGCTCGAGCTTGCTTGGTACTGGTTCGCTGGATCATACTGCCAGTTTGGTCCTGATCTGCCGTTGCTGTTGTTGTTGTATCCTTGGTATCCTCCCATTGCATTTACTTTTCCTGGTTCTTCTGCTATTAATGTTGGGCATGCGTCAGTCTTGTGGTCCGTAGAACCACAAAATTCGCAAGGCTTTACTTGAACTTGTTGTCTTCGCAGGATCTGAATCATCATCTCCTTTATTTGTTTCATCTCTTCTGGCATAGAGCTCATTGATGTTTCAGCTTTTGCCACATTCTTTGTTCGGGAAAATTCTTCCTGCCGAGTTGTCTCTTCTCTGAACCGGGCATTTTCAGCAACGTTGGTGATGAGATTTCTTATGCCACTCAGTGATAGATTCATCATGGATCCTCCAGCTGAGGCATCCAGAAGCATTTTGTCTAAGGGTCTTAATCCATCAATGAGGTATTCGATGATGAGTTTCTCGGGCAGTCCAAGGGTACATCAGCTTCTTTCCAGGTGGTCGAACTTCTCCAGGTAATCGTACATGGTTTCGTTGGGTCCTTGCTTGATGTCCTGCAGTTGCCTCCTTACTTGCATTGCTCTTCCTGCTGGGTAATATTTGTCTAAGAACTTCTTCTGCATCTGAGCCCATGTTCTGATGCTACCGGAAGGTAATGAAAGGAACCAGTCGTTCGCCGAGTCAATGAGGGAGAAGTAGAACGCTTTTAACTTGAAGTTGTCTATACTCACTCGATTGGGTTTTAGATTTTGGCAAATGCCGTGTAAGCGTTGGAGATGAGTCGTTGCTGATTCTCCATGAGCTCCTGAGAACTTGGGCAAGCTATGGGCCACTGATGCGTTGATGGTAATGTATTCCAGTTCAGGGCCCTCGTAGATGCACCATGGTTGCGTTTCGAAATCTGGGGCATTCAGCTCTCCCATCGTAGGTGCGCGGTAGTTGTTATTCCCATAGTAGTCTGATGTTCCCATGAATGGCATGCTGTTGGCAAAACGGCTTTAGACAGTTCAAGCAGGTGTTCAAGAAGCTTTAGACAGTTCAAGCAGGTGTTCAAGAAAAGTTCAATCGCTGTCTTGAACTGCAGCACAGCGTACAGCAGACGCAGGAAGATTTCCGTATCCAGAAGATCGACGAGATTATTTGATTAGGATCAATTAACGAGTCATCATTAAAGATCAGATATTCAAATGAATATCTTCAGCTTGGATTCGAGAATATTGGATGGCTTGGCACGGAAGTAATCTCCAAAGATTGGATATGGAAAAGATTGAATATCTATCAAATATTTAGGAGTATCTCTGAAATATTTGACAAGAATATTTCGATCTGATTGGAGGCGGCCAGTGAGGAATTCGAAGATTCAGATATTCAAACGAATATCTACACATCAGATTAAAGGCGACGTGGCTGACTTGGGAAGGAAGTTTTCGAAGATACTTCCTAAAGATTGGATAAAGATACACATCAAATATTTAGGAATATTTCCTAGAATATTTGATGATGTGATCTGCAACAGATTTGGACATTCACCTTTACATATAAATACATGGCTAGGGCAACCAGATCTGTGTCGCTTCCTGAGAGAAAAGATAAACATGAGAGTTTGTGAGATTGGAGGAGGAGCGACCACCGGCTGATTATTCCTCACCGGAATATCAACGGAGAAGAAGCAGTCTGTTCAGTGTGATGTTCAGACTGCTCTTGGAGAACTATCAAGCGCACACACACACGGTGATAAAGACACGTCTTTGAGAGAAGGCGACTGGACTTCCGAGAAGTCCAAGACTAGGCCGAGAGGGAAGTCTCGTCCTACCCATAGGGGATCGAGGGGAGTTGCGACGAACCGAGATTGCAAATCCGAGAGACGGAGTGTTAGTGGTGAGGCCATTACAAACGAGGAGTTGTGTAAGAGTAAGACCTCTTGTATCCCTAAACTCGTAATAAGATTTGTGTCCCTTTTCCGGGTGTGGGAAACCCCCCAGAGTAGGCGGAGCCGAACTGGGTTATCATATCGTGTGTGCTCATTTTTGTGATGTTTATGTTTTGTCTGCTAAGGTGTTCCAGTCTCTGTTTGAACACAACCTGAAACTGTCCAACAAGTGTTCGAGATGCAGTTCGAACACCATCTGGAACTCGTCTTGACTAAGACAAGTAGATTTCAATTGGTATCAGAGCAGGCACTCGACATACAGAGTGTGATCCGGCGACAGTTCAAGATGAGTTTGAAGGAAGGACAGAGCACTAACCGACCACCGTTGCTTGAAGGGCCGAATTATGCCTATTGGAAATCCAAGATGAAAGCCTTTCTGAAATCCCTCGATGAAAGGGCTTGGAGAGCTGTAATGATACGATGGAAAGAACCCATGATGGCCAACCCTCAAGGAGCTGTTATGCCAAAACCCGAAGCCCTGTGGTCTGAAGCAGATGATGTAGCGGCTGTTGGGAATTCAAAGGCCCTGAATGCAATATTCTATGGAGTGGACAAGAATGTGTTCAAACTGATTGCTGAATGTGAGGTGGCCAAGGAAGCATGGGACATTCTCAGAATAGCCTATGAGGGTCCAGACAGTGAATCTAACGATGAAGAAGTCGGACTTGTAGTCACTATTGAATACTGCAGTGAGACAAGTGAAAATCCATACTCTAGTGCACTGTCTGAACAGCCTGTTGACGACGCATCAAGCAGTGATGACGAAGGACTTGCTCATGAGACCTCGGCTGAGACGTACAAGGAACTCAATGAGAAGTGGCTATTGGTGATTGGTCTGAACAAGAAACTCACAGAAATAGTGGCAAGCCTGACAGAAGAAAAAGATAAAAAGTGGCAGGAGGTTGAACTTCTCGTTGCACAGAAGGTGAAACTACTAGACACCGTATCGGTTCTGAAAGCTGAGATGGAGAAAAATAGAGAAACACATCCTGCAGGCTTGGTGGAGCTAAGGAGAAAGAATGCTGAGTTGAGCCGCAAAGAAGTTCATCTTCTGAACAAGGTAGAATCCCTGGAGTTACAAATCGAGATGGAGAGAGATAATCATGCTGCTACTATGAAAGAATTGAACAAGTTCAAAGGATATGCGAAGATGCTGAACTCAGGCTCAAAGAACTTGGAATCCATACTCAGATCCCAAAGAATTGAAGATGGACATAGAGGTCTCGGCTTCAATGGTAACAGTGGCTCAGATAAGACTTCGTCTGTTAAGGCAAAGCTGAAACCTGCACAGAGAGCAGAACAGAGTGTGAACCACTACCCTGAGAAGCAGCTTGGGAATCGAGGAAGAAAGCAGCTCATGCCCAACCGTGGAAGACATGGTACTGAATGGAGGAGAAACAATCGTACATGCTGGTATTGCTATCAGATGGGGCACATCAAATCAAGGTGCCGACTACTTCTAGCTGAGCAAAAAGTGATGGAATCCAGAGTCACCCCTCGAGTCAGACAAGTCTGGAAACCAAAATCAAGGAAAGAAGTGTGCCTCGTTGCTCTTAGCTCATTCAGTCACATGAAGGAAGAATGCTGGTACCTCGACAGTGGATGCTCGGATCACATGACAGGTAATCCTCAATATCTCATCAATGTTAAGCCTATTCGCAAGCGTCAGTTTGTCACTTTTGGAGATGGAGGGAAGGGCCAGGTGATCGGCTGTGGGACATTGAAGGTTCCGGATCTACTTGAGCTCGAGGATATCCTCCTGGTGGATGGGTTAAAGGTGAACCTGATCAGTATCACTAGATTGTGTGGTGAAGGACAGTCTGTTACATTCACTCGTGATTCCTGTCAAGTACTGGATAGGAATGGAGACACACTAATGGAAGGAAGTAGGTCATCAAACAAAAGCTACGTTCTAGGCATAGTTGGAGCAGGAGCTGCCACTGTCTGTCCGACAAACACGATAAATGAGATGGAATTGCAAGGGACAGGTATGGTGTATTCTTCTGGAAAGGTGAAAGATGAAGTTGCCCTAAACTCAGTCCCAGAAGATGATAAATGTAGAGGTGGGACAGTGTCTGAAACACCCATTCAGACCAAGGCTACAGAAGATAAAACTCCAGAGGGAGGTCCAGCTGATGAAGCCACACCTACTCCAGCTGGGACACTTGACAATGCACCTGCGCTGCAACCCTCTTGGAGAATTATGAGTCGAGCGAATGAGATCAAGTATCGAGAGCTGGCTGCCTGTTCATCCAGTCTGAAGAATGTCAACAAAACACTTATTGATGAGATTTGGGTGGTGGCCATTCACGTGGAACTGGAAGAGCTCACCAGATATGAAGCATGGAAGTTATATCATTTTGTGCACAGTCACGAACTGAAGAAGACTATATACGGACTCACACAAGAACCCAGAGCATGGTACGAGACTTTCCTCATCGACCATGGCACTGAGCGAGGGGGAGAAGAGAAGCATATGTTCGTCACGAGTACACAGAAGCTGGTTGGCCAGTTCGTGAGACAGATGCAAAAGGAGCTCCAGCTGACCTTGGTGGGAGAGATGAAACACCTTCCTGGAACACATGTTGACCAGATGTTGGAAGGGCAAGAGAGCATCGCTGCAGGAGAGCAAGAGAGCACCGCTGCAGGGAGCTGCTGCACTCAATTCCTATGTATGAAGCAGAATATGTCCGAACACGGAATGGAACGGGTGATGAAGGTTCTGCCCAAGAACCCAGTACAACACTCTATGAGCAGATATCACTTCATCCGAGAGCTAGTGAAGAAGAAGGTCATCACATCGAAGTACATGACAACCACAACTGCCATGCTCACCATGCCACTAGACGCCGCTCAGTTTGAAACGCTTAAATCCTCTCTGAGTCTGCGTGTTATCGCCAACTAAGTGTTCCAGACGGAGGTCAGCCAAGAGCAGAGCCCCAGAAAATCAGATGGGCTGACCTACCAAAGAAGAGGGCTGGAACAGATGGTACGTGGTTGGAACTGATTACTAAGTTCAACATATTTATAGCTTTATGAGGCGTTGGAGCATATCAAGGAGGAGAGAGGTGATTGGACAAATATCTCAAGAGATATACACAACCGTTTTTGGCAAGTGGAGGAGTCCAAATATTTGAGAAATCAAAAAGGCAGTTGAATCGAAGTCGGATGAGGATACAATATCAGCAAACCCTAAAATCAAAGAAGGGAAAAAGAAGGGAGAAGAGGCGGCTGTGACAGATCTTAAAGAAGCTTCTTCAAAGGCGTCAAAGGCTGATCCTAATCCAACTAAAGGGAGTGTGCAGACTGCGAAGGAAAATCAGGCGATGGCTGAACCACCCCTCAATAAGGTAATCCCTTATTCTCACTCCTAAGGCTACTGCACTCAATTTTATTGATGAGGAAGTACGGGCGATTGGCAAAGATTCAGTGAGTCATAAGGGTGACAAAGTGGTTAATGGGAAACCGAAGGGTTTGAAACCTGCTGTAGATTCTGTGGCCGATGCTGCAGAAGAAGGTGAAGCCAGTAGGGCTAAGATTGTGGTTCTGATAAGCAGAAGCTGGTGAATGCAAAGGTAGATGCCACTGGCTCTGTGCTGAAGAAGACAGGAAAGCAGAAGGAAGGGATTGTTAGTCAAAAAGAAGTTGTGACTGATATGCCAAGGAAGCTGAAACAGTCAGTCGATCCAGTTGTGGAGTTGCTGAAGACTGTTCTAGAAGAGCTTGTGGATGAAAAACACACAAGAGGATGATGAGGACTCAGTTTCATTGGCTGAGCTCAAGAAGTCTGAAAAGAAGAAACCGAAGAAGAAAGTGATCATCCAAGCATGCTCGACTGAAGTAACTACCAAGAGGGATGATAAGGGAACAGATGCAGGGGGAGCAAGTGCATCCAAGTAAAGGAAGAGGAGTGCTCCAGGATCTGTTCCGCCTAGTGTACCAACTGGAGTGTCTAAGCATGGAATGTGGTTTGTCAGTATAGACGCAGCAGCTAAGTGGAAGGGAGTGCAGAAAAGAAAGATCATCCCTGAAAGGTTGCTTAATGAGAAGACAGTTCCATCCCAGTAGCAGATCTGGCTATATTCTACTCGATGTTGTTCTTCATCACCATAGTCGACTGGAAGCCTACATCTCATAGAACCACGGTCAGCAAGGAGATGTGGCAGCTGCTCTACCAGATTGGAAACAGGATGCACATTGACATGGGAAGAATTCGACCAGATTGCAGAACACGCCATATCTACAAAGTCACTGCACCAGATAATCTTCCCATCGCATATCTATAAACTGATCATCAACCAGCATCGAGATTTGAAGACTGACCGGGATAGACTATCAAGTGCTCCGTTGAAGTTGGTAGTTGATCACAAGCTGTTCAAGGGTCGACATAAGAATGATCTGAAGGACCCCGAGCTGAAGAGGAAGGATGCACCTGAGTCTTCCATAAGGAGAGCTGCTCGTGTGAAGTTGTCCCGAGCTGAACGCGACTAGCTACTGAAGGAGGTGGAGATCATATTGGAGGTCGAACAGGAACAGAAGTCAAGAATCAATCAATTGGTGCACGCTCTACTATATCCCAGTGATGATAAAGAAGACGGAGAGAGTTGAGGTCCTGATTGAAGAAAAGACAGAACTCCTTGATGTTATCTCATCGTTAAAGATGCAGATGGAGAAGGACTACCATGCAGCAGTACTGGACGCGCTGAATCAGTTCAAGAAATCAGTGAAGCTGATAATCTCTGGATCAAAAGACCTAGATACAATTTTGAAGTCCCAGAGAATGATTGGAGGATGTAGAGGCATTGGCTACACTGATTGGAGCAGTTCAGGAACCTATCAGTTGCTGACCTGTGGTCGAACAGCTGCTGAGACACCATGGTTCGACAGACTCACAACATGTGTCACGGTCCCAGGCTATGTTCGAGGGGGGAGTTGACAACATTCCAGATGCCGAGGAGACCAGTTTGTGGCAAAAAGGGGGAGTGGTTTGAGGTAACTATTCTGGTTCCTCAAGTTATGTCTAAAGCCTAGATTGGGTTTTGCCAAAAATGCCAAGGGGGAGATTGATGTTCCCATGAATGGCATGCTGTTGGCAAAACGGCTTTAGACAGTTCAAGCAGGTGTTCAAGAAGCTTTAGACAGTTCAAGCATGTGTTCAAGAAGAGTTCAATCGCTGTCTTGAACTGCAGCACAGCGTACAGCAGACGCAGGAAGATTTCCGTATCCAGAAGATCGACGAGATTATTTGATTAGGATCAATTAACGAGTCATCATTAAAGATCATATATTCAAATGAATATCTTCAGCTTGGATTCGAGAATATTGGATGGCTTGGCACGGAAGTAATCTCCAAAGATTGGATATGGAAAAGATTGAATATCTATCAAATATTTAGGAGTATCTCTGAAATATTTGACAAGAATATTTCGATCTGATTGGAGTCGGCCAGCGAGGAATTCGAAGATTCAGATATTCAAACGAATATCTACACATCAGATTAAAGGCGACGTGGCTGACTTGGGAAGGAAGTTTTCAAAGATACTTCCTAAAGATTGGATAAAGATACACATCAAATATTTAGGAATATTTCCTAGAATATTTGATGATGTGATCTGCAACAGATTTGGACATTCGCCGTAACATATAAATACATGGCTAGGGCAACCAGATCTGTGTCGCTTCCTGAGAGAAAAGATAAACACGAGAGTTCGTGAGATTGGAGGAGGAGCGACCACCGGCTGATTATTCCTCACCGGAATATCAACGGAGAAGAAGCAGTCTGTTCAGTGTGCTGTTCAGACTGCTCTTGGAGAACTATCAAGCGCACACACACACGGTGATAAAGACACGTCTTTGAGAGAAGGCGACTGGACTTCCGAGAAGTCCAAGACTAGGCCGAGAGGGAAGTCTCGTCCTACCCATAGGGGATCGAGGGGAGTTGCGACGAACCGAGATTGCAAATCCGAGAGACGGAGTGTTAGTGGTGAGGCCATTACAAACGAGGAGTTGTGTAAGAGTAAGACCTCTTGTATCCCTAAACTCGTAATAAGATTTGTGTCCCTTTTCCGGGTGTGGGAAACCCCCCAGAGTAGGCGGAGCCGAACTGGGTTATCATATCGTGTGTGCTCCTTTTTGTGCTGTTTATGTTTTGTCTGCTAAAGTGTTCCAGTCTCTGTTTGAACACAACCTGAAACTGTCCAACAAGTGTTCGAGACGCAGTTCGAACACCATCTGGAACTCGTCTTGACAAAGACAAGTAGATTTCATAGTCATCGAAGATAGGTTCTTGCCTGGGCATTTGTCGAGGTTGAGGGTGTGGGCGATGTATAGGGGGTTGCACTGGACCAGCTGCATTTCGGTCCTCGGGTGGTCCTTGGTTTCGTCGGGCGGCCTCCCTATCACGAGCTCTTCTGTCTCGGATGATTTGTTCCGGATCGTCGACAAATGGAAGTGGCACCTCATCATTCCGATCGTACAGGTTTATTTCTTCGTCATCCTGGTAGTCATGGTGGCTTCCTTCGCGAGACATGGTTGTTTTGAAGAGAGTATCGAATCAAAGAACTTTATCCGATTAATTAACTAATTCCCCGGCAACGGCGCCAATTTGACAGCACTGCCTTGTCGCGAGGCAATGTGTACAAATAAATTTATAAGTCCGCTACTCGCGACTTCACTACTGGGTAGCAAGTGGTAAGTAGGGGTCGAACCCAAGGGAATTAGGGGGATAAATCGTTCTTTGAGAGATTGTACAGGCGGGGAACGTGATTTTAGGGTTGATTGAGGTTTTAGCGCGAATAACTACGTGACTTTTTGGTTGGTTTTGATTTTTAGTGTGGAAAAGTAAATAACAGAAAAGTAAATACTGAAAATAAAAGGAAGACTTACAGCGGTTGTTGCGTGATCGGCAAGTCTTGCGGAACGTCAGCAGTTGATAGTGCAATTTATACTAAGAAAGTAAAGTGCAGGTGATGTTTTACGTCAAGAAAAGATTCGGTTTTAGGGGCATTGTATCATAGTTGTTTATCATTGACCGCTAATGATCATACTACGTGTTCAAAGATGAATCGAGGTGACAACACTGCCTTGTCGCGAGGCAATGTGTACAAATATTTTTATAAGTCCGCTACTCGCGACTTCACTACTGGGTAGCAAGTGGTAATTAGGGGTCAAACCCAAGGGAATTAGGGGGATAAATCGTTCTTTGAGGGATTGTACAGGCGGGGAACGTGATTTTAAGGTTGATTGAGGTTTTAGCGCGAATAACTACGTGACTTTTTGGTTAGTTTTGGTTTTAGTGTGGAAAAGTAAATAACAGAAAAGTAAATACTGAAAATAAAAGGAAGACTTACAGCGGTTGTTGCGTGATCGGCAAGTCTTGTGGAACGTCAGCAGTTGATAGTGCAATTTATACTAAGAAAGTAAAGTGCAGGTGATGTTTTAAGTCAAGAAAAGATTCGGTTTTAGGGGCCTTGTATCATAGTTGTTTATCATTGACCGCTAATGATCATACTACGTGTTCAAAGATGAATCGAGGCTATCTCTAGCACAAGACTTGCAACATCGTTTAAAACACTTGTTCTATTTTAGACTAATTCCTCCTTTCGAAGTATCTTATCCTAATGTTCATCCATTTGATCTTCAGTTACGATCAACCAAATGGTTTTTGAAATAAGTCGAACTCCTCAGATAAGCTTTGCCCGTTAAAGCATCCACTTACCCGAGTATGTTCACGAACCCCACGGAAGAGCTTTGCCCGTTAAAGCTTCCACTCAACCTTGGAAGTTCTAACCTGATATATGGCACATAGAACAAGTTTTGAACACAGAGCGGCACTAGGTGCAGGGCCTAAAACATTGTATGATACAAGTACACCCCTTCAACCGAATGAAGGGTTTAGCTACGAATATCCATGGAAGAGGACATCATAACTAAGTACTTGAAAAGGTTTTTGAAAAGACAGTAAAGTAAAGTTTTCGAAAGTAAAGACAGTAAGGGAAGGGGGTGAGTACTTCAAGAACCGACAAGCGTACTCAAGAATAATAAAGTAAAGCTTGAGTACTCAAGAACCGACAAGAGTACTCAAGAACGATCTACAATATTCAAGTACCAACAAGAATATTATAGATTGAAAACCAAACTTACAAAGTACCAAAACTAGAGAGATAAGTGTTTTTGAGATTTGAGGATGATTTTTACAAGTGAGTTTGGCTTGTATTTATAGCCAAAATGAAGGGAAATGGAGGGCTAAGATGGCTTTCATCCAAGGGAGGAGGAGGAGGAGATGAAGATGTGGAGGAGAGGAAGACAAGTGTCAAGCTCCCATGGTGGAGCCAAAAGCCGCCGGTTGGAGGTAAGGGGAGGAGGAGCCGCCGGTCATGGAGGGAAGGGGAGGGGAAAGCCACCCCATGAGTCAACCTTCTTCACAAGGTAGCCAGTCATGGAGGAGAAGGAGTGAGTTTTGTGACTTTTGTGCAGTCTTTTCACAAAACTATCAGTCCGATTCCGCTCCGGTCTGACTTTGGTTACTCCTCGGTTGGATTTGTTTTGAGTGATTCAATGTCAGGATCTTGAGATTTCTTCATTCAGCGTCTGATCGTGACCTTGGAATGACTCGTAATATCTTTTCAGCGTAAAATCCTCTCCTTAGCGTATTTTCTATCTAGAGTCCAAAATACCCTGTAGAAATATATCGGAACTAATGACAATTCGCTTGTCGTCAGAGCAAATTGTACAAATAAATTTATAAAGTCCGCTACTCGTGACTACTGGGTAGAAGTGGTAAGTAGGGGTCGAACCCAAGGGGATTAGGGGGATACGTTGTTCTTTTACTAACAGGGACGTGTTTTAGGATGATTGAGATTTTAGCGCGAGTAATTAAACTACTGTTTTTGGTTTTTTTTGGGTTTTTTTGTGCGGAAAAGTAAATACAGAAATTAAATACTGAACCGATAATTTTTTTCCCAACTGCTCTCTTAATCTGTCCCAAGTTCTCATATGGCAGCGGGCTTGGTTCTGATATCCATTGAACCGATAATTTCTTCTTTACATTCTTCCGGGAAGGTGAGGATCCTTTGACCATAGCTGCTGGTCTTTTGAGTCGGACTTTCTTGTTTCTCCATCCGAGCTTCCATTCTACCGGCCCATGCCTTGGTCGTTTCTTCATGTTTGAATGGGTGGCACTTTTGCAATTCTAGAAATTCAGTATTGTGCCATCAAGCATTGGTGACCTTAGGCATGTCTCTATGTGAAGCCTCTTTTTTGTGGCAGCGACGAACAGTCGTCCTAGAACGAGCGAGTTTTCAGGGCTGCTTTGTTGAGTCGTGGTGAGTGAGAGCTCCATTGATGGTTTTTCTTGCCCTTGATTTGCCTCCAACTCTCCTTGTACCGCATTATTGACCACATCATCATCGGGCGCTGTGATTTGCATAGAAACCGAAGGGTTAAGTACGGGCTTCTCGGCCATGAGAATTGGGTCTTTCTCGAGCAGATTGGTGATGAGGACCGGTTCAAGTGGCTCGGCTGGTTTGGTAATGAGGACTGGGGCTGGCTTGATTTCCTCATCCGCTTCAGTAGTGAGTTCCCATGAAGACTCCTCCTCGATGCTTTCTGTATCTGATTCGTCCATCACTTCGGATGGCTCGGGAGTGATATCCCATGTAGGCTCTTCCTCGTCCCACACTATATCGGTTTTCGGTTCTAAGTCTTCTGATGGCTCGGGAGTGATATCCCATATGGGATCTTCCTCGGTGCTTCCGGTTCCCGACTCGTCCATAATGGCCTCTGTCAGCCTTGTGGGCACCAATGTTGGCTCTTTTAGAGCCGCCTCCATATCCATTACTGCCCTTGTACTGATGTCTTCTCTCGGTTTTGTCGCGGGCAAGATAATAGGTGTGGTGTCGGGCTCGTTCTGTACTGAGTCCACTTTCATCGTTGGTGCCATATCTTCGGTTTGGTGCATTGGCCCTCGTTTTGTGCTTGTGGCCAAATCCTTAATGAGGCCCCAGGCTTCATCTATGCTTAATTCTATTATTGACTGACAGAACCGCTCGTCGTCAAAGCGATTGTGCAAATAAATTTATAATAGTCCGCTACTCGCAACTATACTACTGGGTAGTACTTGGTAAGTAGGGGTCGAACCCAAGGGAACTAGGGGAATAATTGTTCTTCGGGGGGGATTACGCAGTGTGGGAGCGTGTTTAAGGTCGGTTGGTTGGTTTTAAAGCTACCAGCTATTTTGATTGATTGATTGGTTGGTTGGTTGATTTTAATACTGGAAAGTAAATTACAGTTTATAATTAAAGAGAAATGTTCGGTTTCAGGGGACTTGTATTATATCCTGTTTATCATTGACCATTAGTGAATCATCTAAGTATTCAAACGGTGAATCGAGGCTAGTTACAGCTCAAGACTTGCAACACCGATTTAAAGCAACTCCTGTTCTATTTCAGTCTAGCGCCAATACCCTAAGGTATGCTAGCCTGGGTGCATCCACCTGATCTCACAGTTACGCTCGACCAGATGGGGTTTAGGATGAGTCGAACTCCTCAGATAGCTTTGCTTGTTACAGCTTCCACTACCTGAGTATGATCACGAATTCCCACAGAAGAGCTTTGCTTGTTACAGCATCCACTCAACCTTGGAAACTCTGACTATATATGGCACATAGAACAAGTTTTGAATACTAAGACTAGACACTAAGTTAATAGTCTTAAAACATTTTATAATACAAGTGCGCCCCTTAGACCGAACTACAAGTTTAGCTACTATTCATCGCGCTAAACATTATACTAAGGAATTAAAGACAACAGTTAAATAAATACTAAAAATAATACTTACAACCGTTGAAGCGCCAAGGGAGCTATCCTTTATTTCCAAAGCCAAAATTACAACGTTACAAATATTACAACTTCTAGAGAGAGAAGTGAAATTGAGATTTTGGTGTGTGAAATGAGGAGGAGGAGCTCCTCCTTTTATAGCCCAAAGGGGAGGAGATGGGTGGTGGAGATGGGTGGCAAGTGTTGCATTTTGATTGGAGGAGAAATCAAGGGAGGAGATGGCAACATGTGGAGGAAGGGGAGGAGGCCGGCGGCTTTTGGGAGGAGGAGGTGGAGCCGCCGGTTGCCGGTCACCCAAGGGGGAGGAGCTCCTCCCTTGCCCACTTCCTTGAATGGTGGCCGGTCATCCTTGCCCAATGTGTGAGTTTGTACAGTTTTGTGCAGTCTTTTCACAAAACTGTCAATGTGTGTCTTCCCCGGGCTGTCTTGACTCCAGTCCTGATTCTTCTGATTAATTTGTTATGGTCAATTCAACGTCAGGATCCTTGCTATTTCTTCAGTCGGCATATGATCTTGACCTTGGATTGACTCTTGTTATCTTTTCAGCTTAAAATCCTCTCCTTAGCGTGTTTTCACTTCAGTCTCTAAAATGCCCTGTGGAAATATATCGGGACTAACACGTAGAAGTTAGATAGACAAACAGTCTAATTAAGGGGGTTTTACTGTGTTTCTGACTCGTATAACTTTGGTCCATCAGATTACCCCCCACTTTTAGTTGTTCGTCCCGAACAATGCTATTAAAGGGCGTAAGTTCTAAGTTTGGCTTTGGAATATGAAAATTAGACTGTGGTACTCGATCTATCCTAATTCATGCATTGCTTACTTATTACCAAATTAAACTGCGTAAATAAATAGAAGAAACTTAATACTTGTACCTCCGTGCTGAGATGCAAATTATATTGGATGTCTCGGGAGATAGCCCTTTTTAGGCTTCTGGACTGCAATCTTGGGATCGTCTCGCACTATATGGTTTTCTGGTAGCTTTCTCTAGCACGTGATTCGATTCGGGTTTCAGTGAGTTGAGCCTTTTTGATTTTCTTCTTTGGCGAGGGACTGCTTTTTGTTGTTGTAGTGAATCGGCCTTTGGCCTTTGATTTGACTTTTTGAGTGCTTCACTTTTGCTCGTTTAAAACCTTCACAATTTTGGGCCTTTGGCCTCTTTTGATTTTCTTCTTTGAGTTTTTCGCCTTTTTGTGATTTTGCAAGTCCATTTTCTCAAGCCTTTTTGGGAGGTCCAATCATCGCCCGCAAGCCTATGGAAATACCTCCCCGCTCCTCTCGTCTTTGTCGTTTTGCGCGGGTCAAGATGAGGGTCGCTTATCTATTTTCTCGGCTATTTTGACTAGAGAGAGGACGGTCTGATTCCCGTCCTCGCCTTTGCATAGATGCTTCTTGGCGGAGTTGACTTCAATTATTCACTGAAAACCCGAAGTGCAGCCTCCACTGACTTCGAAAACCATATAGTTTGATCTGATCCTTTGATTGCTTGCCAAGCCTCTCTAGGGCAGTTTATATCAACTCCACATCCCTAGTTATCTCAGCACAAAGGACAAATGGAAAGTTACATTCTAAGTTTTTAAACAGTTGAATTCTCACAAGGTTAATGCATGAATTATGATTTATCTTTTTCACATTCTTAAGTTCATATTTTCAAAAAGATACTATTACTAAAAAAAGAAAAAAAAATAGCTGCATGTTATTTATGTACACAGGTGGTTCTCACCCCCCACTTTTGAACGAAGGCGTGCCTTAGTTCAAAAGTCATGCAAGCTTAAAACTAAATACTGAATTTAAATGACAGAAATTAAAGTGCGGAAAAGTAAGATAGTGTCGGGTTACCTCCCGACCAGTGCACTTGTTTAACGTCGTTGGCTCGACGATACCTCGTTTGTGGTTCATTGGTTTGGGTCCCATGGGTGGCTGAGGTCAAACTTTGCCACCGTTCCAGTGTTGCTTCTTCCTGACTTCTTGCTGGAGTAAGAGCTCCATGGTTTTGGTGTTTTCTCTTTCCAATGTTTCTGAGAAGGCGGAAGACCTTTGACCATAGCTGCTGGTCTTGATACTTTTTTGGTCCCTAATGACAGGTCAGAAAACTGTGCACTGTGATCTGAGATAGGTGTTATGTCTGGCGGTTTCTTCGTGTCCGGGCGGCTCTTATTAATGTAGAAGTGTGCAATTTTGCCGCCGAACTTAAGTGATAATGATCCCTTGCCCACATCGATTCTTGCTTTAGTGGCGTAGAGGAATGGTCGTCCCAATATTATTGTCGGAGGATCGTCTTCGCTGGTTTCTTCTGTTGGTATTACATAGAAGTCTGCAGCAACGACGAGCTCTCCCACATGGAGTATTACATCTTCCAGTTCTCCAACCGGACGGATGCATGACTTATCTCCTAGCTCGATATTTGACCGGGGAGGTTTCAACGGACCTAGTCCTAGTAAGTAATACAAGGAGGAAGGCATGGCGTTGACAGCAGCCCCAAGAACGACTAAGCATTTGTGGATCTGGGTTTTACCAATACCGCAAGTGATTGTAAAGGCTCCTGGGTCTTTATCTCTTTCTGGTTGTGACTCATGGTCTGAAATGAGGGCTCTTTCTATTCTTTGACCAGTCTGCCTATTCCTTGGCCTTAAGTTGTTGTTGTCGTCCCATCCTGATGCTGGTACGTCGGTGTGTATAATAGGCGGTGGTGTTATGCAGACGGTGAATGCATATCGTCCATTGTCAGCATGCGTAACCCATGTTTTGCCATCATTGGGTCGGTCTTCTTCTTGATTCCAATCAGGTCGACTCCTACGGTTGAAGTGATTGTTTGTAAGTCTGTAGGTTGGGGACCGTGCTACTTCTCCTAGAGTAACCTTCATGTTTGACCTCCTTATCATGCTTATGTTCGCCTTAGGATTTTGAATGGTCTGTGAAGGAAGTCTGCCAGGTTCAGTAGTGAGTGTTGACATTGCGGTGGCGAGCTGGGACATTTGTTTGGTCAATTCTGAAATTGCACCGTCAGTTTTTGCCTGGTACTGGTGTAGTGAAGCACCCAATTGATTAATGTTTCCCGTGAGCTCCTTCATCGTGTCATTGAGCGACTTGCTTGGTTCCTGCTGATTGCTCGGTCTGGCTTGGTACTGATTTGGCCCTTTTTGGTGATATTGGCCTGCCGATGGAGTGTTCTGGTGATATTGTCGGTGGGGTGGTTGGTAGAATGACTGCGCTAGTTGAGGGACAGCTGGTTGTGTCTCCGTCTGAAGATAGCTGTTGTTGTTACGCCAGCCTGGATTGGATGTTTGACCGTACTGTCTATTTTGTCCAGCTCTGACGTTGTTGTATCCTTGATATCCTCCCACTGCATTCACATCAGCCGGTTCTTCTTCTATCAATGTTGGGCATGCGTCCGTTTTGTGGTCCGTAGAACCACAGAACTCGCAAGGTTTTACCGTAACTGGCTGTCTACGTATGATCTCAATCATCATCTCCTTTAACTGTTTCATCTCTTCAGTTATGGAGTTTACTGATGCCTCAGTTTGTGCTACCCTTTCTGATCGAGAGAATTCATCTTGGCGAGTGGTCTCTTCTCTAAATCGAGCATTTTCAGCAACGTTGGCGATGAGATTTCTGATGCCACTCAATGATAGATTCATCATGGACCCTCCTGCTGAGGCATCCAAGAGCATTTTGTCTAGTGGTCTTAATCCATCAATGAGGTACTCGATGATGAGTTTCTCGGGCAGTCCAAGGGTACAACAGCTCCGTTCTAGGTGATTGAACTTTTCCAGGTAATCGTACATGGTTTCATTGGGACCTTGTTTGATTTCCTGTAGTTGCTTCCTTACTTGCATTGCTCTTCCAGCCGGATAGTATTTGTCTAAGAACTTCTTCTGCATCTGAGCCCATGTTCTGATGCTTCCGGAAGGCAATGAAAGGAACCAGTCGCTTGCCGAGTCTATGAGGGAAAAATAGAACGCTTTTAACTTGAAGTCGTCCATATTCACTCGATTGGGCTTTAGATTCTGGCAAATGCCATGTAGGCGTTGGAGGTGAGTTGCGGCAGATTCTCCTTGAGATCATGAGAATTTTGGCAGGCTGTGTGCCACTGATGCGTTGATGGTTATATTTTCTAATTCAGGGCTCTCATAGATGCACCACGGCTGTGTCTCGAAATTAGGGGCATTTAACTCGCCCATAGTTGGTTCACGGTAGTAGTTATCCCCATAGTAGTCGTCGAAAGCGGGTTCTCTTCTTGGCATGTATCGAGGTTGAGGTTGTGGTCGTGGGGGATGGATAGGAGGTTGTACTGGACCAGCTGCATTTCGATCCTCGGGTAATTCTTGCTTTCTTCTGACTGCTTCCCTATCACGAGCTCTTCTGTTTCTGATGAGTTGTTCCGGATCATCGACGAATGGAAACGGTACCTCATCATTCTGATCGTACAGGTTTATTTCTTCGTCATCCTGGTAGTCATGGTGACTTTCTTCGCGAGACATGGTTGTTTTGAAGCGCGTAACGATTCAAAGAACAGTTATCCGATGACTAGTTCCCCGGCAACGGCGCCAATTTGACAGAACCGCTCGTCGTCAAAGCGATTGTGCAAATAAATTTATAATAGTCCGCTACTCGCAACTATACTACTGGGTAGTACTTGGTAAGTAGGGGTCGAACCCAAGGGAACTAGGGGAATAATTGTTCTTCGGGGGGGGATTACGCAGTGTGGGAGCGTGTTTAAGGTCGGTTGGTTGGTTTTAAAGCTACCAGCTATTTTGATTGATTGATTGGTTGGTTGGTTGATTTTAATACTGGAAAGTAAATTACAGTTTATAATTAAAGAGAAATGTTCGGTTTCAGGGGACTTGTATTATATCCTGTTTATCATTGACCATTAGTGAATCATCTAAGTATTCAAACGGTGAATCGAGGCTAGTTACAGCTCAAGACTTGCAACACCGATTTAAAGCAACTCCTGTTCTATTTCAGTCTAGCGCCAATACCCTAAGGTATGCTAGCCTGGGTGCATCCACCTGATCTCACAGTTACGCTCGACCAGATGGGGTTTAGGATGAGTCGAACTCCTCAGATAGCTTTGCTTGTTACAGCTTCCACTACCTGAGTATGATCACGAATTCCCACAGAAGAGCTTTGCTTGTTACAGCATCCACTCAACCTTGGAAACTCTGACTATATATGGCACATAGAACAAGTTTTGAATACTAAGACTAGACACTAAGTTAATAGTCTTAAAACATTTTATAATACAAGTGCGCCCCTTAGACCGAACTACAAGTTTAGCTACTATTCATCGCGCTAAACATTATACTAAGGAATTAAAGACAACAGTTAAATAAATACTAAAAATAATACTTACAACCGTTGAAGCGCCAAGGGAGCTATCCTTTATTTCCAAAGCCAAAATTACAACGTTACAAATATTACAACTTCTAGAGAGAGAAGTGAAATTGAGATTTTGGTGTGTGAAATGAGGAGGAGGAGCTCCTCCTTTTATAGCCCAAAGGGGAGGAGATGGGTGGTGGAGATGGGTGGCAAGTGTTGCATTTTGATTGGAGGAGAAATCAAGGGAGGAGATGGCAACATGTGGAGGAAGGAGAGGAGGCCGACGGCTTTTGGGAGGAGGAGGTGGCGCCGCCGGTTGCCGGTCACCCAAGGGGGAGGAGCTCCTCCCTTGCCCACTTCCTTGAATGGTGGCCGGTCATCCTTGCCCAATGTGTGAGTTTGTACAGTTTTGTGCAGTCTTTTCACAAAACTGTCAATGTGTTTCTTCCCCGGGCTGTCTTGACTCCACTCCTGATTCTTCTGATTAATTTGTTATGGTCAATTCAACGTCAGGATCCTTGCTATTTCTTCAGTCGGCATATGATCTTGACCTTGGATTGACTCTTGTTATCTTTTCAGCTTAAAATCCTCTCCTTAGCGTGTTTTCACTTCAGTCTCTAAAATGCCCTGTGGAAATATATCGGGACTAACACGTAGAAGTTAGATAGACAAACAGTCTAATTAAGGGGGTTTTACTGTGTTTCTGACTCGTATAACTTTGGTCCATCATTGACCCTCCTGCAATAGTATCTAGCAAGCAAAGCTCCGGAAGTCTCATCCCAATAAGAAATGCCTGAATAACATCTGAATATGCGAATCCGTGGTGCGGGCAGCTCGCCACAATGGAAATGAAGTATGCCAAGTACTCGTCCAAAGTTTCATCCCGGGATTGCGTAAGGTTGAAGATCTTATTGCGGACATCAAGTTCGAAAGGTGTTGGGGGAAATTCCTCATAGTACCAAGGCTCTCTTTCGTAGTAGGAAGACATTATGTATAACAGAAAAAAGAACAACTACCCATTCGCTAATTCCCCGGCAACGGCGCCAATTTGACAATTCGCTTGTCGTCAGAGCAAATTGTACAAATAAATTTATAAAGTCCGCTACTCGCGACTACTGGGTAGAAGTGGTAAGTAGTGGTCGAACCCAAGGGAATTAGGGGGATACGTTGTTCTTTTACTAACAAGGACGTGTTTTAGGATGATTGAGATTTTAGCGCGAGTAATTAAACTACTATTTTTGGGTTTTTTTGGGTTTTTTTGTGCGGAAAAGTAAATACAAAAATTAAATACTGAAAGTAAATACTGAAAGTAAAGAGATAAGGGTTAGAAGACTTACAGTGGGTGATGCGTGATTGCGATTCCTCCGGTTGTTGAGCGGTTGATGGTTGTGGTTGATCGGGACAGTTATACTAGGAAAGTAAATACAGGGGGTTTTTGTGATTGAAAGAAAGTATTCGGTTTCAGGTACTCTTGTATTATAACATGTATATAATAAACCGTTAGTAACTTTTCTAAGTATTCAAAGATGAATCGAGGCCCTTTCGTAGCGCAAGACTTGCAACATCGTTTAAAGCAACCCTTGTTCTACTTCAGACTAACTCCTCCTTTCGAAGTATCTTAGCCTTCTGTGCATCCACCTGATCTCACAGTTACGATTGACCAAGTGGTGTTTTAGATAAGTCGAACTCCTCAGATAAGCTTTGCCCTTTCGTAGCATCCACTTACCCGAGTATGTTCACGAACCCCACGGAAGAGTTTTGCCCTTTCGTAGCATCCACTCAACCTTGGAAATTCTGACTATAAATGGCACATAGAACAAGTTTTGAATACAAAGAAATGAAACTAAAAGATATTACAACATTATATAATACAAGAAAATACCTTCCACCGAATGAAGAGTTTAGCTACGAATATCCATAGAGGTGGATACCATAGCTAAATACTCGGGGGTTTTTGAAAACAGTAAGAGGGAAAGGGGTGGAATACTCAAGAACCAACAGGAGTATTCCCAATTTCCTACTGAATACTCAAGAACCAACAGGAGTATTCTCTATAGTATAATACTCAAGAACAAACAGGAGTATTATTTCATAAACCGAACAAACTTACAAAGTAACCAAACTTAGAGAGATAAGTGTTTTGTGTATGGATTGATGATACAAATGAGGAGGAGGGCACTTCTATTTATAGCCAAGAGGGGTGGAGATGGGTGGTGGAGATGGTGGCATGCGTTTCTCATCCAAGGGAGGAGATGGAGGAGGAGGGAGGAGGAGACAAGTGGCGCCACCTTGTGCACTCCCCAAAGCCGCCGGTTGGAGGTCAAAATGGAGGAGGTTTTGTGGCTTTGGCCACCTCCTAGCCAAAGCCACCGGTCACCCAAGGAGGAGGAGGGAGGAGGCCACCCAATGACTCATCCTTTTCACCCAAGCCACCGGTCACCAATGCACATGGATGAATCTTGACGGTTTTGTACTGTCTTTACAAAACTATCAGTCCAATTTCACTCCAGGCTGTCTTTGATAATTCCTCATTTGGATTTAATTTGAGTAATTCATCGTCAGGATCTTGAGATTTCTTCGTTCAGTGCTTGATCTTGACCTTCAATTGACTCTTGATATCTTTTCAGCATAAAATCCTCTCCTTAGCGTGTTTTCACTTTTATCTCTCAATTGCCCTGTGGAACAATTTTGGGACTAACACATAGAAGTTAGATAGACAAACAGTCTAATTTGGTAGGGTTAACTGTATTTATGATGCATACAATTATGGTCCATCAGATCACCCCACACTTTTAGTTGTTCGTCCCGAACAATGCTATTAAAGGGCGGCACTAAGTAAGCTTGTTGAAATATGAAAATTAGACTGTGGTACTCGATTTCTCCTAATTCATGCATTACTACTTATTGCCAAATTAAACTGCGTAAATAAATAGAAGAAACTTGATACTTGTACCTTCGTGCCGAGATGCAAATTATTTTGGATGTTTCGGGAGATAGCCCTTTTCAGGCTCCTGGACTACACCTTCGGGACCGTCTCGCACTATATGGTTTTCTTGTAGCTTTCTCTAGCACGTGATTCGATTCGGGTTTTAGTGAGTTGAGCCTTTTTTTGATTTTCTTTTTTCTTCTTTGGCGAGGGACTAGCTTTTTGTAGTGATTCTGCCTTTGGCTTTATGATCTGTCTTTTTGAGTGCTTCACTTTTGCTCGGTTAAAACCTTCACAATTTGGGGCCTTAGGCCTCTTTTGATTTTCTTCTTTGAGTTTTTTGCTTCTTTGTGACTTGCTAGTCCATTTTCTCAGCCTTTTTGGGAGGTCCAATCATCGCCCGCAAGCCTATGGAAATACCTCCCCGCTCCTCTCGTCTTCGTCGTTTCGCGCGGGTCAAGATGAGGGTCGCTCATTTATTTTCTCGGCTATTTTGACTAGAGAGAGGACGGTCTGATTCCCGTCCTCGCCTTTGCATAGATGCTTCTTGGCGGAGTTGACTTCAATTATTCACTGAACCCCGAAGTGCAGCCTCCACTGACTTCGAAAACCATATAGTTTGATCTGATCCTTCAAGTGCTTGCCAAGCCCCTCTAGGGCAATTTCTATCAACTCCACATCCTTAGGTTATCTCAGCACAAAGGGACAAATGAGAAGTTACATTCTAAGTTTTTAAACAGTTTGCATTTTCATAAGGTTGATGCATGAATTATGATCTATCTTTTTCACATTCTAAAGTTCATAATTCCAAAAAGATACTACTAAAAAAAAGAAAAAACATGCAGTTGGTTCTCACCCCACACTTTTGAACGAAGGCAAGCCTTAGTTCAAAAGTCATGCAATATATACAGGAGAAGGAAATGACATTAAGGAAAAAGAAGAACAGAACTCCCTTTAAGGTGTCGAGTGAACGACATGGCATGAGGCTGGATAATCGAGGGAGTTCAACTGGGGCCTCGAACTCTCAGCACAGGCCCGGTAAATTCACGGAAGCTGCCTGGCTGATCCGATCTTGCTCCAAAAACTTAATTCCTACATGAAAGACATTCCTTTCCAGACAAAAAGTGGGTGAGAGCGCTTATTGGAAATTTAAATAATAGAAAGTAAGATAGTGTCGGGTTACCTCCCGACCAGTGCACTTGTTTAACGTCGTTGGCTCGATAGTACCTCGTTCTAGATCATTGGTTGGGATCCCATGGGTGGCTCAGGTCAAATTTTTTCCCAACTGCTCTCTTAATCTGTCCCAAGTTCTCATATGGCAGCGGGCTTGGTTCTGATATCCATTGAACCGATAATTTCTTCTTTACATTCTTCCGGGAAGGTGAGGATCCTTTGACCATAGCTGCTGGTCTTTTGAGTCAGACTTTCTTGTTTCTCCATCCGGGCTTCCATTCTACCGGCCCATGCCTTGGTCGTTTCTTCATGTTTGAATGGGTGGCACTTTTGCAATTCTGGAAATTCAGTATTGTGCCATCAAGCATTGGTGACCTTAGGCATGTCTCTATGTGAAGCCTCTTTTTTGTGGCAGCGACAAACAGTCGTCCTAGAACGAGCAAGTTTTCAGGGCTGCTTTGTTGAGTCGTGGTGAGTGAGAGCTCCATTGATGGTTTTTCTTGCCCTTGATTTGCCTCCAACTCTCCTTGTACCGCATTATTGACCACATCATCATCGGGTGCTGTGATTTGCATAGAAACCGAAGGGTTAAGTAGGGGCTTCTCGGCCATGAGAATTGGGTCTTTCTCGAGCAGATTGGTGTTGAGGACCGGTTCAAGTGGCTCGGCTGGTTTGGTAATGAGGACTGGGCCTGGCTTGATTTCCTCATCCGCTTCAGTAGTGAGTTCCCATGAAGACTCCTCCTCGATGCTTTCTGTATCTGATTCGTCCATCACTTCGGATGGCTCGGGAGTGATATCCCATGTAGGCTCTTCCTCGTCCCACACTATATCGGTTTTCGGTTCTAAGTCTTCTGATGGCTCGGGAGTGATATCCCATATGGGCTCTTCCTCGGTGCTTCCGGTTCCCGACTCGTCCATCATGGCCTCTGTCAGCCTTGTGGGCACCAATGTTGGCTCTTTTAGAGCCGCCTCCATATCCATTACTGCCCTTGTACTGATGTCTTCTCTCGGTTTTGTCGCGGGCAAGATAATAGGTGTGGTGTCGGGCTCGTTCTGTACTGAGTCCACTTTCATCGTTGGTGCCATATCTTCGGTTTGGTGCATTGGCCCTCGTTTTGTGCTTGTGGCCAAATCCTTAATGAGGCCCCAGGCTTCATCTATGCTTAATTCTATTTTTGACCCTCCTGCAATAGTATCTAGCAAGCAAAGCTCCGGAAGTCTCATCCCAATAAGAAATGCCTGAATAATATCTGAATATGCGAATCCGTGGTGCGGGCAGCTCGCCACAATGGAAATGAAGTATGCCAAGTACTCGTCCAAAGTTTCATCCCGAGATTGCATAAGGTTGAAGATCTTATTGCGGACATCAAGTTTGAAAGGTGTTGGGAGAAATTCCTCATAGTACCAAGGCTCTCTTTCGTAGTAGGAAGACATTATGTATAACAGAAAAAAGAACAACTACCCATTCGCTAATTCCCCGGCAACGGCGCCAATTTGACAATTCGCTTGTCGTCAGAGCAAATTGTACAAATAAATTTATAAAGTCCGCTACTCGCGACTACTGGGTAGAAGTGGTAAGTAGGGGTCGAACCCAAGGGAATTAGGGGGATACGTTGTTCTTTTACTAACAGGGACGTGTTTTAGGATGATTGAGATTTTAGCGCAAGTAATTAAACTACCGTTTTTGGTTTTTTTGGGTTTTTTGTGCGGAAAAGTAAATACAAAAATTAAATACTGAAAGTAAATACTGAAAGTAAAGAGATAAGGGTTAGAAGACTTACAGTGGGTGATGCGTGATTGCGATTCCTCCGGTTGTTGAGCGGTTGATGGTTGTGGTTGATCGGGACAGTTATACTAGGAAAGTAAATACAGGGGGTTTTTGTGATTGAAAGAAAGTATTCGGTTTCAGGTACTCTTGTATTATAACATGTATATAATAAACCGTTAGTAACTTTTCTAAGTATTCAAAGATGAATCGAGGCCCTTTCGTAGCGCAAGACTTGCAACATCGTTTAAAGCAACCCTTGTTCTACTTCAGACTAATTCCTCCTTTCGAAGTATCTTAGCCTTCTGTGCATCCACCTGATCTCACAGTTACGATTGACCAAGTGGTGTTTTAGATAAGTCGAACTCCTCAGATAAGCTTTGCCCTTTCGTAGCATCCACTTACCCGAGTATGTTCACGAACCCCACGGAAGAGTTTTGCCCTTTCGTAGCATCCACTCAACCTTGGAAATTCTGACTATAAATGGCACATAGAACAAGTTTTGAATACAAAGAAATGAAACTAAAAGATATTACAACATTATATAATACAAGAAAATACCTTCCACCGAATGAAGAGTTTGGCTACGAATATCCATAGAGGTGGATACCATAGCTAAATACTCGGGGGTTTTTGAAAACAGTAAGAGGGAAAGGGGTGGAATACTCAAGAACCAACATGAGTATTCCCAATTTCCTACTAAATACTCAAGAACCAACAGGAGTATTCTCTATAGTATAATACTCAAGAACAAACAGGAGTATTATTTCATAAACCGAACAAACTTACAAAGTAACCAAACTTAGAGAGATAAGTGTTTTGTGTATGGATTGATGATCCAAATGAGGAGGAGGGCACTTCTATTTATAGCCAAGAGGGGTGGAGATGGGTGGTGGAGATGGTGGCATGTGTTTCTCATCCAAGGGAGGAGATGGAGGAGGAGGGAGGAGGAGACAAGTGGCGCCACCTTGTGCACTCCCCAAAGCCGCCGGTTGGAGGTCAAAATGGAGGAGGTTTTGTGGCTTTGGCCACCTCCTAGCCAAAGCCACCGGTCACCCAAGGAGGAGGAGGGAGGAGGCCACCCAATGACTCATCCTTTTCACCCAAGCCACCGGTCACCAATGCACATGGATGAATCTTGACGGTTTTGTACTGTCTTTACAAAACTATCAGTCCAATTTCACTCCAGGCTGTCTTTGATAATTCCTCATTTGGATTTAATTTGAGTAATTCATCGTCAGGATCTTGAGATTTCTTCGTTCAGTGCTTGATCTTGACCTTCAATTGACTCTTGATATCTTTTCAGCATAAAATCCTCTCCTTAGCGTGTTTTCACTTTTATCTCTCAATTGCCCTGTGGAAATATTTCGGGACTAACACGTAGAAGTTAGATAGACAAACAGTCTAATTTGGTGGGTTTAACTGTATTTATGATGCATACAATTATGGTCCATCAACTAACAAGCAAAAGTTAAATAGACAAAAGGTCTAATTTAGTGGGTTTAACTGTGTTTTTGATTCGTATAATTATGGTCCATCAGATCACCCCACACTTTTAGTTGTTCGTCCCGAACAATGCTATTAAAGGGCGGTACACTAAGTAAGCTTGTAAAATATGAAAGTTAGACTGTGGGACTCGATTTATCCTGTTTCATGCATTGCTTACTTATTACCAAATTGAACTGTGTAAATAAATAGAAGAAACTTGATACGTGTACCTTCGTGCTGAGATGCAAATTATTTTGGATGTTTCGGGAGATAGCCCTTTTTAGGCTCCTGGACTGCATTCTCAGGACCGTCTCGCACTATATGGTTTTCTTGTAGCTTTCTCTAGCACGTGATTCGATTCGAGTTTCAATGGTTTGGTCTTTGATTTTCTTTTGGCGAGTGACAGCTTTTGTAGTGAATTGGCCTTTGGCCTTTGATTTGACTCTTTGAGTACTTCACTTTTTGTTCGGTTAAAACCTTCACAATTTTGGGCCTTTGGCCTCTTGATTTGCTTCTTTGTGACTTGCTAGTCCATTTTCTCAAGCCTTTTTGGGAGGTTCAATCATCGCCCGCGAGCATATGGAAATACCTCCCCGCTCCTCTCATCCTTTCCGTTTCGCGCGGGTCAATATGAGGGTCGCTCATCTATTTTCTCGGCTACTTTGACTAGAGATAGGACGGTCTGATTCCCATCCTCACCTTTTTTCTTTTTTGCATAAACACTGCATGGCGGAGATGACTTTAATCTTCACTGAAACCCAAAGTGCAGCCTCTACTGACTTCGAAAACCGTATAGTTTGATTCGATCCTTCGATGGCTTGCCAAGCCTCTCTAGGGCAGTTTATGTCAACTCCACATCCCTAGTTTATCTCAGCACAAAGGGACAAATGATAAGTTACGTTCTAAGTTTTTAGACAGTTGAATTTTCACAAGGTAAATGCATGAATTTTAGATCTATCTTTTTCACATTCTCAAGTTCATATTTTCAAAAAGATAATATTAAAAAAGGAAAAGAAAAACATATTATGTACACAGGTGGTTCTCACCCCACACTTTTGAACGAAGGCATGCCTTTCAGCAAGACTTAGTTCAAAAGCCATGCAAGCAAATGTTATATGAGAAAGAAATGATATTAAGGAAAAGGGAAGAACAGAACTCCCTTTAAGGTGTCGAGTGAACGACATGGCATGAGGCTGGATAATCGAGGGAGTTCAGCTGGGGCCTTGAACTCTCAGCACAGGCCCGATAATTCACGGAAGCTGCCTGGTTGATCCGGTCTTGCTCCAAAAACTGATTCCTAAATAGTCATTTCTTCTATGCACCAAGTGGGTGAGAGCGACTTACGGAAAAAACTAAATGACAGAAAAATAAAAGACAGAAAGTAAGATAGGTGTCGGGTTACCTCCCGACCAGTGCACTTGTTTAACGTCGTTGGCTCGACAGTACCTCATTCCTGGATCAGTGGTTTGGATCCCATGGGCGGCTCAGGTTGAATTTCGCCACCGTTCCTGTGTTGCTTCTTGCCTTGTCTTTCCTTGATTTCTTGTGAGACGATGTGCTTGGGTCCTGTTCCCATGGTTCTGGTGGTTTCTCCTTCCAACGTCTCTGAGAAGGTGAGGGACCCTTCACTACTAGTCTCTTGAACTGGGTTTTCTGGTGTTTAGGGATGCCTTGTCCAGTCATTGCGAAAACCTGCTCCCTCGAGGGGTCGTTCTGCTCAGGCCCTTTTCCCATCCTCCTTCTACCCTCTTCAGGGATCTCATAGTTTTCGGTGGTGTTTTGGACTTCTTCCGTTGTTGGTACCGCCTCGAGTTCCCATGAAGGTTCGTTGCTCCCGAAGCTTTCTATGTCTGATACTTCTGATGGCTCAGGAGTATCTTCTTCGTCTGTCTCTGGTCCAGCCTCTTCTATCTGCATGCCTCCGTCAGCTTGGGGTATTCGTTTTGTGGCTGCGGCCAGGTTATCTATGAGGTTCCACATGTCTTCCAGGGAAAAGTTCCCGGCTGATCTTCTAATTGCTTCGTTAATCCTTGTCAGCTCATCAGCCCTCATCCCACGAAGAAATTTTTGAAGAAGAACTTTCTTCGTGAATCCATGGTGCGGGCAGCGTGAGACGATGGTGTCATAGTTTGTGTAGTATTCGTCCAAAGTCTCATCCCGGGATTGTTGGAGGCCCATGATCTTTTCTCGGGTTTGTTGTCGTAAGGATGGAGAGGAGAATTCTTTCAGGAAAGGAACGCAGAGGTCCACAAAATGTACTGCACTACTAGCGGTTGATGTGTAATACCAGATCGTCGCAAAATCAGTTAAAGAGAATTTGAAGCATTTAAGCTTAAATTCCTCTAACATTTCATTTTCAGGTTTTATGTGGCAGCAAACGTGGTGAAAGTTTCGGCAGTGTAGTACTGGGTCTTCTCCATCCGTACCTCCGAACAGGGGAAGATGTCTTGTTGTCCATGCATACGTAGTGGGTAGTTGACAGAACCGCTCGTCGTCAAAGCGATTTGTGCAAATAAATTTATAATTCCGCTACTCGCAACTATACTACTGGGTAGTACTTGGTAAGTAGGGGTCGAACCCAAGGGAACTAGGGGAATAATTGTTCTTCGGGGGGGATTACGCAGCGTGGGAGCGTGTTTAAGGTCGGTTGGTTGGTTTTAAAGCTACCAGCTATTTTGATTGATTGATTGGTTGGTTGGTTGATTTTAACACTGGAAAGTAAATTACAGTTTATAATTAAAGAGAAATGTTCGGTTTCAGGGGACTTGTATTATATCCTGTTTATCATTGACCTTTAGTGACTCTCCTAAGTATTCAAACGGTGTATCAAGGCCATTCCAAGCACTCGATTTGCGTACACTGTCTAGCCTATTCCAAGGACGTAGAACACTTATTCTATTTAGACTAATACTCCATTCCCGGTTATATTAGCTTATGTGCATCCATTTGATCAATCATTCCCGATCAACCAAATGGTGTTTAAGATGAGTCAAACTTCTCAGATAAGCTTTGCCATTCCAAGCATCCACTTATCCGTACAAGTTTACGAACCCCGCTGTAGAGTTTTGTCATTCCAAGCATCCACTCTACCTTGGACGTTCTGACTTAATATATGGCACATAGAATAAGTTTTGAATACTTAGACTAGACACTAAGTTAATAGTCTAAAACATTTTATAATACAAGTGCGCCCCTTAGACCGAACTACAAGTTTAGCTATTATTTATCGCGCTAAACATTATAACTAAGGAAATAAAACAGTTGAATAAATACTAAGAATTACTTACAACCGTTGAAGCGCCAAGGGAGCTTTCCTTTATTTCCAAAGCGAAATTACAACATTACAAATATTACAACTTCTAGAGAGAGAAGTGAAAATGAGATTGAGGTGTGTTGAAATGAGGAGGAGGAGGCCTCCTTTTATAGCCAAAAGGGGAGGAGATGGGTGGTGGAGATGGTGGACATGTGCATTTGATCCAAGGGAGGAGAAGGGAGGAGGAGGAGGTGACATGTGGAGGAATAGTGAAGCCGCCGGTCACCACCCCTCAAAGCCGCCGGTAGGCGGTGGCCAAGGAGGAGGAGCTCCTCCCTTGGCCACCACTTCATCAAGTGGCCGGTCATCCTTGCCCATATGTGAGTTTTGTACAGTTTTGTGCAGTCTTTTCACAAAACTGTCAATGTGTTTCTTCCCCGGGCTGTCTTGACTCCACTCCTGATTCTTCTGATTAATTTGTTATGGTCAATTCAACGTCAGGATCCTTGATATTTCTTCAGTCGGCATATGATCTTGACCTTGGATTGACTCTTGTTATCTTTTCAGCATAAAATCCTCTTCTTAGCGTGTTTTGACTTCAGTCTCTAAAATGCCCTGCAAAAATATATCGGGACTAACACGTAGAAGTTAGATAGACAAACAGTCTAATTTGGTGGGTTTAACTGCATTTATGTTTCATACAATTATTGTCCATCAGTAGTGTCATGAGAAGGGGAGGGAAAGAACAATTTATCCGACGGCTAATTCCCCGGCAACGGCGCCAATTTGACAGCACTGCCTTGTCGCGAGGCAATGTGTACAAATAAATTTATAAGTCCGCTACTCGCGACTTCACTACTGGGTAGCAAGTGGGTAAGTAGGGGTCGAACCCAAGGGAATTAGGGGGATAAATCGTTCTTTGAGGGATTGTACATGCGGGGAACGTGATTTTAGGGTTGATTGAGGTTTTAGCGCGAATAACTACGTGACTTTTTGGTTGGTTTTGGTTTTTAGTGTGGAAAAGTAAATAACAGAAAAGTAAATACTGAAAATAAAAGGAAGACTTACAGCGGTTGTTGCGTGATCGGCAAGTCTTACGGAACGTCAGTAGTTGATAGTGCAATTTATACTAAGAAAGTAAAGTGCATGTGATGTTTTAAGTCAAGAAAAGATTCGGTTTTAGGGGCCTTGTATCATAGTTGTTTATCATTGACCGCTAATGATCATACTACGTGTTCAAAGATGAATCGAGGCTATCTCTAGCACAAGACTTGCAACATCGTTTAAAACACTTGTTCTATTTTAGACTAATTCCTCCTTTCGAAGTATCTTAGCCTTATGTGCATCCATTTGATCTTCAGTTACGATCAACCAAATGGTTTTTGAAATAAGTCGAACTCCTTAGATAAGCTTTGCCTGTTAAAGCATCCACTTACCCGAGTATGTTCACGAACCCCACAGAAGAGCTTTTCCCGTTAAAGCTTCCACTCAACCTTGGAAGTTCTAACCTGATATATGGCACATAGAACAAGTTTTGAACACAGAGCGGCACTAGGTGCAGGGTCTAAAACATTGTATGATACAAGTACACCCCTTCAACCGAATGAAGGGTTTAGCTACGAATATCCATGGAAGAGGACATCATAACTAAGTACTTGAAAAGGTTTTTGACAGTAAAGTAAAGTTTTCGAAAGTAAAGACAGTAAGGGAAGGGGGTGAGTACTTCAAGAACCGACAAGAGTACTCAAGAATAATAAAGTAAAGCTTGAGTACTCAAGAACCGATAAGAGTACTCAAGAACGATCTACAATATTCAAGAACCAACAAGAATATTATAGATTGAAAACCAAACTTACAAAGTACCAAAACTAGAGAGATAAGTGTTTTTGAGATTTGAGGATGATTTTTACAAGTGAGTTTGGCTTGTATTTATAGCCAAAATGAAGGGAAATGGAGGGCTAAGATGGCTTTCATCCAAGGGAGGAGGAGGAGGAGGAGATGAAGATGTGGAGGAGAGGAAGACAAGTGTCAAGCTCCCATGGTGGAGCCAAAAGCCGCCGGTTGGAGGTAAGGGGAGGAGGAGCCGCCAGTCATGGAGGGAAGGGGAGGGGAAAGCCACCCCATGAGTCATCCTTCTTCACAAGGTAGCCGGTCATGGAGGAGAAGGAGTGAGTTTTGTGACTTTTGTGTAGTCTTTTCACAAAACTATCAGTCCAATTCCGCTCCGGTCTGACTTTGGTTGCTCCTCGGTTGGATTTGTTTTAAGTGATTCAATGTCAGGATCTTGAGATTTCTTCATTCAGCGTCTGATCTTGACCTTGGAATGACTCGTAATATCTTTTCAGCGTAAAATCCTCTCCTTAGCGTGTTTTCTCTCTAGAGTCCAAAATACCCTGTAGAAATATATCAGAACTAACAAGCAAAAGTTAAATAGACAAAAGGTCTAATTTAGTGGGTTTAACTGTGTTTTTGATTCGTATAATTATGGTCCATCACCGTTTCAGCACGAGCGAGTTTTCAGGGATGCTTGGTTGGCTCGTGGCGAGGGAGTGTTTCATTGTTGGCTTTTCTGGCTCCAAGTCGCCTTGCACCTCATCATTGATTACTTCATCTTCAGGGGCTGAGATCCGCATACAAACCGAGGGGACAAATTGGGGGACTTCCACCACAAGGGCCAGGTCTTTCTTGGATAGATTGAAAATGAGGACTGGGCTTGGCTTGATTTCCTCGTCCGCTTCGGTAGTGAGTTCCCATGAAGACTCCTCCTCGATGCTTTCTGTATCTGATTCGTCCATTACTTCGGATGGCTCGGGAGTGAGATCCCATGTAGGCTGCTCTTCAGTTATCCATGCGTCCTCATCCTCTGTCAGCTTTGTGGGCTCCAATGTTGGTTCCTTTAGAGCCGCCTCCACGTCCATTATTGCCCTTATACTGATGTCTCCTTCCGGGTTTGCTGCGGGCAAGCTTGCAATGGGTGTGATGCCGGGCTCGTTCTGTACTGAGTCCACTTTCATCGTTGGTGCCTTATCTTCAGTTTGGTGCATTGGCCCTCGTTTTGTGCTCTCGGCCAAATCATTAATGAGGCCCCAGGCTTCATCTTCGCTTAATTCCATTATTGACCCTCATGCGGCAGTATCTAGCAAGCAAAGCTCCGGAAGTCTCATCCCAGTAAGAAATGTCCGAAGAAGATATGAATATGCGAATCCATGGTGCGGGCAGCTCGCCACAATGGAATCGAAGTACGCCAAGTACTCGTCCAAAGTTTCGTCCCGGGATTGCACAAGGTTGATGATCTTCTTGTGGATTTTAAGTTCGAAAGATAGCGGGGAAAACTCCTCATTGTTCCAAGGCTTTTTGCCGTAGTAAGACGACATGGCGAATTATGTACAACAGAAAAAAGAACAACTATCCATTTGCTAATTCCCTGACAACGGCGCCAATTTGACAACACTGCCTTGTCGCGAGGCAATGTGTACAAATAAATTTATAAGTCCGCTACTCGCGACTTCACTACTGGGTAGCAAGTGGTAAGTAGGGGTCAAACCCAAGGGAATTCGGGGGATAAATCGTTCTTTGAGGGATTGTACAGGCGGGGAACGTGATTTTAGGGTTGATTGAGGTTTTAGAGCGAATAACTACGTGACTTTTTGGTTGGTTTTGGTTTTTAGTGTGGAAAAGTAAATAACAGAAAAGTAAATACTGAAAATAAAAGAAAGACTCACAGCGGTTGTTGCGTGATCGGCAAGTCTTGCGGAACGTCAGCAGTTGATAGTGCAATTTATACTAAGAAAGTAAAGTGCAGGTGATGTTTAAGTCAAGAAAAGATTCGGTTTTAAGGGCCTTGTATCATAGTTGTTTATCATTGACCGCTAATGATCATACTACGTGTTCAAAGATGAATCGAGGCTATCTCTAGCACAAGACTTGCAACATCGTTTAAAACACTTGTTCTATTTTAGACTAATTCCTCCTTTCGAAGTATCTTAGCCTTATGTGCATCCATTTGATCTTCAGTTACGATCAACCAAATGGTTTTTGAAATAAGTCGAACTCCTCAGATAAGCTTTGCCCGTTAAAGCATTCACTTACCCGAGTATGTTCACGAACCCCACAGAAGAGCTTTGCCCGTTAAAGCTTCCACTCAACCTTGGAAGTTTGACAGATGCTTATCGTCACAGCAAATGTGCAAATAAATTTATAGTCCGCTACTCGCGACTACACTACTGGGTAGCAAGTGGTAAGTTGGGGTCGAACCCAAAGGAGTCAGTGTGGATTAGTTGTTTTTACGGGATTGTCACGAAAGTAAATACAGTTGGGGGTTGGGTTTGAGTGTTTTGGGAACTGAAAGTAAATTACGACAGTTGATATTACGATTAAAGGAAAGCATTCGGTTTTAGGGGCCTTGTATTATAATTGTTTATCATCGACCGCTAATGATCATACCAAGTGGTCAAAGATGAATTGAGGCTATTTCTAGCGCAAGACATGATCATGCTAAGTATTCAAAGATGAATCGAGGCCCTTTCGTAGCGCAAGACTTGCAACATCGTTTAAAGCAACACTTGTTCTAAGCAAAACTAATTCCTCCTTTCGAAGTATCTTAGCTGTAAGTGCATCCACTTGATCTCCCAGTTACGTTATTGACCAAGTGGTGTTTTAGATAAGTCGAACTCCTCGATAAGTTTTGCTTGTGACAGCTTCCACTTACCGAGTATGATCACGAATTCCCACGGAAGAGCTTTTTGCTTGTCAGGCACTCAACCTTGGAAACTCTGACTATATATGGCACATAGAACAAGTTTTGAATACAAAGGTGTACTTAAGAGTAAGATCTAAAACATTTATAATACAAGTGCGCCCCTTCTACCGAACTACTAGTTTAGCTACTATTCATCGCGCTAAACATTATACTAAGGAAATAAAAACAGTTGATTAAATAATAAGAATTACTTACAACCGTTGAAGCGCCAAGGGAAGCTATCCTTTATTTCCAAAGTGAAGAACAATTTTATTGAAAATGAAGAGAGGAGGGTTAAGCCCTCTCTCTCTCTAAAGTGTATACAAGTATGGATGGTGTGTTTCAAATGAGGAGGAGATGGCCTCTATTTATAGCTAAAGGGGAGGAGGATGGAGGGCCAAGATGGTGGCAAGTGGTGTTGCATCCAAGGGTGGAGGAGGAGGGGATGGAGATGTGGTGGAGGAGCCACCACATGGCAAGCTCTCCATGGTGGAGCTTCTAGCCGCCGGCGGCTTTGGGAGGAGAGGAGGAGGAGCTGCCAAGTGGAGGGAGGAGAGTGGAGGAGCCACCATGTGAGGGAGGAGCCGCCCATGTGAGGAGGAGCATCCCTTCTAGAAGCTTGTGATCTTCACAAAAGTCATCGGTTTGACCGGATCTGACCGGAGCTTTGGCCGGAGCTTCTTGGATTTTGGAGAGTGTATTTTGAATGAAAATGTCATTCTAAGATGATCTCAAGAAGGAACCTAAGCCAAATTCCGCTTGGAACATGGTCGAAATCTCAAATCCGATGAAATTGCCCTTGTTTGGCCTTTACCGGGCTTGGTGCCTTTGCCTTGCGTTCTTGTCCATTTGCCGACGGTTCTAGAATATTTGAGTGATTCCAAGTTGGTTCCATGAAGGATGTTAAGGCTGATCTTGAGTGTAGCATGGTCGTGACCTGGAATGACTCGTTCTTCATTTTCCGCTTAAAAACTCCTCCTTAGCGTGTTTTCTCTCTAAGTGCCAAAATACCCTGTAGAAATAAATCGGGACTAACAAGCAGAAGTTAAATAGACCAACAGTCTAATTTGGTGGGTTTTACTGTGTTTTTGATTCGTATAATTTTGGTCCATCAGATCACCCCACACTTTTAGTTGTTCGTCCCGAACAATGCTATTAAAGGGCGGCACTCTATGTAAGTTTTTAAAATATGAAAGTTAAAATGTGGGTCTAGATTTATCCTAAGTCATGCATCACTACTTATTACCAAATTAAACTGAGTAAATAAATAGAAGGAACTTGATACTTGTACCTTCGTGCCGAGATGCAAAATATTTTGGATGTCTCGGGAGATAGTCCTTTTCAGGTCCTGGCTTGCATCCTTGGGACTGTCTCGCACTATATGGTTTCCTTGTAGCTTTCTCTAGCACGTGATTCGGTTCGGGTTTCACAGTTGAGTTGAGCCTTTTTGATTTCTTTCTTTGTTGGCGAGGGACAGCTTTTTTGTAGTGAATCGGCCTTTGGTCTTTGATTTGACGCTTTGAGTACTTCACTTTTGTTCGGTTAAAACCTTCACAATTTTGGGCCTTTGGCCTCTTGATTTGCGTCTTCGAGCTTTTCGCCTTTTTGTGGCTTGCTTGTCCATTTTCTCAGCCTTTTTGGGAGGTCCAATCATCGCCCGCGAGCATATGGAAATACCTCCCCGCTCCTCTCGTTTTTGCCGTTTCGCGCGGGTCAAGGTGAGGGTCGCTCAGCTATTTTCTCGGCTACTTTGACTGTCGTTTTCACGCGGGTCAAGATGAGGGTCGCTCATCTATTTTCTCGGCTACTTTGACCGGAGATAGGACGGTCTGATTCCCGTCCTCGCCTTTTGCATTGCATGGCGGAGATGACTTCAATTTTCACTGAAACCCGAAGTGCAGCCTCCACTGACTTCGAAAACCATATAGTTTGATTTGATCCTTCGATTGCTTGCCAAGCCCCTCTAGGGCAGTTTATGCCAACTCCACATCCCTAGTTTATCTCAGCACAAAGGGACAAATGAGAAGTTACGTTCTAAGTTTTTAAACAGTTGAATTTTCACAAGATTAATGCATGAATTATGACTTATCTTTTTCACATTCTTAAGTTCATACTTTCAAAAAGATAATACTATTAACTAATATATACAGGTGGTTCTCACCCCACACTTCTGAACGAAGTCGTGCCTTTCAGCAAGACTTAGTTCAAAAGCCATGCAAGCAGATATTATACGAGAAAGAAATGATATTAAGGAAAAGGAAGGACAGAACTCCCTTTAAGGTGTCGAGTGAACGACATGGCTCGAGGCTGGATAATCGAGGGAGTTCGGCTGGGGCCTTGAACTCTGAGCGTAGCCCTATCTGGCCTAATGTTGCACCCAAGTCCGATTCCTGAATAGTCAAATCTTCTATGCACCAAGTGGGTGAGAGCGACTTATTGAAAAAACTAAATGACAAAAAATAAAAGACAAAAAATAAAGTGCAGAAAGTAAGATAGTGTCGGGTTACCTCCCGACCAGTGCACTTGTTTAACGCCGTTGGCTCGACAGTACCTCAATCATGGATCATAAGGTCGGATCCCAAGGGTGAGTGAGGTCAAACTTTTTCTCGGCAGCCCTTTTGCTCCGAGAGGGTGAGGTTTCCTTGACCATAGCTGCTGGTCCAATGCGTCGTGCTTGCTTGTTACTCCTTCCGGGTTTCCATTCTTTCGGCCCATGCCTTTGTCGCTTCTTCATATTTGAATAGTTGGCACTTTTGCGAGTTTGGAAGTTGGGTTTTGTGCCTTCAAACATCGGCGACCACAGGCATGTTCCCATGGGAGGCCTCTTCTTGGTGGTAGCTACGAATGGTTGTCTTGGAATGATTGAGTTCCCGGGTGGTTTTTCTTGGCTTGTGACGAGAGAGATTTCCTTTGTCGGCTTTTTTGGCTCATGCTCTGCCTCCAACTCCCCTTGTACCGCATCATCATTGATTATATGATCTTCGGTGGTTATGATCGGCATGAAACGCGAAGGGTTAAGTTGAGGCACTTCGACCATGAGGACTAGGTCTGTTTCAGGTGCTCCGACAGTGAGGACTAGGTCTTTCTCGGACAGTTCGGCAATGAGGTCCGGGACTTCCTCGGGTGCTTCGAGCGCAAGTACCGGGCCGGGCTTGATTTCTTCGGCCGCTTCAGCAGTGAGGTTCGGGACTTCTGTAGGCTCGGCAGTTAGGACAGTGATTTCCTCGGATGGATTGGTGATAAGGACCGGGTCTGATTGGGGCAGTTCTTCTTCGGTCATTTGCGGGTCCTCATCCTCAGTCGGCTCCTCGGGTTCAGCCGTGAATTGGTGCATCAATGCACTCAATTGCTGCATGTCTGCAGCCAATTGCTGGGTGCTAGCTGCCAGCTCCTTTTCTGCCGCCCATAGTTCAGTTTTGGCCCTGATTTGTTGCATCGTGTTGTCCAACTGCTGGATGCTAGATGCCAGCTCTGTTATACCGTCCTCGATTGGCTCGGCCTGATCTTGGCTTGGTCTTGACCTCGCGGCCAAATCGTTTATTAATTTCCAAAGATCATCCTCGGTTAAGTCCCACATTGATCCTCCTGCTGCATTATTTAGCTGGTCCCACTCATGTGGCAACATTCCACAGAGAAACTTTGTTTGAAGATCGAAATTGGTGAATCCATGGTGCGGGCAGCTCGTCACAATGGAATCGAAGTACCATAAGTACTCATCCAATGTTTCGTCCCGGGATTGCGTTATTTTGTTGATCTTCTCGCGGATTTGAAGTTTGAAGGGTGGTGGGGAAAACTCCGTATTGTTCCAAGATTCCATTCCGTAGTAGTATGACTTGGTGAATTGCATGATAAAAGAAAAAAGAAAAAAGAACAACTATTCCTATGCACAACTCCCCGGCAACGGCGCCAATTTGACAGATGCTTGTCGTCACAGCAAATGTGCAAATAAATTTATAGTCCGCTACTCGCGACTACACTACTGGGTAGCAAGTGGTAAGTAGGGATCGAACCCAAAGGAGTCAGTGTGGATTAGTTGTTTTTACGGGATTGTCACGAAAGTAAATACAGTTGGGGATTGGGTTTGAGTGTTTTGGGAACTGAAAAGTAAATTACGACAGTTGATATTACGATTAAAGGAAAGCATTCGGTTTTAGGGGCCTTGTATTATAATTGTTTATCATCGACCGCTAATGATCATACCAAGTGGTCAAAGATGAATTGAGGCTATTTCTAGCGCAAGACATGATCATGCTAAGTATTCAAAGATGAATCGAGGCCCTTTCGTAGCGCAAGACTTGCAACATCGTTTAAAGCAACACTTGTTCTAAGCAAAACTAATTCCTCCTTTCGAAGTATCTTAGCTGTAAGTGCATCCACTTGATCTCCCAGTTACGTTATTGACCAAGTGGTGTTTTAGATAAGTCGAACTCTTCGATAAGTTTTGCTTGTGACAGCTTCCACTTACCGAGTATGATCACGAATTCCCACGGAAGAGCTTTTTGCTTGTCAGGCACTCAACCTTGGAAACTCTGACTATATATGGCACATAGAACAAGTTTTGAATACAAAGGTGTACTTAAGAGTAAGATCTAAAACATTTATAATACAAGTGCGCCCCTTCTACCGAACTACTAGTTTAGCTACTATTCATCGCGCTAAACATTATACTAAGGAAATAAAAACAGTTGATTAAATACTAAGAATTACTTACAACCGTTGAAGCGCCAAGGGAAGCTATCCTTTATTTCCAAAGTGAAGAACAATTTTATTGAAAATGAAGAGAGGAGGGTTAAGCCCTCTCTCTCTCTAAAGTGTATACAAGTATGGATGGTGTGTTTCAAATGAGGAGGAGATGGCCTCTATTTATAGCTAAACGGGAGGAGGATGGAGGGCCAAGATGGTGGCAAGTGGTGTTGCATCCAAGGGTGGAGGAGGAGGGGATGGAGATGTGGTGGAGGAGCCACCACATGGCAAGCTCTCCATGGTGGAGCTTCTAGCCGCCGGCGGCTTTGGGAGGAGAGGAGGAGGAGCCGCCAAGTGGAGGGAGGAGAGTGGAGGAGCCACCATGTGAGGGAGGAGCCGCCCATGTGAGGAGGAGCATCCCTTCTAGAAGCTTGTGATCTTCACAAAAGTCATCGGTTTGACCGGATCTGACCGGAGCTTTGGCCGGAGCTTCTTGGATTTTGGAGAGTGTATTTTGAATGAAAATGTCATTCTAAGATGATCTCAAGAAGGAACCTAAGCCAAATTCCGCTTGGAACATGGTCGAAATCTCAAATCCGATGAAATTGCCCTTGTTTGGCCTTTACCGGGCTTGGTGCCTTTGCCTTGCGTTCTTGTCCATTTGCCGACGGTTCTAGAATATTTGAGTGATTCCAAGTCGGTTCCATGAAGGATGTTAAGGCTGATCTTGAGTGTAGCATGGTCGTGACCTGGAATGACTCGTTCTTCATTTTCCGCTTAAAAACTTCTCCTTAGCGTGTTTTCTCTCTAAGTGCCAAAATACCCTGTAGAAATAAATCGGGACTAACAAGCAGAAGTTAAATAGACCAACAGTCTAATTTGGTGGGTTTTACTGTGTTTTTGATTCGTATAATTTTGGTCCATCAAAGTTCTAACCTGATATATGGCACATAGAACAAGTTTTGAACACAGAGCGGCACTAGGTGCAGGGTCTAAAACATTGTATGATACAAGTACACCCCTTCAACCGAATGAAGGGTTTAGCTACGAATATCCATGGAAGAGGACATCATAACTAAGTACTTGAAAAGGTTTTTGAAAAGACAGTAAAGTAAAGTTTTCGAAAGTAAAGACAGTAAGGGAAGGGGGTGAGTACTTCAAGAACCGACAAGAGTACTCAAGAATAATAAAGTAAAGCTTGAGTACTCAAGAACCGACAAGAGTACTCAAGAACGATCTACAATATTCAAGAACCAACAAGAATATTATAGATTGAAAACCAAACTTACAAAGTACCAAAACTAGAGAGATAAGTGTTTTTGAGATTTGAGGATGATTTTTACAAGTGAGTTTGGCTTGTATTTATAGCCAAAATGAAGGGAAATGGAGGGCTAAGATGGCTTTCATCCAAGGGAGGAGGAGGAGGAGATGAAGATGTGGAGGAGAGGAGGACAAGTGTCAAGCTCCCATGGTGGACTCCTTGGAGGTGATAGCCGCCGGTTATGGGTGGTAAAATGGGGGTGGCTTCCTCCTTTGGTCACCTCCTACAAAAAGCCACCGGTCACCTTGGGCAAAAGGATGAGTTTTGTGTGGTTTTGTGATGTTTTCACAAAACTGTCGGTGTATTTCAGCCCCGGTCTGACTTTGGTTGCTCCTCGGTTGGATTTGTTTCAAGTGATTCAATGTCAGGATCTTGAGATTTCTTCATTCAGCGTCTGATCGTGACCTTGGAATGACTCGTAATATCTTTTCAGCGTAAAATCCTCTCCTTAGCGTGTTTTCTCTCTAGAGTCCAAAATACCCTGTAGAAATATATCGGAACTAACAAGCAAAAGTTAAATAGACAAAAGGTCTAATTTAGTGGGTTTAACTGTGTTTTTGATTCGTATAATTATGGTCCATCACGAGGCTATCTCTAGCACAAGACTTGCAACATCGTTTAAAACACTTGTTCTATTTTAGACTAATTCCTCCTTTCGAAGTATCTTAGCCTTATGTGCATCCATTTGATCTTCAGTTACGATCAACCAAATGGTTTTTGAAATAAGTCGAACTCCTTAGATAAGCTTTGCCTGTTAAAGCATCCCTTTACCCGAGTATGTTTACGAACCCCACGGAAGAGCTTTGCCCGTTAAAGCTTCCACTCAACCTTGGAAGTTCTAACCTGATATATGGCACATAGAACAAGTTTTGAACACAGAGCGGCACTAGGTGCAGGGTCTAAAACATTGTATGATACGAGTACACCCCTTCAACCGAATGAAGGGTTTAGCTACGAATATCCATGGAAGAGGACATCATAACTAAGTACTTGAAAATGTTTTTGAAAAGACAGTAAAGTAAAGTTTTCGAAAGTAAAGACAGTAAGGGAAGGGGGTGAGTACTTCAAGAACCGACAAGAGTACTCAAGAATAATAAAGTAAAGCTTGAGTACTCAAGAACCGACAAGAGTACTCAAGAACGATCTACAATATTCAAGAACCAACAAGAATATTATAGATTGAAAACCAAACTTACAAAGTACCAAAACTAGAGAGATAAGTGTTTTTGAGATTTTAGGATGCTTTTACAAGTGAGTTTGGCATTGGTATTTACATCCAAAATGAAGGGAAATAGAACGCTAAGATGGCTTTCATCCAAGGGAGGAGGAGGAGGAGATGAAGATGTGGAGGAGAGGAAGACAAGTGTCAAGCTCCCATGGTGGAGCCAAAAGCCGCCGGTTGGAGTTAAGGGGAGGAGGAGCCGTCGGTCATGGAGGGAAGGGGAGGGGAAAGCCACCCCATGAGTCATCCTTCTTCACAAGGTAGCCGGTCATGGAGGAGAAGGAGTGACTTTTGTGACTTTTGTGCAGTCTTTTCACAAAACTATCAGTCCAATTCCGCTCCGGTCTGACTTTGGTTGCACCTCGGTTGGATTTGTTTTGAGTGATTCAATGTCAGGATCTTGAGATTTCTTCATTCAGCGTCTGATCGTGACCTTGGACTGACTCGTAATATCTTTTCAGCATAAAATCCTCTCCTTAGCGTGTATTCTCTCTAGAGTCCAAAATACCCTGTAGAAATATATCGAAACTAACAAGCAAAAGTTAAATAGACCAAAGGTCTAATTTAGTGGAATTAACTGTGTTTTTGATTCGTATAATTATGGTCCATCAGCAAGCAATCGAAGGATCAAATCTAACTATATGGTTTTCGAAGTCAGTGGAGGCTGCACTTCGGGTTTCAGTGAAGATTGAAGTCATCTCCGCCGTGCAGCGTTTACGCAAGAGGCGGGACGGGAATCAAACCGTCCTATCTCTAGTTCTAGTAGCCGGGAAAACAAATGAGCGACCCTCATTTTGACCCGCGCGAAACGGCGAGGATGAGAAAGAGCGGGGAGGTATTTCCATATGCTTGCGGGCGACGATTGGACCTCTCAAAAAGGCTTGAGAAAATGGACTAGCAAGCCACAAAAAGGCAAAAGCTCAAAGAAGCTAATCAAAGGCCAAAGGCCAAAATTGTGAAGGTTTTAACTGAACAAAAGTGAAGTACTCAAAGAGTCAAATCAAAGGCCAAAGGCCGATTCACTACAGAAGCTGTCCCTCACCAAAAAAGAAATCAAAGTACTCAACTCAGTGAAACCCGAACCAAATCACGTGCTAGAGAAAGCTACAAGGAAACCATATAGTGCGAGACAGTCCCAAGGTTGCAGTCCAGGAACCTGAAAAGGGCTATCTCCCGAAACATCTGAATTAATTTGCATCTCGGCACGGAGGTACAAGTATCAAGTTTCTTCTATTTATTTACACGGTTTAATTTGGTAATAAGTAGTAATGCATGAATTAGGATAAATCTAGTCCCACAGTCTCACTTTCATATTTTAAAAGTTTACTTAGATAGTGTGCCGCTCTTTAATAGCATTGTTCGGGACGAACAACTACAAGTGTGGGGTGATCTGATGGACCATAATTGTATGAATCATAAACACAGTTAAACCCACCAAATTAGACTTGTTGTCTATTTAACTTTTGCTTGTTAGTTCCGATATTTATCTACAGGGTATTTTGGAGTCTAGAGAGAATACATGCTAAGGAGGAGTTTTTAAGCGGAAAATATATTACGAGTCATTCCAAGGTCACGACCAGATGCCGACTGAAGAAATCTCATGATCCTGACATGGAATCACTCAAAACAAGTCCAACCGAAGAGCAACCATAGTTAGTCCGGAGCTGAAATGGACCGATGGCTTTGTGAAAACTCACAAAAATCACAAAACTCCCTCCTTCCTCCACATGGCCGGCGGCTCCCCTCTCACATTTCCCCTCCACCTCTCCCCTTCCTTCACATGGGGGGTGATGGACCATAATTGTATGAATCATAAACACAGTTAAACCCACCAAATTAGACTCTTTGTCTATTTAACTTTTGCTTGTTAGTTCCGATATTTATCTACAGGGTATTTTGGAGTCTAGAGAGAATACATGCTAAGGAGGAGTTTTTAAGCTGAAAATATATTACGAGTCATTCCAAGGTCACGACCAGATGCCTACTGAAGAAATCTCAAGATCCTGACATGGAATCACTCAAAACAAGTCCAACCGAAGAGCAACCAGAGTCAGTCCGGAGCTGAAATGAACCGATAGTTTTGTGAAAACTTCACAAAACTCACAAAACCTCCTCCACCCCTCCCTGTGACCGGCGGCTTTGGGGAAATGATGAGTCATGGGGGGCGGCTCCTCCCCCTCATGACCTCCAACCGGCGGCTTTTGCTCCTCCATGGAGAGCTTGCCAAGTGTTTTGGTTTTACACCACATCTCCCTCCTCCCCTTAGCTATAAATACCCCATCATCCCATCCCAAAAATCATCCCAAAAATCATCCCATCTTCATACAACACACTTCACTTATCTCTCTAGACTTTTGGGCACTTTTGTAAGCTTTTATGTTGAATCTATAATACTCATGTTGGTTCTTGAGTATTATAGTAGTTTTTGAGAATACTCCTGTTGGTTCTTGAGTATTCTCCTTTACTTACTGTCTTTCAAAAACCCTCGAGTACTTAGCTATGGTATCCACCTCTATGGATATTCGTAGCTAAACTCTTCATTCGGTTGAAGGGGTGTACTTTTATCATAAAATATTTTAGGCTATACTCTTAGTGCCTCTTCTTTGTATTCAAAACTTGTTCTATGTGCCATATATTAGGTCAGAACTTTCAAGGTTGAGTGGATGCTTGAAATGGCAAAACTCTTCCGTGAGGGTTCGTGAACATACTCGGGTAAGTGGATGCTTGAAATGGCAAAGCTTATCTGAGGAGTTCGACCTCTTTTAAACACCATTTGGTTTAATCGGAAATGATTGATCAAATGGATGCACATAGGCTAGTATACCTTGAAATGGGGTGCTAGTCTAAATAGAACAAGTGCTCTACGACCTTGAAATGGGCTAGACAGTGTGTGCAAATCGAGCGCTTGAAACGGCCTTGATACACGTTTGAATACTTAGTAGGATCACTAAAAGTCAATGATAAACAGGCTATGATACAAGGCCCCCGAAACCGAATGCTTTCCTTAGATTAAAAGACCACCTGCATTTACTTTCAATTTTAGTATAAACCGCAATATCAACTGCTGACGTTCCGCAAGACTTGCCGATCACGCAACAACCGCTGTAAGTCTTCTCTTTTATTTTCAGTATTTACTTTTCTGTCATTTACTTTTCCGCACTAAAAACCAAAACCAACCAAAAAAACACTTACTTTTCCGCACTAGAACCTCAATCAACCTAAAACACGCTCCCTCCCTGTACGATCCCTCAAAGAACAACTTATCCCCCTAATTCCCTTGGGTTCGACCCCTACTTACCACTTGCTGCCCAGTAGTAAGGTCACGAGTAGCGGAATATAAATTTATTTTGCACAGAGAACACCGCACCTTAACGACAGTGCGGTGGGCTCCGTCAAAATTGGCGCCGTTGCCGGGGAATTAACCGTCGGATTAGTTGTTCTTTCCTTTTCCTTCTCATCTCTTCATCACACTATGCATGCATGGACAACACGACATCTTCCTCTTTTTGGAGGTACGGATGGAGAAGACCAAGTACAACATTGTCGAAACTTTCACCATATTTGCCGCCACATAAAACCTGAAAATGAAATGTTAGAGGAATTTAAGCTTAAATGCTTCAATTTTTCTCTAACTGATTTTGCGACAATTTGGTATTACACAACAACCGCTATTTCTGACCTGCCAAAAGAGACCGAAAAAGCAACAAGACCAGCAGCTATGGTCAAAGGTCCCCCGCCTTCTCAGAAACAATGGAAAGAAAAAACACCAAAACCATGGAGTTCTAACCCAAGCAAGAAATCAGGAAGAGTCAAGGCAAGAAGCAACACAGGAACAGTGGCGAAATTCGACCTGAGCCACCCATGGGATCCAAACCAATGATCCCCATGCGTCGAGCCAACAACGTTAAACAAAGGCACTGGTCGGGAGGTAACCCGACACCTATCTTACTTTCAGTACTTTTATTTTCTGTCATTTAGTTTTTTCCAATAAGTCGCTCTCACCCACTTGGTGCATAGAATGAAATGACTATTCAGGAATCGGTTATGGGTGCAACATCAAGCCAGCCAGGCCTATGCCAAGAGTTCAAGGCCCCAGCCAAACTCCCTCGATTATCCAGCCTCATGCCATGACGTCCGCTCGACACTTTAAAGGGAGTTCTGTTCTTCCCTTTTCCTTAATGTCATTTCCTTCTCATATAATATCTGCTTGCATGGCTTTTGAACTAAGTCATTTTGTAAAGAATGCCTTCGTTCAAAAGTGTGGGGTGAGAACCACCTGTGTACATAGTTAATAAACATGTTTTCTTTTTTCTTAATATTATCTTTTTGAAAATATGAACTTGAGAATGTGAAAAAGATAGATCATAATTCATGCATTTACCTTGTGAAAATTCAACTGTTTAAAAAACTTAGAATGTAATTTCTCATTTGTCCCTTTGTGCTGAGATAAACAAGGGATGTGGAGTTGACATAAACTGCCCTAGAGAGGCTTGGCAAGCAATCGAAGGACTGAATTTTGCTATATGGTTTACGAAGTCAGTGGAGGCTGCACTTCGGGTTTTCAGTTGAGTCAGAGTCATCTCCGCCATGCAGCGTTTATGCAGAAAAAAGGTAGGACGGGAATCAAACCGTCCTATCTCTAGTCAAAGTAGCCAGGAAAATAAATGAGCAACCCTCATTTTGACTCGTGCGAAACGGCAAGGATGAGAGAGAGCGGGGAGGTATTTCCATATGCTCGTGGGCGATGATTGGACCTCCCAAAAAAGGCTTGAGAAAATGGACTAGCAAGCCACAAAAAGGCAAAAGCTCAAAGAAGCAAATCAAAGGCCAAAGGCCAAAGTTGTGAAAGTTTAACCGAATAAAAGTGAAGTACTCAAAGAGTCAAATCAAAGGCCAAATGCCGATTCACAACAAAAGCTGTCCCTCGCCAAAAAGAAATCAAAAAAGGCTCAACTCAGTGAAACCGAACCGAATCACGTGCTAGAGAAAGCTACAAGGAAACCATATAGCGCGAGTCAGTCCCGAGAATGTAGTCCAGGAGCCTGAAAAGGGCTATCTCCCGAAACATCCGAATTAATTTGCATCTCGGCGCAAAGGTACACGTATCAAGTTTCTTCTAAGTATTTATACGGTTTAATTTGGTAATAAGTAAGTAATGCATGAATTAGGATAAATCTAGTCCCACAGTCTCACTTTCATATTTTAAAAGTTTACTTAGATAGTGTGTGCCGCCCTTTAATAGCACTGTTCGGGACGAAATACTAAAAGTGTGGGGTGATCTGATGGACCATAATTGTATGAATCATAAACACAGTTAAACCCACCAAATTAGACTCTTTGTCTATTTAACTTTTGCTTGTTAGTTTTGATATTTATCTACAGGGTATTTTGGAGTCTAGAGAGAATACAGGCTAAGGAGGAGTTTTTAAGCTGAAAATATATTAAGAGTCATTCCAAGGTCACGACCAGATGCCGACTGAAGACATCTCAAGATCCTGACATGGAATCACTCAAAACAAGTCCAACCGAAGAGCAACCAGAGTCAGTCCGGAGCTGAAATGAACCGATAGTTTTGTGAAAACTTCACAAAACTCACAAAACCTCCTCCACCCCTCCTTGTGACCGGCGGCTTTGGGGAAATGATGAGTCATGGGGGGCGGCTCCTCCCCCTCATGACCTCCAACCGGCGGCTTTTGCTCCTCCATGGAGAGCTTGCCAAGTGTTGTGGTTTTACACCACATCTCCCTCCTCCCCTTAGCTATAAATACCCCATCATCCCATCCCAAAACTCATCCCATCTTCATACAACACACTTCACTTATCTCTCTAGACTTTTGGGCACTTTTGTAAGCTTTTATGTTGAATCTATAATACTCCTGTTGGTTCTTGAGTATTATAGTAGTTTTTGAGAATACTCCTGTTGGTTCTTGAGTATTCTCCTTTACTTACTGTCTTTCAAAAACCCTCGAGTACTTAGCTATGGTATCCACCTCTATGGATATTCGTAGCTAAACTCTTCATTCGGTTGAAGGGGTGTACTTGTATCATAAAATATTTTAGGCTATACTCTTAGTGCCTCTTCTTTGTATTCAAAACTTGTTCTATGTGCCATATATTAGGTCAGAACTTCCAAGGTTGAGTGGATGCTTGAAATGGCAAAACTCTTCCGTGAGGGTTCGTGAACATACTCGGGTAAGTGGATGCTTAAAATGGCAAAGCTTATCTGAGGAGTTCGACCTCTTTTAAACACCATTTGGTTTAATCGGAAATGATTGATCAAATGGATGCACATAGGCTAGTATACCTTGAAATGGGGTGCTAGTCTAAATAGAACAAGTGCTCTACGACCTTGAAATGGGCTAGACAGTGTGTGCAAATCGAGCGCTTAAAATGGCCTTGATACACGTTTGAATACTTAGTAGGATCACTAAAAGTCAATGATAAACAAGCTATGATACAAGGCCCCCGAAACCGAATGCTTTCCTTAGATTAAAACACCACCTGCATTTACTTTCAATTTTAGTATAAACCGCAATATCAACAGCTGACGTTCCGCAAGACTTACCGATCACGCAACAACCGCTGTAAGTCTTCTCTTTTATTTTCAGTATTTACTTTTCTGTCATTTACTTTTCCGCACTAAAAACCAAAACCAACAAAAAAACACTTACTTTTCCGCACTAAAACCTCAATCAACCTAAAACACGCTCCTTCCCTGTACGATCCCTCAAAGAACAACTTATCCCCCTAATTCCCTTGGGTTGACCCCTACTTACCACTTGCTGCCCAGTAGTAAGGTCACGAGTAGCGAAATATAAATTTATTTTGCACAGAGAACACCGCACCTTAACGACAGTGCGGTGGGCTCGGTCAGGGGGCGGCTCCCCTCTCTTCCCCTCCCAAAAGGACCGGAGGCTTTGTGATGCTCCATTGGATGAGTGCCATGTGTTTTGCTCCTCACCACATCCTCCCCTCCTCCTTGGCTATAAATACAAGCCTCCTTCACTTGTAATCAACATCCAACATCACACAATCCTCATTCCACAAGGTTACTTATCTCTCTAAGATCTTGGGCACTTTTGTAAGCTTTTGTAAAAAATCTATAATAATCCTGTTGGTTCTTGAGTATTCTAGTAGTTTTTGAGAATACTCCTGTTGGTTCTTGAGTATTCTCCTTTACTTACTGTCTTTCAAAAACCCTCGAGTACTTAGCTATGGTATCCACCTCTATGGATATTCGTAGCTAAACTCTTCATTCGGTTGAAGGGGTGTACTTGTATCATAAAATGTTTTAGACCCTACTCTTAATGCATCTTTGTGTTCGAAACTTGTTCTATGTGCCATATATTAGGTTAGAACTTCCAAGGTTGAGTGGATGCTTTAACGGGCAAAGCTCTTCCGTGGGGTTCGTGAACATACTCGGGTAAGTGGATGCTTTAACGGGCAAAGCTTATCTGAGGAGTTCGACCTCTCTTAAAAACCATTTGGTTGATCGTAACTGAAGATCAAATGGATGCACATAAGGCTAAGATACTTCGAAAAGAGGAATTAGTCTAAATAGAACAAGTGTTCTAAACGATGTTGCAAGTCTTGTGCTAGAAATAGCCTCGATTCATCTTTGAACACTTAGTATGATCATTAGCGGTCAATGATAAACGACTATGATACAAGGCCCCTAAGACCGAATACTTTCCTTAGATTTAAACACCACCTGCATTTACTTTCTTAGTATAAACTGCAATATCAACTGCTGACGTTCCGCAAGACTTGCCGATCACGCAACAATCGCTGTAAGTCTTCTCGTTTATTTTCAGTATTTACTTTTATGTCATTTACTTTTCCACACTAAAAACCAAAACCAACCAACCAATCACTTAGTTGTTAGCATTAAAACCTCAATCAACCTAAAAACACGCTCCCTCGCTGTACAATTCCCTCAAAGAATAGCTTATCCCCCTAATTCCCTTGGGTTCGACCCCTACTTACCACTTGCTACCCAGTAGTGAAGTCGCGAGTAGCGGACTTATAAATTTATTTGTACATTTGCTCTGACGACAAGCATCTGTCACCTATCATGGTAACACCATACAACTTACCACCGTGGTTGTGCATGAACATGAGATTTATTTGGTTAACTAAACTAATCCCTGGGCCATCTAATCCAAAGAAGCGTTTGGACATATATCTAAGGCCTCGTATTGATGACTTGGTACGTCTTTGGAATGTTGGCATCGACACTTACGATGCTAATCGGAAACAGAGTTTTACGTTGAAGGCAGCTCTTATGTGGACTGTATCCGATTTCCCTGCATATGCAATGTTATCGGGGTGGTCAACTCAAGGAAAACTTGGTTGCCCCTATTGTATGGAAGACACAAAGACATTCGTGTTGAAGAATGGTAGAAAAGTTTCGTACTTTGGATGTCACCGTTGTTTTTTATCAGCAAATCACCCATATCGAGATGATGGAAGGCATTTTTACAGAGATCGAATCGACTTTGACGATCCAGTCCAATTTCGATCAGCTCAAGAAGTTTATGACCGGGTACAAAACTTGAAGTATATATGGGAACAACGTATCAATGAAGTTTTGGAAGGATACAGAGTGGAACACAACTGGACCAAAAAATCAATATTCTGGCAACTACCTTACTGGGTGTACGTGCAGCTTAGACATAACCTGGACGTCATGCATATTGAGAAGAATGTTTTTGAGAATTTATTCAATACCATCATGGATGTGAAGGGAAAAACAAAGGATGATGGTGTGAAGTGCAGAAAAGATATCAGGTTGTATTGTCGAAGACCAGAATTGGAACTGAAGACACGACGTGATGGTCGTTTGGTAGCGAAAAAGGGTAAATATCAGCTTACAAGAGAACAGCAGAATCTTGTGCTTATTTGGGTGAAGTCTCTTAAGTTTCCGGATGTATTTTTATCTAATTTGGGAAATAAGGTAGATTTGACTGCACTAAAACTAGTAGGATACAAGTCACACGACGCACACGTATTCATAGAGCGACTCATGCTGATTGCTTTCAAGGGTTTTCTACCAAACAAGATTTGGGAAGCTGTATCCGAGTTGTGTACATTTTTCCGTGATATATGTGCATCTGCACTTCACAAAGAGCGGATGGAACACTGGCAGAAAAACATAGCTGTCACATTATGTAAGCTGGAGACAATATTTCCCCCTTCATTTTTTGACTCTATGGAACACCTACCTATTCATGTGGCTGATGAGGTTTTACTTGGAGGACCAGTACACTACCGTTGGATGTATCCGTTTGAGTGTTTCATATACCGTCTTAAACAATTGGGACAAAAGGGAAATAGAGCAGAGGTGGAAGCCAGTATTGTTAACGCGTACATTCAGCTTGAGACTTCGTATTTGGGATCTGACTACCTAGATCCGGAGTTAACAACAACGACGGGGGTACGCTTACAACGTAATGAATTAGCGACATCAGATTTCGAAGATCCGCAGATTTCTATCTACAATTACCCGGGAGTCGGTGGTAGAAAAATTAAACGAAGGGAATTCGATAGCCGGGAATTTAAAAAAGCGACTCATTACATCTTTAGCAACACGCCCAAACTTGAACAATATTTGGCGTTATTTGAGACCGACTTAAGATGAAGACGCCCGCGATTCAATGATCAGCAAATATATGATGGTATATTAACGGACTTTCCAGATTGGTTGTGTTCCCATGTAAGTCGAATTAATCAACTTAAATTCGTTTCATTATGTAGCGCTCATTAAAATGTACTAACAATTACATAATGCATTTTCAAAAATGTTATTGTTCAGGTTTGGGAGCTTGGGGAAACATTACCACTGCCACAGTGGATTCACTAATTGTCCTCTGGATTTCAATCCGACATTGCATGTTCGGCTACATATAAAGTGAATAATTACAAATTTCACATTGAAAGTCACGGTGAAGGCCAGAACATGGTGAACAGCCATGTTTACGTGAAAGGAACAGAGAGTACACACTACTACAGTGTGATTAAAGAAATAATCCATATGAGATGTAGAACCAACCATCGACTAAAAGTTGTCTTGTTCAAGTGTCGTTGGTACGACCCTCAGTTTGTTAGGTCATACCCGTCTAACGGGGTTGTCATCGTGAACACCCATAGACCCTACCCCCAGTACGACCCTTACATTCTTGCCCAGCAAGCTGTGCAAGTTTACTATGTGACGTTTCCGGGATTAGCTGGACAAAATAATCAGGGGTGGGTTGCAATTTGCCCTATGAAACCAACAAACGCAATTGACATGGATGTAGCAAATGTTCCGTTCCAAGATGAGGGGGAAAATGGAACTGAAATGCCTGCATTGGACAACGTAAGTGGAGCGTTAGGGAACCTCGCTGACGAGGAGGTTTATGAGTACGATACCGAAGACGACGGCAACGACGACCACGAAGTTGAAAATCCAGATACCGAAGATTATTCTAGCGAATCGTCGTGAGTGACTGAAGAAATGTCAAATACCGGAGCTTTCGTGTGTTTAACATGTTCAATAATTTGTGAATGAAAATTGAAGGGCAAATTTTTAAATTTCGATCATTATTTTTGTTTTAGAAAAAGCAAATGTATGGAATGTTTAGTCGAATGACATTTTCTGAAAAGAAAATGATACGTCACCGGCGCTTAATGTGTATACGCTTTTTAAATAAACGCTTAATCCGGAAAAAAATGATAAGTCACCAGATATCTTTTTTTAAGATTGTCCTACGACAGCGCTTAATTAAATAAACACCGTTAATATTATAATATGACAGCGATTAATGTAATAAGCGCCCTAATAAGTAAAATCTACGACATCGCCTATTAAATATAGGCACTGTGAAAAAATGATAACTGGAGCGCTTACATTTAAGCTCCCTAAAAGGTAAAATATACAACATTGCGTAATGGAAAAAGCGCTGTCATATTATAATAATTACAGCGTTTATGTAATTAAGCGCTGTCGTAGGACAATCTAAAAAACACCGCCGTATTCACCCGCCTTTGCAATTAAGGAAAATTTCGCTAATATAGAGTAATATGAATTTGTTTGGTCCATTTGAAATTACATGCGCAAGGGAAAACCCTCATATATCCGTCTTCGAACACAATCATCCGTTGTACGCCGCCGAGTTCTGCAACCCGAAGACCTACCGATTGCATAAGCAAAGTTCTTTGACCAGGTATGGAAAATACATCGTCTGTCTCCTGTCAGCTTCATTTCAGTACTCCGGATACTCGTTGTTTGTATGTCGTATAAAGTTTGTGTCTTTCTCCTTATTAGGCTTCGTTTATCTGTTCATTCGAACACAGATTGTATCAAAGGTGTGGGAAATGACATGCGCGTGTGTCGGATTTCAAAATAAATTTTTGTTTGTTCATGGTCTGGTCTTCTGTGTTTGTGTGTCTGAGTTATGTACAAACATATTCCAACTCGTGTTTATGGCCTCTGTGATAGCTGTACTTGGTCAGATATGAATGATTTGGGACTCACAATCGATCTGTGCAAGTTTATCGTCCTTTTGTAAAATGTTACACTTAATGTCACAGTTGTGATACAATTTGGATTACGAAAAATCTGGCGTACATTGCTTTGGTATAAAATGTTGATACAACAACAATGTGTGTTTGCTTGATTGACAACATTGTGTGGTCTATTGTGTAAACTGCAGTATAAACTTTTAAATTTTGTGTCAGGGTAAATGGCACCACTCAAGCGCAATGGATACGGTAAAGGCAAAACTGTTGCTGGTAGAGGTGATGGGACTCTATCCAAAACGCGGCTAACTGATGTACGCCAACCAAGACAATTGCGTCAGGACATGCAACATCAGCATTCGACTGGGGACACAAGTCAACATCGAGGGAATGAGGACAGGCAACGTACACCGGCGTCATCCGAGGACAGATGTCCAAGTCCAGACGACTACATGCCATCTATGCATGTACCGGATCCTACCTTGGATCATGCAGTTGCAGACACAAACTTACCAGAAGTGGATGATTACAACTTCGAGGAACTTTTGGCAAAAGTGAATATGATGCCGGGGAACAGGGAGGTTGGCGAGGATGACGTAGAAATGGCCGAAACTTTGGCAGACGATGACGATCATGATGATGCAATTCGGCCAGAGTTCGTTAGAGGAGGGGTGTCGACCGGTGGCGGACACAGTGAGGAGACACCGTTGGGTTCGATGCCACATGATACGCGGCCTTGGATCACTCCAGCTGGGGATGACAAGTGAGTAATTTTGTGCATTGTACATCAATTTGTGCAGTTTGTTTATACTAACCATATTATAAATGTTTAGATCTAATTTTTTCAGCTTTGACCCCCCTTGCGCTGTTAAAAAAATAGGGCTTCAATGTATGGGACCCGGCTTTAAGGTTGGTTGGACGACAATGGACACGTGTGATCCACAAGCTCCGGTGAAGTGGTTTCGTCACTTCAAGGTGCTTATTTTTTGTGTCAATTGTTTTCTATTACATACACTACTACAGAAGGGGGATTATGCATCGGTTTTATAAGGCATTATGCATCGGTTTCGATCCGATGCATAATCCAGCGATGCAAAAGGCTGGGACCTTATGCATCGGTTTTGTAAAACCGATGCATAATGTATACCATTATGCATCGGTTTGACACCAAACCGATGCATAAAGGTAGTCCATTACGCATCGGTTAGGACAAAAAACCGATGCATAATGTCTGTCTTATGCATCGGTTTTACTCTTAACCGATGCATAATGTCTCAAAAATTTTGGCAGATTTGGCTTATTTTAGCTCAAATCCACCCTGAAATTTTTACGAACATCAATCAATTAAAAATACCCTGATGTTCAATTACAAATGCACTGTTGCTCAACAACATCGACATACATTCATTTCAAAGATCTAATAGAATATACAATTACAAATATTCATACAACAATGCCAACACAAAAGTTAATATTCTAATACAAACAACAAACCTAACCTAAGATTCATCATTTCCTAAAGCAACCGGGTAACGATTGCTTATATAGTCATACAAGTAGGCGGCAGTCATTTCCCTTACTTCATCGATCTTCGAGTCTTCGTAGCATTCACTTCCATTAGGAAAACACTAGAAGCAATGAAAAACAAGATAAAAGTAAGTCAATACATAAAAGTTCCAATTAGTTCAAACCAAACCAAAGTCATTGACAATTTAGAGAATAATACAAGGCTAATAAGATATTACTTGGCTAAGATCATCAATCTCCGCTCCGTTATTAGCACGCACAAACTGGATTATGTCTCGAATAAAATTCATAAAATAATAACCGCATAAGTGACCCGGCGGTTGTTGTGGACACTGCACACGATCAATAATTTCTTATAACACACTATACTTAATGCTAAAGCTATTAAAAAGATAGTAGATATGAGACTTCGTACCTTAACTACCTTCCAACGAACACTTTGTGTATTTCTCGGTACACATCCTTGATAGTATCGGTACAATCCCCTAAAATGAATAACATTACATAATTAGTGATTGTTAATATAAAAATTACAAGACAAAAGTGAGGCTAAAACGACTTACGTGTCCACTAAATCCTTTGCATCGACGTTTATTCCTTTATCACCTAGATCTGGATCCAGCCAATGCGCTACATGTTGTTTAGGGAAGATGACACATAACATCCAATGCCACCTAACAAAAACAAACTCCATTTAAAAAAATGAATTCAAAAAATAGATATAAAACATAATCATTAAATAATGAACTTACTTTACATGATCCACGTAAGGTAGGAAGTAACAAAAATTATGATTTCGGTCCGGCATACTCAACCTTGCCACAAACGTCATCAACCTCTCATCTCTGTTGATTGTTGGCGTCATGATGGAAGGATTGAAGAAACCAAACTTAATATCCCATCCCATCATCTCATTGTTCAAAGAACTACAAATTAAAACTTTTGTGTTAGAGTTATATAGCCAATGCATTAGAACGAATGATAATCAAAAAATAACCGTGAACATTACCATATACATAATTCACTAGCAAAGTTCCCCAATGCTCCCGTCTTGTATAGTTCCTTAAGGTCCTCTGTGGTCACAGCGATACCGTAGTCGTCACCGAACACACTCTGGTCGACGTCCACTATAAGCATACCTCTATTCAACCGTGTCCACACCTCGGATAAAAGTCGACAATATAAGGGCAAGCACTCTATGAATTCATCGTCGTTTATTGGCAAATAAAGACATTTAATATTGTCATATCCCTGCATGTTGAATTTGATTAATGATATGAAATTAATTTTTATGTAAAGTATAATAGAAAATGCAAATGAACTTGTATTGTTCGATTATCTCACCCTATTATCGATAACGACCAAGTCTTCAGGCCATGCTACATGGTGAGACTCTGCCTCATTAACAATAGAAAACTTCGCATGAGGTATTGGCAATATTGCTATTCGAACGAGTGCCTTTTCAAGCTTCACCTATATTTAAAGAACAAATGTTTAGGGTTAGAATAACATATGAATAAGAATGTGACAACTATAAATAGGCTATAAGGATTGAGAGAGGACATCACCTTCAATGTATGTTCTGGTATTTGCTGATAATTAATAAAATGACCTCTCATGACTCGACCAATGGCCACTTGCTGTCGGTCACCTTCGACGGTCCCATGTATGAATAATACGCATTTCAGGCCACCCTGTTATCACAAACAATTGATGTTACATACGTTCCGATCAATTAAACGAAATTGTTACAAAAAAGAAAATAAAACATTCTAAACGTACCGCATGTATGTTCGTCATCGGGTCTACATCGACGTGACAGTGACGGCCGAGGCGATCAGGCATATTTACTTGAGAAGTACTGGAACTCGGTGTCGTCTTAGAAGATGTGGATTTCGGGAACCCAATCTTCCACGGGACGTGTGTACCTACTCCTCTGGTACGTCCAGGATACTCAGGCGTCCCAATCGCCTCAGTCAGTATATCATGTCGACCATGTGGTGAAAAAGATCCTTGACTAGATTTTTCTACCAATTGATCCTATTATCGACAAATCAGTACCAAATAAGATTAGTGTACGGAAAAAGTTAATGTAATGAAAAAAAAGTCAATTACTCACAATATTTTCAGCCACTAGCCGAACTCTAGGGGTGACGAACTCTTTATTCCTGATGCGTGCCCTCTTCCACACCTCATATCTCTCTACTGTGATAGCAGGTGTCGCTCCCTCTTCAACTACGCCATCCGCAATTAAATCGGCCAACTTCTCGTTTATTAGCACCTCCTTCACTTTTCTATACCCTCCTCGGCCCATGATGTGTGCATATTCATTCTTAGCCGCTAGAGCCTTATTCTGAGCAGATAGCTTCCTCGCAACTTCACTGAGCCTATGCTCTACAAATTTCTTCCACGAAGCAGAATCAATGTATTTATACTCCTTCGTGGGATCTTCGTCCTTCTTTTTCCCGAATATATAATCTGTAGCGAGTCTCGATTTGAAGTTCCTCCACGCACTAGATGCATATTTGACCTCTTGCTCTTTGTATCTTTCTGGTCCAACAAATACTTCCTGAAAAAATAACAAGTTATAATTAGGACGACCAATATTTAATGTTGTTAACACTTAAATAATATAATTATGTAGTATATTACCGTTGCTTCGTTCCACATAAGATCCTTAAGTTCAGAAGGCACCTTCCTCCAATCAAGGAAGTCGATTGGAATTCGAGTACGGACCACAGTGCCTAAGTAACTCCTCCAGCTGTCACCAATCTTTCCCAAGGGATATCCTGTGTCGTTAAATTCGACACTAATCTTGGTGCCAGCCTCCCTATGTCTCCTAATCAAATCGAGCATCAACGATGGGCCCCTCTTAGTCTTCTTGGTGGGTGCGCACTGTTCCACTCGGAAGTCATCCTCGCCGCTGCTACTATTTTGTGCCATTATCCCTGAAATATCACAAAAAATATTAGTTCAATAGAAATGTATATACAAATGTAAACAACAATAAAAATAATAAAATGACATGTGATGAACATCAGTGATAAACTAACATACAACATACACTTAAGTTAAGTTTGTTTATCAATCCATATTCCTTCGTCGTGATCTTCTCTTAATTGCATTTCGTCATCAATTTCAATCTCGACGCTTTCCACAGGAACGATCATACACACAGGTATGCAATCTTCAGCGAGGTCTTCAGATGTGCCACTTGTAGCATCATTGGTTACTTGTTGTTTTCCGTGGAGGACAACAAATAGATTTTTGTCCGAAGGGTCCTTGACGTAAAATACTTGTCTTGCTTGTTCGGCCATAATGAAGGGCTCATCTTTATAGCCCTCCCTGCAAAAATCCACAAACGTCATACCGAACTCATCAGTGCGAACTGCGGAATGATTAACCCATTTACATTTAAAAACTGGTACTTGTAGTTTAACATAATCCAACTCCCATATTTCTTCGATAACCCCAAAATAATTGAGAGGAGCAGATATTGGATTTTGATCTCTAGCGCTAGAAACGTGAGTGGTTTCAGCAACAAGTGTGACACCACTATTTTGCACAACGCTGCGTTCGTCTTGATCTTTTGTGTGAAAACAAAATCCGTTAATGTCAAAACTTCTCCACATATATACACTTGGTCTCGGACCTGCCATAAGCCACTTCACTAAGTCATCATCAGACTCTTCTTCCGAGTTCCCTTGATTACTTAAAGCTTCACCAGTTTTAAGCCATTTACAAAATGACCGACGATGTTCTCTTTGCACCCATATCTCATTTTTCCCCCGGTGTGCACTCCTCACTATGTTTAAATGCTCATCGATGAAAGGTGTCATCTCAGGTATATGTTGCAATACGTAGAAATGGGCTATTGATAACTCATCTACGGATTTAACTATTTGTTTTGATCCACTTGTTCCCTTTCCTTGAAATCGATCAAAATGGCGTGGCCTTGGAATCCCAATTGCAGCGGTATTTCCCAAAAAGTTAGTGCAAAATTCAACCGCCTCTTCAGTTATGTATCCTTCCACTATACATCCTTCAGGACGATGCCTATTTCTCACGTAGCTTTTTAGAATCTTCATGTACCTCTCAAAAGGATACATCCATCTCATATACACTGGTCCAAGAATTCTAACCTCGCGAACCAAATGAACAGTTAGATGAACCATTATATCGAAAAATGATGGTGGGAAGAACATCTCAAGTTGGCATAATGTAATCACTACTTGCTCTTGTAATCTATCAAGCTCTGTTGGATCAACAACCTTAGCACATAAAGAGCTAAAAATCACGCAAAGTCTTTATATAGCGGCTCTCACTTTTGGAGGCAATATACCTCTAATTGCAATAGGCAAGAGCTGTTGAATTAAAGTGTGATAGTCGTGAGATTTTAATCCATTCAAACGCAGATCCTTCATCGAAACCAAACTGGCGATAATTGAAGAGAAGCCATACGGAACTTTAACTCCTTTAAGACATCCACAAAATCTTGATTTATCAGTCTTAGAAAGAGTGGTGCATGATGGAGGCAGATATGTACGTTGCCCTCAAGTTTCTGGTGCTAATTTAGTACGAATGTTCATATCTAGCATATCCAGTCTCTCTTTAGCTCCATCCTTCGTTTTCCCAGGAATGTTTAATAATGTGCCGATCAGACTATCACATATATTCTTTTCCACATGCATCACATCAACACAGTGTCTAATGTCAAGTGTATGCCAATAAGGGAGATCAAAAAATATAGACCGCTTCTTCCATGGAGCACTTTCGGTGCGTGCACTAGGTTTTCCAAATCGATTTGTAATATTTTGAATTTTCTCGAGTATTTCATAACCCGAAGATGGTTGAGGTTCTATTGCGTGTTCGGTCTCACCGTTGAATGCAGCTTTCTTTCGTCTGTAAGGATGATACCTCGGTAAGAAACGCCGGTGCCCCATGTAAATCATTTTTCGACAATTCTTTAGATAACGTGAATGTGTCGCTTCCCCGCATATTGGACAAGCTTTGTACCCTTTAATACTGTACCCGGACAAGTTACCATAAGCAGGGAAGTCATTGATGGTACACATTAGCATTGCACGCATATTGAAATATTCTTGCCTAGATGCATCAAATGTCCCTACTCATTCATTCCACAAAAGCTTAAGATCATCTATCAAGGGAGCCAAGTATACATCTATGTCATTTCCAGGCTGCCTAGGACCCGAAATCAACAAAGAAAGCATCATATATCTACGCTTCATGGTTAGTCTAGGAGGTAGGTTGTATATCACCAATATCACGGGCCATGTACTATGTTGACTACTGAGATTTCCATGCGGATTCACCCCATCAGTAGACAGGCCAAGACGTAAATTCCTAGACTCTGATCCAAATTCTGAGAATAAGTTGTCTGCTTTGGCCCATTGCAATGAATCGGCCGGATGACGCATTTTGCTATCAATGACACGTTTCTCGGCATGCCATCGCATATTATCAGAATCTTTTGGGTCAGCAAATAATCGTTGAAACCTGGGAATCGGTGGAAGATACCACAATACTTTTGCCGCACTGCCTTTTGATGTAGCCGTCCGTCCTTTGTTTAACTTGTAGCGTGAAGATTTGCACACCGGACATTCAGTCAAATCTTTATGAGCATTACGATACAATATACAATCATTGGGACAAGCATGTATCTTCTTGTACTCGATTCCCATGGGACACATCACCTTTTTAGCTTCGTAAGTACGATTAGGTAAAGTGTTTTCATCGGGAAGCATATCTTTAACCAACGATAACACTTCAGTGAAACTCTTATCACTCCATCCATTTTTAGCTTTCAAATTGAATAACTTCAAAGTTGCAGATAACCTTGTATATTTGGAGCAACCTTCATACAGTGGTAATTCAGAGTCATTTCTTAATGATTCCACCACTTGTGGTCTAGAATCAAACTCACCGGCAATGTTGTTAATCATATCAATTAAATTGTCCTCCTCCCAATCATCATTATCTTCAGGCAAACTTTCTACGGGTTGAGGTTCAACGTCTTGCTGTTCAGCCTCACCATGCATGTACCAAACCGTATATAGTGGATCAATTCCCTTTAAAAAAAGGTGTTTATGCAACTCTTCCACTTTGACCTTTATCTTATTGAAACACGCCTTACACGGACAAAAGACACTTTCAAGTGCATTTTTAAATGCATACGCCGATGCAAATTCACAGAAATCCATTATCCCCTTTTCATACTCATCACTTAACCTATTACCGGATATCCACTTTCTACTCATCATAATCCACTACATGAAGCATGTAAATAATATTATTAGACTGAGAACAAGTTAGCTAACCATTCAATATATACACCATCTTGTTAAACAAAGAAGAAACGGACATGAAAGAGCAACCTAACCAAAATGGTCATGTTCAGAAAATAAACATAGTAAAAATAAAAGAATACCATAACAATACCTTGTGTGAAATCGAGAGAGGAGAAATGCAGTAGTAGGTTGAGGAATGTAATGAGCAAAGGCGGAAGAACACTGGATTTAAAAACACAAGTGTTAAGAAAGAATTGACAAGCATAAATCATGAAACCATGAACAAAAGAACAAAACGTAAAAATACCTTATATGATGTTGCTCGTAGAATCAAAGAAGCTATTTGACTGATATGCGAGGGTCAAGGGTACGATTCAAGACCTAAATCCAACAAAATTATTAAATCAACAAGGAAAATTACAACAAGTAATTACATTTCGATTAGGCAATGAGTAAACCCTAATTACAACAAGTAATTGTATTTAGATTACCTTATGTGGAGTGTTGCTGGACTGTCGAGTGGACTGTCAAGTGAGTGAGGACTGGTGAGACAACGAAGATGGCAGGACGATGGATGGACGAAGCAGCGGGTCGATGGCAGGACGAAGACAAAACGACGATGGCAGGATGGCACGACAATGGCGAGATGGAGCGACGGCAGCGACGATGGCAAGACGGAGCAGCGGCGGTCGGAGGCGTGCAACGGATTTGAATCGCTTCAGTAAGAAATTTTTACGAACGGAGGAGGATGAATTCGCAGAAGTGTAATGAAGTTAGGGTAATTCCAGATTATGCATCGGTTGGACTAGAACCGATGCATAATCTTCACATTATGCATCGGTTTTATCTAGAACCGATGCATAATGTGAAGATTATGCATCGGTTCATACAAACCGATGCATAATGTGAAGATTATGCATCGGTTCATACAAACCGATGCATAATGTGAGGCTTATGCATCGGTTCTAGATAAAACCGATGCATAATGTTAGGCTTATGCATCGGTTTTAGTCCAACCAATGCATAATGTCAAAACCGATGCATAAACCAAAATACGGAACCGATGCATATTCCCCCTCCTGTAATAGTGATAATTTTAAACCATATGTTAATAACTTTTCGTAACACAACTATGTAATTTATATGTAGAGCTTGTATCGGTGGGATCCCATTCACACCGACCAAATTGAGGCCAACTTCAGGAAGAAGGCGGCTAAGATTCTACAAGATACCTGGAGGGGTTTACGAACCGGTAAAACAAAAGGTCTGAAATGGTTGACGGAAGGCCACAAAGCTGCGGGAAGAGTTCGATTTAACACGGACCCAGCATTCATAGCCCGCAGTGAAAAGAACAAGCAAACGTATTCTGCCAAAAATGCCAGAAACGACCCAGCAGTGCATTTATTTGGTTCTAGACCAGTACACTTTCACTTTGCAAAGCTGGTAATACATACTATTTTAGAATATATCCTCATGTCAAATTTAGTATACTATAACAGATTTATCATTAAATTTGCAGGAAAAGGATAATCAAAGACAAGTGTTGCCAACTGATATATTTGACAAGAAATACAAGCGGAAGGATGAGACGTATTCGATACACAATGGGGAGAACAAAAGGGTATTACAATTACCAACATTACATTTGTTTATCTGGTTATATTCACAAAGCGGTGTTGACGGCTAATATGTTTCTTATTTGGGACTTAATCATGCATTTTTTTTGTTTCATTTGTAAAAATGTGCAGAAACAGCTTGCTGATGCTCAAGCTCTGGTCCTTAAGGATCGCGTTGCAGATGAAAGGGTACCGGATGAAAAAGCTGATAGAGGCCGCTGCTACTGTCATGGGAGTTCACCCGAGATCGAGAATACCGTATTTGTATGGTCCTGCGGCCACATTAGTGTCGGACAAGTTCTCTTCAACGGGCAGCCAGTCGTGTGCCAGCTCACACAGACCAATGGGGTAATCATCAGACAATTCCACTCAGGAGCTGGTGCCGCGTTTAGAGCGCTTGGAATCCCGACAGGAAGATGAATTGAGGCGCATGGAATCCCGACGGGAGGATGATTTGAGGCGCTTGGAATCCCGACATGAGACCCTGGCGAACAGCATGGAGCGGATGATGGAAATGCAGTCTGCTATGATGAGGATGATCACTACTCCTGGATATCAGCCGCCCTCCAGTCGAAGCTCGGATGAAAACAACCCTAATCCGCGTAACCAGGACTCGAATGACCCCCGAAATTAGACATTTTAATTATGCTCGACTCGAATTGTTTGATACATTTTATTTGACTCGTCACTCGTCATTTATTAATTAAATACAAAAATTTGAATTTAATTCGTATATTTTTTAAATAAATTTATATATATATATATATATATATTTTTAAAATGACGAAAAGAAAAAAACGATACAATTAATTAAAACAATATATTCAAAAATAGGAAACTTAAAATTATACCGGAAAAGGGACGGTATGTAAACGACACTAAGATGACGGAATTTCAAAGGAAGAAAGACGGAATAAAAACTGCCGAAATATTGACGGAAATATCTCGTAATGCTAAGTAGCGCAATGGAAACGAATTATTGACGGAATTTTATTGATGGAATTAAGATGGAAACCGGACGCAAAAAGTTCAACGGAAATAAAACGGTATAATGACGGAAATAGATTTAATGGAATATAGACGGAATTTGGACGGAAAATAAACAACGTAATGTAGACGGTTTTATTGACGGAATTTTGTTGATGGAAGTAAGATGGAAAACGGACGCAATTATATCAACGGAATTAAAACGGTATACTGACGGAATATTGTTTTAATCGGAATATAGACGGAATTTGAGAGGAAAATGAACTTGACGAAATGTAGACGGAATTTGGACGCAAAATTTATGGGACGGACTTGTGACGGAATGTTGACGATATATGGTATTAACGAAATTTATACGGTATTGTAACGAAGTTTTTCAACGGATAAATGTCGGATTGTTGACGAAACGATGTGTAACGTATATATGACGTATTGTCAACGGCATATTGACGGAAATATTTGACGAAATGTCGACGGAAATATTTTACCGTCAGGAAAATTTCCGTCACCAATTTCGTTGAAGGAACGTTGACGGAATTTATTAGTTTTCCGTCAACATTCCGTCCCGTTTCCGGCCAAAACTTAACGTCGGAAATTTCGACAAAATTAGTAGTGCAAACTTGCTCCCTGGTGTGCCTATGATGCATTTGTCCCAGCAGAGACTGTCGTGAGCTTTGCAACCATCTCATTGAGCTTGAGCATTGCCTTTTCTTTCTCTTGGTTGATGAACTGCTGGAGCTCGGGGGAGTTAAGTGCATAGACATCCATGGCGACTGAGAGTGATGCAGTTTTTCGAAGTCTGAGAATTTTTGCAAAAAACCTAATTCGATAAATGATAAATTATAATGATAGATAATTTGAAATTTGAAAAAATATAAGCTAAATAAAAAGGAAATTATGATAGATCATGATTGATCCTTGTTGATGAGGAGCCAAACGAAATATTGTTACTGGCCGGCATAATAAATGCTAGCCAAAGGAATAATTTAATTAGACATAATAATATATTAAATGTCAAAGAATAACAGCAGGCATTATTGGTTTATTGGGATAGTAAATATTTATTGTGTATTTAATACTTGTTGAGTCACCTTTCACATGAGCTCCATAGCAGGGTCCACCTAAGCAGGGTTGGTGACCCATGGGGTCAATAGATCATTGTCCGTCATGATAAGATAAGAGATAAAGTGAATAAGAGAAGTGATGATATTGATTTAGTGATGATGGGATGCTCTATAGTGCAGAAGTCAGGACCTCAAGCGGTAATTTTTTGTTCCAAATTATTATTGATTTTTTATTACCGATTAAAACGGTTCAATTAGGAAAAAGTTGTTAGAGAGAGGTTTCTCTCTAGAAGGCGATAGAAGGCGGTAGACGTTTCAGGTGGCAGTCGTTTTTCTGTTTCAGCGCGGGCCTCGACACCTTTCCTCTCCCCCTCCTCGCCGGCGTCGTCGGCGTCCTTCAGCTGGTCGACTCCGATTTGGCTGGTTGGGGTGCCTTCGACATGATCTGGGAGCGATTGCGGTCTCGGGCGGTGCTGGCTGGGGTGATGAGGGGCGGTGGGGATCGTTGATTTTGGTTGTAGTTGGTAGATCGGGACCAGATGGGGCGGTTACCGGGCTGGTGGAGCTTTGGCCGTGGCTAGGTTCGACCGGTGGTGGCTTTCTTCGTGCCGGTGGGCTGATGTGGGCCGGTGGTTGCTTCTCTCCGCGGGGTGCCTTTGCTGGTGGCCCACGGTGGTGGCTTCGCCGCCGGGTGGTGGTGGGGCGGCTTCGGCCGGATTTTGTGTATAGTGTTTAGGTTCGGGTGTAGTTTAGGCCGGATATATCCGGGTAGCCGGGTAAAGTCCTGGTAGTTTTATAGGCCGGTGCTTACCGAGGTGGAATGGCGGGCTTGATTTGACGGATTTCTTTGTAGAAATGTGACTGAGACTTCAGTGCAGTTTTGAAGTTTGGTGGTAGCGCTGCTTCTTCTGTTTGGCCACCTTGGCGGGTTATGGATTTGGACGCTCGTGTGTGAAGATGTTTCAACAACTGTGGAATAGCTTCTCTTAACACGGATCACGCTTCCTCGTTTTTCTGTGTTTTCTGGTTATTCTTTAGAGGTTATTGTTTTTTTTATAGGGGGTTAATGTTAGAATTAGTATCTGTTCGTTAGTGTAGGGACTTGAACCCGGATCGCTTTGGACATCGGAGGAGTGCCCAACCACTAGGTCACTCACTTCGTCCTTTTAGAGGTTATTGTTCTTTCTTCATATATGTTGAAAAAAACGGTTTAATTAGGGGTGATGGCAAATCAGAAAAGCAGAAGGTGGTGGATTGGAAAGAGTAAAACGTCTACCAGGACAAACGACATCATATCTAGTTAGGAAGCAGCCAAAGCCAGCGACTAAAAAATGGCTTCATTTTCCACTTTCTCTATTCATTCATTCTCTACTCCTCTTCACCTTTTTCACACATGTCAACCCACTTTACCAAATTCCTGCATTTCTTGTCAAAGCCAATTTACTATTGACTCAATCAATTTGCTCCCCATAAAGATCTCATATTTTCATCATCAATTTCCGAGCTGCGTAGATTTGACATGTAATCAGGTCTCAGCTGGATGTTTTTAAAGTGTTTGATCCATCCCCCATGTGACTATTTGGATTGTTGATTTGGTTTGAGGTTTAAAGGGGTTACCTTTTTCGGTAAGGGATGAAGAATTTGTTTGGAAGTCCTGGGAGGGTGAGCGGCTTGGTTATGAGGGTTTTGCAGTGTTTGTTTGCGGCTGCTTCCATTGGAATGATGGTTTCTTCTTCTGGGTTTTCAACTTCAACCGCTTTCTGGTAATTTCTTTTTTTACTTTTATTTTTATTTTTTTGAGATGTTTTTATTTATCCATTTATGCTTATTCTTTTCTACATAAGTTTCGTAATAAGTGCTCGATAAAGAGATCTTGATCATCATGAATTTGTTGAGTTGTGAAAAAGAATCTGGAGCTTTGATAGTTGTAAATGAGTGTAAGCGGCTGAGGTTTGGTTTAATAGATTTTAATGTTATGTCGGTTTGGTTGTATGAGTTTCATATCAACCGCTCCAAGTTAATACATTAAATCACCAAAAGAGAGATTGGGAGTTTATCACTTGAGTTTGTGTGTTTCTCTTTATGCCCCGGCAGATATCACCACTAGAAATTCCCTGCTCAATCGATTGGTGTGGCACACGAGGTGGAGACAATAGGGAAGAAACGGAAACTTCAATAGGACATTGTTTGCATTTGATTCAATGAATAAAGGTCATATTGATCGTGGTGTAAGGAACCAAGTCATGATACTTAATTTTACGCTGATGTTTGAATCCGTGATTAAAGCACCTTAGTTTCCTTCTTATCTAGGGAAACTTGGAGATTGGATTAATTCGGTACTTGTCCTCGTGTATAGTAATGTTTGTCGTGCTGCAATGAGCACGTCCGATTCATGTTTTACACATGCATCTGATGTGATACTAATCATGATTGTTCTAATCATGATACTTAACAATCTTTACATTCAGCTATCTTATAGCGTCCATGGGGATACAATTTTTGTGGAGCTTTGGACTTGCTTGTCTTGATATGCACGCCTTGAGGATAAAGAAAGACTTGCAGAATCATTTATTAGTCAGCTTGTTTGCTGTCGGTGATTGGGTTAGAATCCTCCTTCAATCTCTATTTCTTATTACTGAACATGAATGACTAGTAAACTAGCTAACTTAAATTGGCTGGTGTGATGTCTGACATCTAGTTAGTGCCCATTGTTGACTCTGATGTGGGTTGAATCAGCTTTCATTAGGCGTCTCATTTTTTCTATTATCTTTCCTGTATTTTAATTTCTTCTCCTCGGTCCGGTCTTAATGGAAACTACGGTTTGGTGTGACACGCGAGTTGGAGAAAATAGGGAAGAAACAGAAACTTCAACAGGACATTGTTTGAATTTGATTTAATGAATAAAAGCTCATCATGATCCTGGTTTAAGGAACCAAGTGACGATACTTAATTTGATGTTGATGTTAGAATCCGTGGATGTCATGTATCCAAAGCATCATAATTTATTTGTCAGATTTTGCTCTCTAAATTGACGCGACATCATACATCCTATGTAGTTGCTGTACTTACACGAGTGATATTTTACAGGTTACGTCCATATTATCATTGTCAGCAGCATGCTCCTCAGCCGGGGTGGTAGTCCTGTTTGCAAAGGATACACAATTATGCAAAACCGAATCTGCTCTCAACTGTCAAGGTTTTCAAATAGCTATAACTATGGCTTTCATTTCATGGTTATTCCTTGGTATATCCTCTCACACAATGTTTTGGCTTATGGCCTCTTCTTGAGAGATGCTCTGAACTAGAAGTCCCCATTAATCTGCCTGTTGCATCTCCAATTTTCGGTGTTTTCCTTTTGTTCTTCTGGATCCGTGTTCTGCTGGACAAACTTGTCAGCTGTAAAGAGTCAATCGGAGCACAATGTTCGCCAAATTTATTTTTATAAACATATGCATTCCACTATTGTGTAGGGTTTCAAATCTAAATTGTGAGGACCAAGGATCGTACATATTTCAACCATCCAGTCGAACTCCGACAATTAGGGTGTAGGACTGTGATGGGTAAAATACATGTTGCTCTCAATTTTTTGTTATTAAGCTCTTTTAGCATTTTGAAATGCATAGATAAACTCATTATCATGTAACCATCTTTTTGGCCGGGTGATTGAGGTCTTGAAACTTCATCATATTGACGGCACAATTTGGTATGCAAGAAAATGTTACTTTCCTTTTGAACACCTTTAGCTTGCCTGCCGCCATACATCTGAAGATGGTTTATGGTCCAAAAAGATTGTGTGTGTTTCGAGGTACATGTTTTATGTCAGCAGTACAAGGTACAAGTACATTCACTCACCACAAGCAACAAAAACCATAACTAGAACAGACATAGCAATATTAAGAGTTTAGTCTCAGTGTAATCTGGTCAGCTCCTCAACTCTCTTGGAAAGCTCCTCGACAGAAACGTCCATTGAATTGCAGATCTCATCCATTCGACTTCTGCTCAAGTCAAGAAATGACTCGATCAGATCTCCATCCAAGAACCCTCTAGCGTCCACTGTCTTCTTATCGTTGTTGAATGATCTCCACTGCTCATGGCTCAAGCCTCCTATGCCTCTTATTACCTTCCTCAAGTTTGACTGGAGCTTTTCCAGGAATATATATTGATCATGGGGAAGGGAAGCGACAACTCCAATCATGCCGTTAACTGTGCCAAAAATCACTGTAGGGATCTGGCCAACTTCAGAGTCAGGTAATCGCATGACTAGAGATCCATGGCAGAACTGGTTTATGAATTCTCCTAGGTGATACTCCCCAACTACTTCAAGACGTCCTCGCTCCTCGTCTGTTGCACCTTCGCTGTTCTTCTTCACGGTTATGAGGTTGTAATTGTTCTCGGCGCCGAGATAAATCTCATCATCAAGAATCTCAATTGCTGTCATCCAATTGGCATTATAGTCACGGGCGCGCTCTGCAATAGCCCCTTCCTCGTGCTGAAAACACAGTACAAATTCTCAGTTTCGAATTTTTTGATCTGTCTCGATTTATGCCAAACAAATATCATGAATCTAAGTAAAACTAAAAACTTGCTGATTATCGTTATAAGTCAGCCTGAAGATCACATACCTTATATATCAGCAGAGACACAGATTTCATCAAGTCACCTACAACAATAAAATCGCCACGAGTCTTCACATAAAGAGCAAGTATGTGCCCATGATGCCCACATTCAGATTGCAACTCACGCGTACCATCATCCCTAAGCGTCCACTTGTAAAGCTGAATCTTTTGATTGATGCCAGCAAGCAGTTTACCATTAAATGCATTCAGTGAGTAGACCGCACCTTTGGTTTCTTTTTCAGAAACTAGCTGTAGTTTCCCATCTTCAACAATAAACACCAAGATTCGACCCTGCAAAGTACATATTGCATAAGATATATCTAAAATTTGCCATTGGAACTTGAAGATGAGGGAGCAATGAACATCCCTACCGCCCAATTTTTTTTAAATAAAATGGAGTAAAAAGTTTATTACCTTAGTTGGTTCATTTTCCTCTTGCAAAACATATGCAGTCCCTACACAATAGTATGCATTCTTATCGTCTGCAAATGAGCAACTAAGAATAGAACAACCGAATTCAAATGCATCCAGTGAGTAACTCGATACAATATCAAAAGTTTGGTCATCTAACAGTCGAATAAAATGCATTTCAGATTCTTCTGCGTTTGATTGGTACTTTAAAGTAATTATTGCAAATGTTTGTGACTGCTCCTGATGACATATGCGTCGTGCATGCTCTCCAAGCGGAATAGAGCGAATGTGAAGCTTCTGGATGTCATCAATTGTTCCAATAGTCAATTCACCTTCTTTTGCAATGGCAAGGCTGTTTATGAAAACAACTTTAGTGCCAAAAGCTCAGTTTATGAAGAGACATTTACAGAGAATTTTAGACATCGGCAAACCATATCCAGAACAGCATTCCTCTATACATCTACATTGACAATATAAAAAAGAAAAAGGTGCAAGAACTTCAATGAGCCATACCTGTCTGGGAAGGCAGCAGAATTGAAAGGGCACATGTGGCCGACTTCTTTCAAATTAACGTTACTGTACAAAAGTTTCTTGTTACTGCTGTAGATAACAGTTGGTCTGTCAGATGCGGCAAACACATGAGTGGCACTTTTGGATGAGAAAGTTCTAAGCGTTATAGGTTGCGTGCCGAGAGAGACTTTCTTCCTGTTCGTCAATTCACCAGTATTTGTGTCTAATAAGAAGTTCAAGAGATGACCATCTCCAAGAGCGCACAGCAAGTATGATATCTGAAAGAAAGTGAAAATAAAAATCAGAGCTTAAATGAGAAGAAATATCATAGAAATAAATGTGAATGCGAAGTTAAGGTTATGCCTAATAGTTGAGAAAAGAAGATTAAGGCAATCCATACCCCATCAAAAGTGCAGAGAAGAACTGAACGAGGAATTATCTCGCCTCCCAATTGTTCCTTTGTTATGAGACTCAGATCAGGAAGCGAAAATATTCTCACGCTTATATCAGTCCACATCCCAACGGCAGCAATTGGACTGGAGTTAGGATTTTCACCGATAGGATTTATGTCCAGGCATGAAATGTCATACTCAAGTTGTGCATGTTTCACTTCATTTAATATTCCATCTCCGATCTCTAAATATACTAAGTGCCCACCACCGGTAGCAACTAGGACCTGCCAAGTAGAAGGTAACATTAGCATAATGTTTGAAAGCAGTGTACCACTGATGCCAACTAATTTGTAAGAATAACCAAGACAGACGACAAAAAAAGCTATTAGCCTTAATGTATAAAAGACAAAGTATAGAAGCCCAATAGATAATTAATGAGGAGATTCTGTTGAAACAGTCTAATAGACGACTCGAAATAGCATGATTTGAACCCAACATAATTTGTGCCGTTCGTGAAGACATTCATGACATAAAAGAAAATATTGGCTACTTCAGGAACCAACCACATGAAAGGTACAACTAACCTGGGTTGCATTAGCTGTGGCAACGTTTATGGAGTACCCTGGCGGGGCAAACCATTCATTTCGCAACTCTCTTGTTACTGAACTAACCAATCTCACTGAGCTTGCAGTGACCTACATATAAATATGTTATATATAAGCAGGTAGAATGAAAAGTGGAATCTGCTTGTGTATCATAAAGGAAATAAATAAACTTCAACATGGGGAAACAAGGGAATGTCTAATTTCCATCTAATAATGCTAATGAGTAATGAGGAATAATTTTTTTGATTTTTAACAGAAAATCTCACTTGAACAAGTTGATCATGCACGGCATTCTGACAAAAGAGTGTTTGTACTTCGGAACAGAATCCTTCAATTTCAGTTTCTTCTAACTCATCCTCCATGTTCATTGCAAGAACCCGAGTTTCACTGATGAAGCTTACAACCAAAAACGTATCATATGGATCATCAGTAGATGATTGCAATGACCACATACCTTTAATACCCTGGAGTTCAACCGATGCCTATGATAGGATAAATGTCAATAAATGGATGAAATTTTCAGGATAAGATATTTCAGAAAAGCTGGTGGTTGAATGTCATAAACCTGTTCATTGATCCCAATACCATTACGAACAACACGAAGCGAACCATCCTTAAAAGCTCCCGAGCATGTTACGACCTGACCTTGTCCTTGCCTCTCAAGGTCTACCACGCAAAAGTCAACAATGGGTCCCAAATTGACATACCTCTCAAAAATTTCCACAAAAGAACCCTTCGAGTTGGGATGTAGATTCAGTTTGATAAGCTGTAAAGTAACAATTGTGTGAGTTTGTGAAAGACAAAATATCCAAGTTCATAACTAAAATACATATTTACATGAGAACACGAACCAACAAATATTGTTCAATGTGCAATAGCACTTCAATAACGACAACAACACAAGATGCTTGATAATTATCAAAATAGTCGAGTAAGGTTAAATTTTTTGCAAACCTGGGAATCACCATAACTAGAGCCCACGTAGACATAACCATTGTCTAGATATGATATCGTTGATGGTACAGAAGTTTCACCTAACAGCTCAAGTTTGAGTCCGGTGACCCTATACAACAAGGAAAAGATAAGCTTACACATGTCAATACCATGAGCTACTAGCAAATTCTTGCATAAATCATCCAATCGAGTTGATTTATTTCATATAGTCACTAACTTGTCTTTGTCATGTGTGATAACTAAAAGATGAAGAAGTCCATTATGATCACCAAGCAGATATCTAGATCCATCAGCATCAACCCTTCCGCATGCCTTTGTGATAGACTGACAAACAAGAAGGACAAAAATCAGATTCTTAAAATGATATCTGTAGCAACTATGACTAGGAGTAATCTGTGACAAAACAAAAAGGACTACCATACAAAGCCAACTTTTTGCATACCGGCTTGATGGAGATTGCTTTGAAATTACTACCATTGCAATACACTATAATTTCCTCTCCAATGATGAGAACACCACCCAGGGGTGATGGCACTGGAATTAGAATTTCAGCCCCATTGTCAAGATTGTTTTGGGCCCATGGTCCTTCCACAAAATCTTTGTCCTTTAGAATTACCTCGTATGTTTTTACATGACGAGCATCCTTGTTATCCTGAACAATTAATTAAGAAATTGTGAAAATGGTAACGTATAACCCGCTTAAAAAATTTCTATTTATTCACACAGGCAATTAAGTAAACACTGTGTTATACGCAGTTCGAGGATTTAAAAATATAATACTCATAAGTTGCATCCATTAAGTCTGATGTCGTAATGCTAAATTTGGTAAATAAAAGAAGTATCATTAAAAAAATATATAAAATAATAAAACAAGGTACCTGGTAGAGAACAACAATAGTAGGCTTTAGGCACCCAAAGAGAAACTTTACATCCAGCACTTGTAGCTCTTCAAGCCTTTAAAAGAAGGAAGAATGTGAAATTGTGAATGTTGCAAGAATGTACAGTGACCTATTGAATTAAACTAATCCATAGAAAATATAATCTCAAACAATAGAGCATGTGAGCAATGATATCACTAAAGTAAATCAGATTGCACCTCATCGAAACAACCAAGTACACTCCAAAACAAGTATTTACAATACAAAATCCACCAACAAAGTTTCACTAATTCTCAGCTACTGCAGATTACACTTATGTTAAATGCATCTTGTTCAAAGAAAAATTTATAATACCAACTCTTCCAACAAAGCTTTACAAATTCTCAGCAACTGCAGATTACCTTATGTTAAATGCTTCCTTGAGCTGACCTTTATTGTCAAATGGAATAACCTTATAACAAAAACTTAATCAGTATAGTAGCACTAGCAATCATACTAAGAAACAAGAGAAAGATACATGATGTCCCATCTCATACCTTAAACAGCCCATCATATAAATGAAGTCCTATCATTCTGCAATCAGGATCAATAATGCCAATCTGCAAATTAAGAACATGTAACTATATTCAAACACAGCAAGGGATATCATTTGGATAAAAGATACCAGCGGATTTGCATGAATACAAGATAAATATGTCATAATAAAAAAGTTAAGAGTTGTATGCAAGGATATATCTGAGAAGAATAAAAAGGTTATGAGTTTGAAATTAGACTCATCTGTACCTGACCATTATCAGTAGGACGACCTATACGATCTGAGACATCACCCATCGCTCTGATCAGAAAAAGGGCAAAAAAAGGGGAAATTAATAAGGATGTGTTAAAGGAGTGAAAAGTATGTTTTGTGCGTGTGACCATTTTTGTACCGAGTGATAACTTCTGATGACTCGGCATCCCATTGAAGTACACAAAACTTGTATCTTTCAGTAGCAATAAAAAGAAAATCCTGTGTTTCACCCTGAAGATATACAAGGAAGACAGTTGAGATTAAAAGCAATGGTCACAATCAACTATAAAAGTCATGAAAACGTCTTAACAAATACTCACTCGAGGACGAAAGAGCTCAAGCGTTGCAATTCTTCCGTATATTGGCACATCCAACATAGGCTAAAACAAAGTAAGAGCTCAATTAATTTTTCAAATGGCGATTGAAATGCAGAGAAAGCTGTACCTTCCTTTCAATTCTATTTTTTTTTTGATAAAAGTTTGATCTTTACACATTTGTGCATCTTTCTTCCTCATCAATTGAAAGAGCTAGAGAAAAACAGAATACCTGTAAACCCTGCTGAGTAAGGAGATGAATCTCGATACGGGTGCATTTCCTGACATTACATACCATTCAAGCAGTCAATGAAATATATAAATTGAATACGAAAGCTAAAAAACGACCCTAAACTTCAAAACCACTCAACTTATTATAAACCCTAGAAAATAGAACCAATTTGCGCAAAGAGATTATTAACAAAAATCTTACGCTATGATTAGATTAACCTCCTGGGGGCCAGTAAAATTGCCAACGCAGGAGTGAGTGACATTGGTGGGTTTGTGAGCCGTGACAACATAGTTCCAAATGCTCATCCTCCTCTACAGTCACCCCTTTTTCCTTAGAACACCAGTACGGAATTCCCCTCTCGGCTGCTTCTTGGCGGCGCTGCCTGCTTTTTCTGATTTTTTTTTTCTCTCGTAATTTAAGCGTCTACCGTCAAATGGTTCGATTTTTAACTCCGTAACAATATTCGAACCTAGCCGGTTCAATTGGACCAATTTTTGTTGTGGTTTGGTGATTTGGTCCTACAATTAAAAAGTGAAAATTTGTTGTAAAGTTATATACATAGAGAAGAAATTTTAATGTACAAGAATAACATGTGAAGAGAGAAAAGTACAGAGGATGAATATTATATTTTCATTTATTAATATTATTGTTCCTATGTATGGCATAGTTTTTGGCAAAACGTTTTCAGAGTGTTCAAGCTGAAGTCAATGAACTGTTCTTTCGAAGATTGGAACACGGATGCTGTGCAGAACTGAAGAATATAAGTTTCCTAATTGGAAATTTCCAAATATCGAAGATATAAAGATCAGAGTCGGTTGCATATTCAAATCAGTTAAAGATTGGATTGACTGGCAAGATATTCGAGCAATATTTTATGAAGCCAAGATTATGAAGAAGATACTCGAAGGATATTCAAGTTCAAAGAGATTTAGAAGCTTGGGAATATTTAGGAAATATTTCCTAAATATTCGAGATAGAGTATCTCAACTGATTAGGAACCAACCGTGTACTATAAATACATGGCTAGGGTTTCCTACTCGGCAATTCGCTTGTTGGAGAAAAATATACACGAGTGATCTTGAGAAGAGGAGGAGGAGGAGCGACGACCGGCTGATCTTTTCACACCGAAAAATCAACGGCGCTGAGACAGTCTATTCAGTGTGCTGATCAGACTGTTCCGATTGAACAACCCGCTGCACACACACAGTTACCAACACACGCATTCGGGAGAAGACGTCTGAGCTTCGAGAGAAGTTCAAGTAAATGCGGGAGGGAGTCTCAAACTCATGGGATCGAGGGGGAGTAGAGATCGCAAATCCAAAAGAAGAAGTGTTAGAGTTAAGCGATTACATTCGGGAGATTGTAAGTGTAAGACCATCTATAGCTCTAAACTTTTTAATAAAGATTTGCTACCCTTTAGGGCGTGGGAAGCCCCCCAGAGTAGGCTGGTTGCCGAACTGTGTATTACATCGTGTGTGCCTGCATTGCTCTGTCTCAGTTACTGGTTGGATAAGTGTTCAAGTCTTAGATCGAACACCACCTGGATCTCGTCTTGAACAAGACAACAGTATTTCAATTGGTATCAGAGCAGACACTCAATATACAAAGTGTGATCTGGTGACTGTTCAAGATGAGTTTGAAGGAAGGACAGAGCACTAACCAACCACCGCTGCTTGAAGGGCCGAACTACGGCTACTGGAAGTCTAAGATGAAGGCCTTTCTGAAATCCCTAGATGAAAAGGCTTGGAGAGTTGTCCTGGTTGGACGGACGCAGCCTGTGATGGCTAATCCTGAAGGAGTGATGGTGCCGAAACCTAAAGTACTGTGGACTGGCGCAGATGAAAAGGCTGTTGCAGGGATCTCAAAGGCCATGAATGCAATATTCTCTGGAGTGGACGAGAATGTGTTCAAACTGATTGCTAATTGTGAAATTTCTAAGGAGGCATGGGATATTCTCAGGACAGCCTATGAGGGTACAGACAAAGTAAGAAACTCATGAATGCAGATGGTCACAATGAAATTCGAGGATCTGAAGATGAAGGAAGAAGAAACCATCCCTGAGTTCAATGCAAGAGTTCTAGACCTCTCTTACGAGGCTGTCGCATTAGGAAAACTCATCGAGGAGGAAAGGATGGCTAGCAACGTCCTAAGATCGCTACCTCAAAGGTTTGCGTTGATAGTAACCGCAATAGAAGAAATGCATGATATCTCCAAACTGAAGCTGGAAGATCTCATGGGATCGCTGAGAACATACGAGACGTATCAACTTTAAAATGCTCGACCAAGAGAAGGCAAGGGAGCTGCTCTGAAAGCCGACGTGTCTGAAGACAAATATGAGTCTGGGTGCTCGACTGAACAGCTAGCAATGATGGCCTAGAATTTTGGCAGAATGGTGAGAAAGATCAACAGATAAGGTTCGGCACAAGGCCAATCATCTTCGATGAATTTTCAAAACTGGAGAAAGGAAAAGGAAAGGCTGGTGAAAACAAGCAGGAGCACGCTAGCGAAAAAGGTACGGAAATACAGTGTCGAGAACGCAGAGGCTATGGTCACATTCAAACTGAATGTGCCAACACTCTCAAGAAGAAGAGAGTGCTTGCTGCCAACCTGAATGACAGTGACTCTGACGATGAGGAAGAGGAGGATGAGACTACCAACTTTGTTACATTCATCGCCACTATTGAAGACTACAGTGAGACAAGTGAAAGTCAGTACTCTAGTGCACTGTCTGAATAGCATGCTGAAGACACATTAAGCAGTGACGATGAAGAACTTACACATGAGACCTTGGCCAAAACGTACAAGGATCTGTATGAGAAGTGGCTGATGGTGATTGATCTGAACAAGAAACGTACAGAAACAATGACCAACCTGACAAAAGAAAAAGACAAAATATGGCAGGAAGTTGAGGTTTTGGTTGCTCAGAAGGTCAAACTCCAAGAAGAAGTCACTACTCTGAAGCACCAGATGATTGAAATGAATCATGAACGGTCATCTCTGCTTACACAGAAATGGGAACTCCTAGGCGATGTATCATCACTAAAAATTGAGATGGAGAAAAACAAAAAGATGCACCCCAGAGGCATAGTGGAGTTGCGAAAGAAAAATGCTGACTTGAGCAGCAAAGAGGTTCATCTCCTGAACACAGTAGAAGCCTTGGAGTTACAATTAGAAATGAAGAGAGATAGTCATGCTACCACTATAGAGGAATTGAGCAAGTTCAAAAGATCGGTGAAAATGCTGAACTCAGGCTCAAAGAATTTGGAGGCCATACTAAAATCTCAAAGAGTCGAAGACGGACACATAGGCCTCGGCTTCACTGGTGAAAGCAGTTCAGGCAAGACAACTTTTGTAAAAGCAGAATCGATGCTGGCACAGAAGCCTGGATAGAAGATGACTCTGAACCCTGAAAAGTCTTCTGGCATTCGAAGGAAGAAACTGGCTATGGCTACCCGAGTCAAACCTGGTGCTGAATGGAGGAGAGATACTCGTACATGTTGGTACTGCTACCAGATGGGGCACATCAAACCAAGGTGCCGACTATTTATAGCTGAGCGAAAGGTGATGGAACCCAGAGTCACCCCTCGGATGAGACAAGTCTGGAGGCCAAAAACAGGGGAGGAAGTATGCCTAGTGGCCTTTAGCTCATCCAGTCATAAGAAGAAGGACCGTTGGTACTTCGACAGTGGATGCTCGACTCATATGACAGGTAACCCTAATTACCTCATACATGTTAGATGTGTTAAGAATCGCCAGTTTGTTACGTTTGGAGATGGAGGAAAGGGCCAGGTGATCGGCTGTGGGACATTGAAGGTTCCGGATCTACCTGAGCTTGAGGATATCCTTCTGGTAAATGGGTTGAAAGTGAATCTGATTAGCATCAATCAATTATGTGATGGAGGACATCATGTGAATTTCACTCATGACTCATGTCGAGTACTGGGCAAGAATGGAGACACGCTGATAGAAGGAAGCAGGTCAACAAATAACTGCTACCTGTTAGGCACTGATGGAACAGTAGCTGCCACTGCTTGTCTGATAAGCCAAACTGATGAGATGGATTTGTGGCACAGACGGTTGGGGCATCTAAATCTCAAAACTCTGAAGAAGATATCCATAGAGGGACTCATTCGAGGAATGCCCACAGTTAGAGAAGACCTGGATGTTGTATGTGGAGAGTGTCAGATTGGAAAGCAGACAAAGACCCCTCATCCGAAGACCACTCGGATCAATACCAGTAGACCATTGGAACTGGTGCATATGGACTTGATGGGACCAATGCAAGTTGAGAGTTACGGAGGCAAGAAGTATGTTCTGGTGTGTGTGTGGATGACTATACTCGATTCACCTGGACCAGATATCTCCGTGACAAGTCTGAAGCCACTCAAAGGTTCATAGAACTGACTACCCTTCTTTAGAGGGCACGATAGGACAAAGGAGAGCACGTGGTGGCTATAAGAAGCAATCATGGTAAAGAATTTAAAAACAACACACTGGCACCCTACTGTGCTGAATATGGAATAGCTCATCAGTTCGCATCTCCTATCACTCCACAACAAAAATGTGTGATAGAACGCAAGAATCGCACAATACAGGAGATGGACAGGGTAATGCTACATGCCAAGAAAGTCCCACTCAAGTTCTGGTCTGAAGCAATGAATACAGCTTGCCACATCATCAACTGAGTTACGGTCCGCACTAACACGGACAAAACCTGCTATGAGCTATAGAAAGGAAAGAAGCCAACTATAAAATACTTCCACATCTTTGGGAGCGAGTGCTTCTGAATGATCGAGAGTACAGACAGAAGCTTGACCCGAAGAGTGACGAAGGGATCTTCCTTGGGTATTCCCCGGATAGTCGAGCCTACCAGGTGTTCAACAAACACAGTGGCAAAGTTATAGAATCTATTAATGTAAAGGTAAAGGATGAAGTTACCGTTAAACAAGTATCAAAAGATGATGAAGATAGCAGTGGAACATCGTCTGAAACACCTACTCTAACCCAGACTACAGAAGATGGAGTTCCAGGGGGAGTGCCAGCTGAGGACAAGAACACTTCAGACTCTTCCTCAGACGCAGACGAAGACACAAACGCACTAGCTTTGATGCGTGACACTGCGCCAGCATTGCAACCATCTAGGAGGATTGCCAAGAATCATCCAATCAATGAAGTTATTGGAGAACCATCTGAAGGGATGAAGACTCGAGGGATGGAGATTAACTATCGAGAATTGGTAGCCTTCTCATGATTTCTATCTACCATAGAGCCGAAGAATGTCAAAGAGGCACTTCTTGATGAGTACTGGGTGATGGAAATACAGGAAGAGCTGGGAGAGTTCACAAGAAATGATGTTTGGGATCTTGTTTCGTGACCAGAAGGTGTGAACGTCATCGAAACAAAGTGGATCTTCAAGAACAAGTTTGATGAGAAGGGCAACATCACGAGACACAAAGCCAGATTGGTGGAACAAGGTTACACTCAGATATAAGTTATCGATTTTGATGTGACCTTTACCCCTATAGCAAGACTGGAGGCCATCAGACTACTTGTTGCTATGGCCTGTCATTTGAAGTTTTGACTATTCCGGATGGATGTGAAGAGCGCGTTCCTGAATGTCTTTCTGAACGAGGAAGTGTATGTCGCTCAACCTAAGGGATTTGAAGATCCACACCATCCCACTCATGTATACCGACTGAAGAAGGCATTGTATGGATTCCAACAAGCGCCCAGAGCATGGTACGAGCGTCTCACGGTGTTTCTTGTCGACCATGGCTATCTGCAAGGGGGAGTAGATAAGACACTATTCATCAAGCACACAAGGTCAGATTTTATCATTGCACAAATCTATGTTGACGATATAGTGTTGGGGTCCAATACACAGAAGCTGGTAGACCAATTTGTAGAACAGATGCAATAGGAGTTCAAGATGAGCATGGTGGGAGAGATGAACTACTTTGTTGGACTCCAAGTGAAACAAACGAATGATGGCATTTTCATCTCACAGAGCAAGTATGCCAAGAATCTGATCAATAAGTTTGACCTTGAAAAGGCTAGCCACAAAAGGACCCCAGCCGCTACGCACTTAAAGATCACCAAGGACGATGCCGGAACAAGTGTTGACCAGACATTGTATAGAAGCATTATAGGAAGTCTTCTCTACTTGACATCCAGCAGACCGGACATTGCTTATGCAGTAGGAGTATGTGCGAGATACCAGGCAAATCCGAAGGAGAGTCATCTGTTACAAGTCAAGAGGATCATCAAATACATCTGTGGAACTATTGATTTTGGCATATGACACACTAAGGATACCAACCCATTCCTAGTTGGGTACTGTGATGCAGACTGGGCAGGAAACGCTGAAGACCGGAAGAGTACATCTGGTGGTTGCTTCTTCCTAGGCAACAATTTGGTTTCCTGGTTCAGCAAGAAGCAAAATAGCATCTCCCTATCTACAGCCGAAGCGGAGTACATTGCTGCCGGGAGTTGCTGCACTCAGTTGCTTTGGATGAAGCAGATGTTGTCTGAATACGGAGTGGAACAGGAAGAGATGACACTGTACTGTGACAATATGAGCGACATCAACATATCCAAGAACCCAGTACATCACTCCAGGACGAATCACATTGACATCAAACACCACTTCATCAGAGAGCTAGTGGAGAAGAAGGTCATCACATTGAAACATGTGACAACAGACAACCAACTAGATGACATCTTCACCAAGCCGCTGGACGCCACTCAAATTGAGACACTTAGATCCTTTTTGTTTGTGTTTTGTCAACAACTAACTGTTCTAGGCGGTGGTCAGCCAAATGCAGAACGCCAGCGAATTAGTCGGGCTGGCCTATCAAAGAAGAGAGTTGGAACAGATGGTACGTGGTTGGAATTAAATATTAGAATAAAAATATTTGTAGTATTATGAGCCGTTGGAAGGAAGGCGGTGATTGGACCAAATATTCAGAAGTTTTTGGGAAGTTCAGAAGACCAAATATTTGAAACTCAAAAATTTTCAGCAGTGCCTATTCTCTCAAAGATTTCCGAAACCCTAGCCTCAAGATTCTTCCAAGCAACTGCGAATCAGGAACTATGGTGAACACACATAAGAACGCCAAGAATGTAGTCAAAGCCACGCTTGAACCAAAAAGAGAAAACAAGGAATCATCAAAAGGCATTGTTTCAGGAGTTCCGACGGCGAATCCAAAAATTGCGAAGACAATGAAACCTAAGATGGTGAAGGGGAAGAAGAAGTCTCAGAAGAACTTAATGGGGAGTGAGAAATCGAAAGAAGTACTTGAATCGGAGGAGTCGCTTGGCGCAACAGCTCCAACAAACCCTAGGATCAGAGATGAGAAACAGAAGGGAAAAGAGGCTGCTGTGCCAAAACAGAAGGAAACGACTTCAAAGATTTCAAAGGCAGACCCTAAACCAGAGATCACTGATGTCAGTATGAAGATGACAATGGAAAAACTACTCTCAGCGAAGCAGTCAATTGACAAGGTAAACCCTAATGCTCAGACTACTAGTTCATTTCCTTTGTTTAGTAGCTCTGAATCCCCTGTGAAAGTTAGTGATAAGATACATGAGAAAGTAGACCCTGTAGTGGTAGTGGTCTCAAGAGGGGTGGATAAGGGTGAATTAGACCCTAATGTTGTTGAAGGTATGAATGTTGATGAAACAAATAAGGGCGAGGTTGGTCATGGTGATGGACCCAAATTGTTGAAGGAGAAGCTTTGCGCTACTGGATTTGTTTTGCCGAAGAAGGGACTTCGTAGGAAAGTTGTGGTTCGGAGGATCGATACTCTAAGGAAGTTGGGGAGACTGATAGTCATGTCAGACTCTGAGAATGAGCGATTTGTTTAGACATCTAGCAACAGAAGTATGGTGCTAGATGAAGAGTCAGATGGAGGCTACACAGAAAAGGCTAATGAGGCGGTGGCTGTAGAGAAGGAAATTGTTGCATAACCGATTTCTGAAAAGGTTAATGAGCAAGATCAAACGCAGTCCAAAGATTCTGACTCGCAGGAAGCTGATCCATCTGAGGAGGATGAGGAACTTGGTGAGATGTTCAAGCAAATTGATGAAGTTGTACAAGACATGTAGAAGGAAGGGACTGATGATCGAGAAGGAGGAGTGGCTGAGGAGAAGTCAAAAATAGAGAAAGTCGGGGAGAAAGTATCTATTGAATCAGATGTTTAGAGGGAGATGAAACATCCAGATAGACAAGATGTGGAGATGCAGAAAGCAGATCAGGAAGAGCCTGAGGCTGATGACACACAGAAGGACGATCAAGACTCAGTACCATTGACTGAGCTCAAGAAGTCAGAAAAGAAGAAACAACACAAGAAGGTGACCATCTCCAAGCGTCCTCGACTAAGGTAACAACCAAGCAGGATGGTGGGAGCTCAGACGCAGGGGGAGTAAGCGCGTCTAAGAAGACGAAGAGAGGAGTTCCAGAACCTACCCTACAAGTGCTCCATCTGGAATTATTAAACACGGTGTGTGGTTTGCTAGTCGAGAAGCAGCAGACAAGTGGAAGGCGGTGCAGAAAAGGAAGATTATTCCTGAAAGAATTCTAGAAGAGAAGAAGCGCAAAGGAAAGGAGGTGATCTAGCTGTTAAAGGAGATGGATATGTCCTGGACTCTAACAAAGAGTAAGCCGTTCAGTGAACAGCTGGTGCGAGAAGCTATTACAAATTTGCCGAGTCAATTTGGAATTGTTGGTGATAAAGACTATAGTGTAGTCTATGTGAGAGGAAAGAAGGTTATGCTTGATCCAGAAATCATTAACATATTCTTTGCAATGGATGACCCAGCTGAGGTAGATGAAGAGGAGGATTATGATAAGATTGCTAACTACCTAACTGCTGGAACATACACATTCTGGGAAGACATCTCCATCCCAGTAGCTGACCTGACTACATTCTATTCGATGCGGTTCTTCATTGCTATAGTAAACTGAAAGCCCACTTCGCACATATTCACGGTGAGCAAAGACATGGGACAGTTGATTTATCAGATTGGGAACATAATGCGAATCAACATGGGATGAATAATGTTCCAACAGATTGCTGAACATGCTACGTCAACCAAGTCTCTTCACCAGATCTTCTTTTCCTCACTCATCTACGAGCTAATCATATATCAAAATCCAGAGCTGAAGACGGACCAGGATAGACTCTCAAGAGCACCACTAAAGTTAGGGGTTGATCACAAGTTGGTTAAGGGTCACCATGTGAACGATCTGAAGGACCCCGAGCTAAAAAGAAAGGATGTGCCTGAATCATCCAAGCGAAGGACCGTCGCTGGGGAGAGAATGTCCCGTGTTGAAAGATGAAGGTTGCTGAGCGAGCTAGAGATCATACTGGAGGCCGAGCAGGAGCAAAGGAAGAGAATCAACCGATTGGTGCGTGCCCTGAGATACCCGAGTGATGCTGAAGCGGATGAAGCTGATGAAGGAGACAGTGAGAATGATGAAGACTCCTCCACCTGAAGGTTACATGCTAAAAACTTTGATTCGGCCCTGACTTTTGAACATTGCTCTTGTCGTACTGTTTGAGGTCTGTTTTTGGTTTCTTTATGTTTGAACTCTTGTTTAAAACCCTCCTTGCCGATTTTGTGGCAAAAGGGGGACTAATTTGAGGTTGACGTCTGGGTAGTTAGAACTAGATGATTTGGTTTTGCCAAAAATGCCAAGGGGGAGATTGTTGTTTCTACGTATGGCATGGCTTTTGGCAAAACATCTTCAGAGTGTTCAAGCTGAAATCAAGGAGTTGTTCAACCGAAGATTGGAACACGGATGTTGCGCAGAATTGAAGAATAGAAGTTTCCTAATCTGGAAATTTCCAAATATCGAAGATATAAAGATCAGAATCGGTTACTTATTCAAATCAATTAAAGATTGGATTGGCTGGCAAGATATTTGAGCAATATTTTCTGAAGCCATGATTATCAAGAAGATACTCGAAGGATATTCAAGTTCAAAGTGATTTAGAAGCTTGGGAATATTTAGGAAATGTTTCCTAAATATTCGAGATAGAGTATCTCAACCGATTAGGAACCCGCCGTGTACTATAAATAAAGAGCTAGGGTTTCCTACTCGGTAATTTGCTTGTTGGAGAAAAATATACACGAGTGATCTTGATAAGAGGAGGATGAGGAGCGACGGCCGACTAATCTTTCCACACCGGAAAATCAACGGCGCTGAGACAGTTTGTTCAGTGTGCTGATCAGACTGTTCTGATTGAATAACCCGCTGCACACACACTGTTACCAACACACGCATTCGGGAGAAGGTGTCTGAGCTTTGGAAGAAGTTCAAGCAAGTTCGGGAGGGAGTCTCTAACTCAGGGGATCGAGGGGGAGCCGAGATCGCAAGTCCAAAAGAGGAAGTGTTAGAGGCTAGGCGATTACATTCGAGAGATTATAAGTGTAAGACCATATGTAGCTCTAAACTTTTTAATAAAGATTTGCTACCATTTAGGGCATGGGAAGCCCACCAGGGTAGGCTGGTTTCCGAACTGGGTATTACATCGTGTGTGCGTGCATTGTCTGTCTCAGTTAACAGTTGGATAAGTGTTCAAATCTTAGGTCGATCACCACCTGGATCTCGTCTTGAACAAGACAATAGTATTTCAATTATTCTTTACAAATAATTGTACAGGCACACACCAAAAGACTAGCAATCAATGTAGGAGATTAAAGTTAAGAATTTATGGGTACATGAAAGGCTAAGGGACATTGACACAAGAAAGGTTAAAAGCCATACAGTTATAATATCAATATTCATAACACTCCCTCTTTATATACATATTATGCTTCATTAAAACCTTTGAGTAAAATAAGCCTATATTAGTTGTTCCTCGAAGATATCTTAAATTTGCTTAATGCCAGTCTAATTTCTTCGAGTTGGAGAAGAATTGATTGAAAATGCAATATTGGGTCGTGTACATAACCCATTAGTGCTCTAATGGAACTAAGATATGACACTTTAGGACCAAGTAGTTCTTCATCCTTTTCTCGAGGACGAAATGGATCTTTTGCTCATTAAGTGATCGAACAACCATAGGCAAACTCACAGGATATGATTTATCCTTATTAAATCATTTGAGGATCCTTTCAGTATATGAGGATTGATGATCAAAAATGTCCTTTGATAAATGCTCAATTTTTAGGCCAAGACAGAATTTTATTTTTCCCAAATCTTTCATTTCGAATTCACTTTTTTAATATGCAATTGTTTCAGTAAGTTCATCAGGGGTCCAAATGATATTTAAATCATCAACATAAACCGCAATAATAGAAAATCCGCTTTTGTCCTTATGATAAAACACATGGGCAAATTGCGTTGTTGATGTACCCATCTTTCAAAAGATATTCACTTCGACGATTGTACCATGTATCCGCTCTTTGTAGCTGCATTGAGTACATTTCCCTTGGTTTTGAGCTACACGCTTCAGGTAAATGTCATTATCAATTGACCTATATAAATAGGTTGTCACGTCATCCATTAAATTCATTTGCAGTCCTTCTAAGCCTGACAAACGCAATAAAAATCTGAATGTTATCACATCCATGACCGGTCAATGTCTAGTCTTTGCGAGAAGCCTTGTGCTAAAAGTCGTGCTTTATATCTTACGACTTAATTTTTCTTATTTTGTTTACGTCTCGGGTGTTAGGGAAATTTTGCCAAAGACTTGGTGTTTTTCAAGTGAATTTAATTCTCCCTAGATGGCACTTTCCCACACTACTACAGACAGGACTTTATGCAACGGTTCATATTTATCATTATGCAATGGTTTGACGTTTAGGCAACGGTTTGTCTGAAAACCGTTGCATAAGTGTAAGAATATAATATGTGTTGTGTGTTCTCTTATTTTTTTGGTTCCAAATCCATGTTATAGCTAGCTAAGTTTGTTCTAAATCCACGTTCTAGCTACATTTGTTCTAAATCCATGTTCTAAGTTTGTTCTAAATCTAATTTTTGTATATATATTCATCGTCTTCTTATTTGTTCTAGGTTTTTCCTAATGGGACACAAGCATATGAGTTGGGAAAGGTACAAGACGTGCGAGATGAGATCGCCGCCTCCTTGTACAACTACTTGTTTGAACATAGTGTTTACATGTGAATTGTTTATGTGAAGTTGTATAAATCGGTGTATGAATGGTTGTACATAATGACTTGTATGTATGGTTGTATTTTGAGTGAAATGAAAGTATTTTCATGTTTGGAAATGTGTAACAGCAGGGTATTAAATTTTGTTTAGAATTTGTATTCAATTTTTCAGGCAGATTTGAGCTAAAACAGCTAAAATCTATCCATTTTTTTTCATATGTTACGCAACGGTTGTTGTTTGAACCGTTGCATAAGGGTATGATCTTATGCAACAGTTTGTTGTTAGAACCGTTGCATAAGGGTATGATCTTATGCAACGGTTTATATTGAACCGTTGCATAATGTCATGACATTATGCAACGGTAGCTTATGCAAGGGATGAGGAACCGTTACATAATGGTCCTCAGAATCGTTGCATAAAGTCCTGTCTGTAGTAGTGCCATTTGGCCAATCATTTCTTCTTTGGCATTCATTAACCGATCTTAGCTCATGATCCTCATTTCCTCGGTAATATCTAGAGCCATAAAATAGGCAAATATATATTATCCACTATAATTTCGTTTCTATTCCACCTTTTTCCTGAAAATGACATAATTGATCAAACTTTCTTCATTGTCATCATTTTCAGGTATCTCATTATCTTTTGAAGATGTTTCTTCATGTATCACATCTTATTATTTTGGAATAGTGGTTGATGCATTAATACGGTAACTTAAACCTTTCTTTTTCTAGGATTTTTATCCTTGGACCCAAGTGGTCTACAACGCTTCTATCGTGTTTTAGACTCACTTAATTGTTTACTTACAGTATCTTCATCAGGAAGATAGATTTTGCAAGGAGCATTGACATCTGGTATATGTGACTTTGTCACTGTCTTAACATTCGTAAATGCATCTGCCAATGTGTATGTGACCCTTTGCAAGTGAATAATCTTTTAACTTATAGTTCACATTGATTTGTACGAGGATCATAATGAGACAATGACTCTGCATTCCAAGATATCTCATCTTTTTTCAAACTTTAATTTATCTCCCCCTAATACATGGAAATTTGTCTCATCAAACTGACTGTCGGTAAATCGTTCCTTAAATATGTCACAGGCCATAGGTTCCAAAAATTAATTAATTGATGGAGATTCAAATCGATGTAAATCCCCAATCTTTGTTAGGGTCCCATTTAGTACGTTGGGGCGGAGATATTGGAACATAAACTGCACACCCAAAAAAATTTAAATGAGAGATATTTAGTTCTTGGCCACTAACGAGTTGTAAAGGGAAATATTTATTATTTGCAGTTGGGCTTATACGAATTAGTGATGCATGATGCAAAATTAAGTATCCCCAAGCAGAACTTGGCAATTTTGATTGCATAAGTGAGAGTCTAGCTACCAATTTAGGCTATTGATAAAATATTTTGCTAGACCATTTTGAGTATGAACATGAGCAACCGGATGTTTAATTATTTTTTCAGTTGACATAAAATAGTCATTAACAGACTGGGATGTAAATTCTCCCGCATTTTCCATGTGGATTTTCTTAATTGTATGATCTGGATATTGTGCTCGTAATCGAATAATTTGAGCAATCAATCTTACAAATGACATATACGAGTAGATAATAACAAACAAGCGACCAACTGGTCGATGCATCAATAAGTACCATAAAGTACTGAAATGGTCCACTCGATGAGGAAATAGGTCCACATATATCTCCTTGAATCCGTTCTAAAAGTATTGGACGATCAGTCTCAACTTTCACTTAAGATGGTCTTGTAATTAGTTTTCCATGAAAATAAGCAACACATGAGAGAAGAGAAGGATGACAACAATGACACTACTGAACAACTCGCTATGATGGCACAGAACTTTGGCAGACTTGTGAGAAAGCTGAACAGGCGTGGACCAAACCAAGGGCATCAATCCTCGTCTAATTCTCAGAGTTGGAAGAAGGGAAGCTTCCAAAGAAAGAGCAGGACTGGGGAGAACAAACAAGAGTCCACATCTCATAAAGACAAAGAAATTCAATGCAGAGAATTCAAATGATTTGGTCACATCTTAGCTGAATATGCAAATACCCTCAAGAAGACAAAGGCCTACATTGCTAATCTAAGTGACAGTGAATCAGAGGATGATTAAAAGGAGGATGAGTCAAACAACTTTGTTGCACTCGTCAGTATTATTAAAGAAGAGAGTGAGAAAAGCGACAGCCAGTATTCCATTGCAAAGTAAGAACACCCAACAGAGGACTCCTCCAGCAGTGATGGTGAAAAGATCACTTATGATTGCCTAGCTGAGACATATAAGCAACTCTATGAGAAGTGGCTTATGTTGATCAATGTGAGCAAAAGGCTAAATGAAACGGTGACGGAGCTAAATGAAGAGAAGGAGAAACTTTGGGAGGATGTTAATATCCTAGTAACTCAGAAAGTAGAACACCGGGAAGAAATCATGGCTTTGAAGCTTCAGATGAAAAAAATCAAGGAGGAACATACAACGATGCTTGCCTAGAAGGTGGAACTCCTTGGCACTGTGTCATCGTTGAAAGTGCAGATGGAAAAAGATAGAGACATGCGTCCCAAAGGCATGGAGGAGCTGAAAAAGAATTTTGCCGCTGTGAACCGAAGAGAGATACATCTTTTGAAAAAGGTTGAATCACTGGAGTTACAAGTTGAGGCAGAGAAAGAAAACCATGCAGCATTGGATGAGTTGAACCAGTTCAAGAGATCGGTGAAGATCTTAAACTCAGGTTCAAAGAATCTGGATGATATAATGAAGTCTGACGTGCGTCGTCTGACGCGTCAAATTTAATATTTATAATCTCCTGCTATAAACTAGTTAGTGGCAAGCAGGGTCAAACCCAAGGGAACTGGTTGTTGAATTTGTTACTGAAAACAATTAAAAGGGGGTTATGTGAGCAAGTATTGTAAAAGCACAAGAGAAAATAGGAAAAGAATTCAATCAGAGAGAGTATTCAGCTTAGGGTTTCTATTGTGACATGTTTAGCATCGACTGCTAAATAGCTAATTTCATGTTTCTAAGTGTGGTTGTTCCAACAAAGGTAACAACCCAAGTATCCCGACAAAGGTGATACGCCACAATCTAACCCGACAAAGGTGTTAGACTTCTAGTTCTTTCCTAAACTTAATAATCCGACAAAGGTATTATTTAGCCTAGGTGTTACGATCTACCTTTACGATAAAGTTTCCAGTAGATATTAACGGTAAGAATTAATTGCTCAATTAAGCTTTGCGACAAAGCTTCCACTTAATCTAACAAGTTAATTCATGTGATGAAGCAAGAACTAGTAAAACATAAAATAGCATTAAGAACGAAGTCTCAAAACATGTGTCACAATGAACGAAACCCTAAACTGAATTAAAGAGTTAGCTACACATGATCATGCAAAAACACATAATGAAAGTAGAAAATCCTTCTCTCACGTCGAAAGCTTCGTCTTCTCCAGAGCCATCTAGGTCATCGTAGAATATCAGATACTGAAAACCCTAGCCCAAAGATAGGGTGTCCGAGTCTATTTTTGGGCTCAATTTCCAAGTTTCGGGCTTGCTGACATCATCAAACGCATTGTTGATGTCATCACCTCGTCGACTGGGTGCGTTCGTAGGAAACATTAGAACCGCGTTCATCCTTCACATTAACTTTAATGTTAATGTCTCTTCCGGACGCGATCCACACTGATTCTGGTTCTTCTTTCTGCGTGCCAGTTCCGACTTTGACTCTAGATTTGACCTTCTATATGACCTCGGATGCTCTCGGTGTGAACTAGAGAGTTGTAGGGCATCGAGTCAGCTACGCAACGCCATGTAGCTCATATTTTTTATGATCAACGGTCCATTCCCAACACTCCTTCGAGCGTCAAAAGGTCTGATCTGCCATTGTGATGTTTTCGGCACAAAACGCCATCTTTTATGCATGTTTCCTCCTAAAGCTTCCGAAACACCTGAAATGCAAAACAACACTAAGAAATAACTGTTCGCATAATAAAGTGTTGAAATAGATGGGATTAGTTGACTCGACGAGTCATATAAAAACGACTCATCAAACCACCCCACACTTAAACTTGTTCGTCCCGAACAAGAACTAAGTCATAGAAGGAAAATAAATGCAACACCACAATTTCTTCGACGTCCTAGATAATGCTACATGAATATGAGTTGCTAGTCTAGACTCGTGATGGACAATAATTATACGAATCATAAACACAGTTAAACCCACCAAATTAGACTGTTTGTCTATTTAACTTTTGCTTGTTAGTTCTGATATTTATCTACAGGGTATTTTGGAGTCTAGAGAGAATACAGGCTAAGGAGGAGTTTTTAAGCTGAAAATATATTACGAGTCATTCCAAGGTCACGACCAGATGCCGACTGAAGAAATCTCAAGATCCTGACATGGAATCACTCAAAACAAGTCCAACCGAAGGGCAACCAGAGTCAGACCGGAGCTGAAAGGACCAATGGCTTTTGGGGAAAAGATCACAAAGCTCACACTCACCCCTCCTCCTCCTCCTCACATGGGCGGCTAAATTGGAGGGGAGGCTCCTCCTCACATGGGCGGCTCCCCCCGCACAACCTCCTCTCCCCTTCCTCCACATGGGGCGGCTAAGGGAGGCTCCTCCTCACATGGGGTGGCAGCTTTGCTCTCCTCCATGGGTTGTTTGCCATGTGTCTTCACTTCCTCCACAAGTTACTCCTCCCTTAGCCTATAAATACCATGCTCCCTTCACTTGTAAAATCATCCCATCCACAATCCCATCTTCATTACAAACACTTCACTTATCTCTCTAGACTTTTGGGCACTTTTGTACGCTTTTGTTTGAAATCTATAATACTCCTGTTGGTTCTTGAGTATTATAGAAGTTTTAGAGAATACTTCTGTTGGTTCTTGAGTATTCTAGTAGTTTTTGAGAATACTCCTGTTGGTTCTTGAGTATTCTCCTTTACTTACTGTCTTTCAAAAACCCTCGAGTACTTAGCTATGGTATCCACCTCTATGGATATTCGTAGCTAAACTCTTCATTCGGTTGAAGGGGTGTACTTGTATCATAAAATGTTTTAGGCCATATTTTAGTGCCTCTTCTTTGTATTCAAAACTTGTTTTATGTGCCATATATTAGGTTAGAACTTCCAAGGTTGAGTGGATGCTTGGAATGGCAAAGCTCTTCCGTGGGGTTCGTAAACATACTCGGATAAGTGGATGCTTGGAATGGCAAAGCTTATCTGAGGAGTTTGACCTTTCTAAAACACCATTTGGTTGGTCGGGAATGACTGGTCAAATGGATGCACACAGGCTAATATACCTTGGAATGAGGTATTAGTCTAAATAGAACAAGTGCTCTACGACCTTGGAATGGGCTAGACAGTGTGGCAAATCGAGTGCTTGGAATGGCCTTGATACACGTTTGAATACTTAGAAGGATCACTAAAGGTCAATGATAAACAGGCTATGATACAAGGCCCCCGAAACCGAATGCTTTCCTTAAATTCAAACACCACCTGCATTTACTTTCTTAGTATAAACTGCCTTATCAACTGCTCACCTCCCGGAAGACTTGCCAATCACGCAACAACCACTGTAAGTCTTCTTCCTTTTATTTTCAGTATTTACTTTTCTGTCATTTACTTTTCCGCACTAAAAACCAAAACCAACCAAAAAAACACTTACTTTTCTGCACTAAAACCTCAATCAACCTAAAACACGCTCCCTCCCTGTACGATCCCTCAAAGAACAACTTATCCCCCTAATTCCCTTGGGTTCGACCCCTACTTACCACTTGCTACCCAGTAGTAAAGTCGCGAGTAGCGGACTATAAATTTATTCTTGCCTTGGCACACGACGACTGTGCTCTGTCAAAATTGGCGCCGTTGCCGGGGATTTAATTACTTAATCGGATAAGTTCTTTGAATCGATACTCGCTTCAAAACAACCATGTCTCGCGAAGGAAGCCACGATAAGTACTATGGGGATGACAACTACCGTGCACCTACTATGGGAGAACTCAATGCCCCAGATTTTGCAATGCAGCCGTGGTGCATTTGCGAGGGCCTTGAACTAGAAAACATTGCCGTCGACATGTCTGTGGTCCACAATTTGCCAAAGTTCTCAGAAACTAATGGAGAATCAGCAATGACTCATCTCCAACGCTTACATGGCACTTGCCAAATTTTAAAGCCCAATCGAGTGAATATAGATGACTTCAAGTTGAAAGCGTTCTATTTTTCCCTCATTGACTCGGCAAGCGACGGGTTCCTTTCATTACCTTCGGGAAGCATCAGAACATGAGTTCAGATGCAAGGGAAATTCCTGGACAAATACTACCCGGCGACAAAAGCAATGCAAGTAAGAAGGCAACTACAGGACATAAGGCAGGAACCTAACGAAACCATGTACGACTACCTGGAGAAATTCAACCACCTGGAAAGAAGCTGCTGCACTCTTGGACTACCCGAGAAGCTCCTCATCGAGTACCTGATTAATGGACTAACTGAGTTAGACAAAAAGCTCCTAGACGCCTCAGCTGGAGGATCCATGATGAATCTATCGTTAAGTAGCATAAGGGATCTCATCACCAAGGTTGCTGAAAATGCTCGGTTTAGAGAGGAGCTACTCGTCAAGATGAATTCTTCCGAACAAAAAACGTATCACGAGCCGAGACATCAGTAAACTCCATGCCAGAAGAGATGAGACAAATGAAGGAAATGATGATGCAGCTCTAACAAAAGCAAACAGTTCAAGTAAGACCTTGCGAGTTTTGTGGCTCTACGGACCACAAGACTGATGCATGCCCAACTATGATCGAAGTCAACCCGGTGGAGGCCAATACAGTAGGAGGATATCAAGGATACAATGACAACAAAAAAAACAAACCAAGCCGACAGTATAATCAAGCAACCAACCCGAGCTGGCATAACAACAGCTATTCTCAAGAAGAAACACAACCAGCTGTCCCTCAACTAGCCCAGTCATTCTATCAACCGATCCACCAACAGTACAACCAGGACGCCCCACCAGCAGGCCAGTACCAAGCAAACTCGAGCAATCATCAAGGACCAAACAAGTCACTTGAGGACATGATAACGCAATTGTCAGGGACTGTGCAGCAGTTGAGCACTACTTTGCATCAAAACCAAGCCGAAACAAAGGGAGAATTATCGGACTTGAAGAAGCACATCTCCCAACTCGCTGTCTCAGTGACCGCACACGCTAATGAGTCCGGCAGACTCCTTTCACAAACCATCCAAATCATGGAAGATCTGAATGCCTTGACTCTTAGGAGTGGAAAAACGCTTGTCGGCAAACCTTTGGAGCAAGAGGAGGACAAAGACCCAAGGTTGCCCGGAGAAGAGCAAATGAGGCCCGAACCTCTCGAAACTCTAGAGGATGATGTGACCGATAAAGACGACGACATATTTGAGGAAGAGCGGGACGTAACCGAAGAAGAAGAGAATACGTCCAAGGAACAAAGGCCTGGCCCGATGCCCAGAACCGAAACCCCTAAAATCAGCGCAACACTTCCATTTTCCAGTACCGGCTCGCGTGTAAAAACAACATGTCATGGATGAAGACGTATTTGAGTTGTTCAGCAAGGTCGAAATCAACATCCCCCTATTGGAAGCCATCAAGCAAATTCCTCGGTATGCCAAGTTTTTAAAAGAACTTTGCACCAACCGGAGGAAGAGTACTAGATACGATCAAGAGCTGATGAGTAGAAACGTGTCGGCCGTCATACAACGAAAAGTGCCCCCCAAATGTGGAGATCCAGGAACTTACACCATTCCATGCACAATTGGCAACATCAGGATCGAGAATTGCATGCTAGACCTTGGAGCATCAATCAATGTTCTTCCCTTCTCTATCTACTCATGTCTTAAGATTGGACCGCTCAAACCCACCGGTCTCACTATTCAACTAGCAGATCGGACATGCAAACAGCCCGAGGGCAAAATAGAAGACGTCCTGGTTCAAGTAGGCAAATTAGTGTTTCCAGCAGACTTCTACGTCTTAAAGATGGAAAATGGCAGACCTACAGATCATGCACCCATTCTTCTCGGCCGTCCATTTCTCAAAACATCAAAAATGAAGATAGACCGTGGAAGTGGAATGCTCTCAATGGAAGTAGAAGGAGAAGTCTTCAGCTTTGACATATTCCGAGCAATGAAGCACCCTATGGAATTCGAGGAAGTACACGCTTTCGATGCTTTGGACGACTTGGTCCAAGAAATTCAACCAAAACTAAGAGCAGATCCCTTAGAAGCCATACTCAACGGAACCGAAGGCTCATATGAATTAACCGAAGACTTACATGAAACGGTGGCCCACTTAACAATCTCGGAGCCTCTTACACCAGAATATGAAGTCAACGAGGTAAAATTATTCAAATCAAATACTTTTCTGCCCTCGGTGATGCAAGCCCCCAAAATAGAATTGAAGCCCCTGCCTGGACATCTGAAGTACGCCTTCCTAGGGGATAATGACACACTCCCAGTAATCATCAACAGTGGCTTGGAAGCAGGCCAGGAACAATGTTTGATAAAAGTTCTGAAGCAACACAAGTTGGCTATTGGATGGACTCTGGCCGACTTGAGGGGAGTCAGCCCGGCCGTATGCATGCACCGTATTCTACTTGAGGATGGAGCAAAGCCATCAAGAGAGCCTCAACGACGACTCAACCCAATCATGATGGAGATCGTCCAAAAGGAAATACAAAAGCTACTAGATGCGGACGCTATCTATCCCATATCAGATAGTCAATGGGTGAGTCCTGTCCACGTGGTGCCAAAGAAAAGTGGGATCACAGTCGAGGAAGATGCCGAAGGAAAAATGGTAACAACAAGGATCAAGAACGGCTGGAGAATGTGCATCGACTACAGGAAATTAAACGCCGTCACAAGGAAAGACCATTTCCCCCTGCCATTCATCGATCAAATGCTAGACCGACTGGCAGGCAAGCCATATTTCTGCTTCTTGGACGGGTTCTCAGTATACAACCAGATCCCCATAGCACCTGAGGACCAAGAGAAGACTACATTCACCTGCCCATTCGGTACATTCGCCTTCAGAAGAATGTCGTTCGGCCTATGCAATGCCCCGGGAACTTTCCAAAGGGTAGTAACCAGCATCTTTTCAGACATGATCGGGGAATTCATTGAAGTCTTCATGGACGACTTCACCATCTATGGCAATACATTCGACGCTTGCCTAGATAACTTGAGCACGGTTCTGGCACGATGTGTCTCAATGAACCTCGTGATCAATTATGAGAAATGCCACTTCATGGTAACTCATGGAGTAGTCTTAGGGCACGTCGTCTCACAAGAAGGCATAGAGGTGGATAAATCTAAAATAGACCTGATCATGACTCTACCATACCCCTCCACTGTCCGAGACATCCAATCCTTCCTTGGGCATGCGGGATTCTACCGACGATTCATCAAGGACTTCTCCAAAAAGGCGTTGCCTCTATCCACTCTTCTCCAAAAAGAAGTTCCTTTTGAATTCACCAATGCATGCAAGGAAGCCTTTGATGAGCTCAAAAAGGCCCTCACTAGCACACCCGTCATCCAAACTCCGGATTGGAAAAACCCATTTGAGATCATGTGCGATGCAAGCGACTTTGCTGTGGGAGCAGTTCTCGGCCAAAAGATTGACAAGAAAGTGGGTGTGATCTACTACGCCTCACGAACCCTTGATCCTGCCCAATGGAACTACTCCACCACCGAGAAGGAACTCCTGGCAGTAGTATTTGCTCTGGAAAAATTTAGATCATATTTGCTTGGAGCAAAAGTGATAGTTTATTCTGACCATGCTGCCATCCGTTACCTAATGAAGAAAAAGGAGGCCAAGCCAAGGCTCATTCAGTGGATCTTGCTACTGCAAGAATTCGATGTGGAGATAAGGGACAAAAAGGGGATTGAGAATACTGTGGCAGACCATCTAAGCAGGATTGTCCGAGAGGAAGAAGAAGGGCACATAACCGAGTCATTTCCGGACGAGCACCTATACGCCATCTCAACCAAGGTGCCATGGTATGCCTCAATCGTCAACTACCTTGTAGGAGGTACATTTCCTCCCTCTTTTACTAAAGCACAATGCATGAAACTTAGACATGATGTTAAACAATACTTATGGGATGATCCTTATTTATGGAAAATAGGAGCAGATCAAATACTTAGGAGATGCATCCCCGATAATGAAATAGCTTCTGTTATTAGCTTTTGCCATGAGTTTGCATGTGGAGGACACTTCGGGCCTAGGAGAACTGCTAGAAAAACCTTAGATAGCGGCTTTTTCTGGCTAAGTATATTTAGAGATGACTATAAAAAGTGTAAAAAATGCGACAAGTGACAAAGAGTAGGAAATGTGTCAGCTAGAAGTGAAATGCCTCAAGTACCCATATTAGTCAACGATGTTTTTGACATTTGGGGTCTTGATTTTATGGGACCATTTCCAGTTTCATGCGGTTATACTTACATTTTAGTTGCTGTAGTTTATGTGTCAAAATGGGTAGAAGCCAAGGCCACAAGGTGCGACGATGCAAAGACTGTCATAGAATTTTTGCGCACTAACCTGTTTTATAGGTACGGGGTACCCAAGGCCATAATAAGCGACCAAGGAACTCATTTCTGCAACCGCATGATGACTGCTACCTTAAAACGCTACCATGTCCACCACCGGACATCCACGGCATATCACCCCCAATCCAATGGTCAAGCGGAGATATCAAACCGCGAAATCAAAGGAATTTTAGAAAAAATGGTAAAGCCGGGCAGGAAAGATTGGAGTCAGAGGCTAGATGAAGCTCTTTGGGCTTATCGGACGGCATACAAGACGCCAATTGGAACCTCCCCCTTTCGGCTTGTTTATGGGAAGACATGCCACCTTCCGGTGGAATTAGAACATAAAGCCTATTGGGCGCTCAAGCATTGCAATCCAGATTTAAAAGCTGCAGGACTGGATAGGAAGCTTAATCTGTGTGAGCTTGAGGAATTGCGGCTTGAGGCCTATGAAGGGCAAACGGACTACAAAGCGCGGACCAAATTGTATCATGACAAATTCATCCTCCGACGCTCATTTGAGGAGGGACAACAAGTGCTGGTCTTTTCCTCGCGACTGAAATTGATGCCCGGGAAGCTTAAATCTAGATGGACCGGCCCTTTCACGATAACTAAGGTATTCAACCATGGGGCAATTGAGTTAGAAAGTCCAAACGATGGAAGAAGATTCACTGTAAATGGGCAGCGAGTCAAACATTACCATAGCGAGGTCAACTTGATAACACAGAAATATGACCTGAGCCACCCATGGGATCCAAACCAGTGATCCAGGAATGAGGTACTGTCGAGCCAACGACGTTAAACAAAGGCACTGGTCGGGAGGTAACCCGACACCTATCTTACTTTCAGTACTTTTATTTTCTGTCATTTAGTTTTTACCAATAAATCGCTCTCACCCACTTGGTGCATAGAATGAAATGACTATTCAGGAATCGGTTATGGGTGCAACATCAAGCCAGCCAGGCCTATGCCAAGAGTTCAAGGCCCCAGCCAAACTCCCTCGATATCCAGCCTCATTCCATGTCGTTCACTCGACACCTTTAAGGGAGTTCTGTTCTTCCCTTTTCCTTAATGTCATTTCCTTCTCATAATTGTCTGCTTGCATGGCTTTTGAACTAAGTCTTGCTGAAAGGCACGCCTTCGTTCAAAAGTGTGGGGTGAGAACCACCTGTGTAAATAAACATGTTTTCTTTTTTCCTTAATTTTATCTTTTTGAAAATATGAACTTAAGAATGTGAAAAAGATAGATCATAATTCATGCATTAACCTTGTGAAAATTCAACTGTTTAAAAACTTAGAATGTAACTTCTCATTTGTCCCTTTGTGCTGAGATAAACTAGGGATGTGGAGTTGACATAAACTGCCCTAGAGAGGCTTGGCAAGCACTCGAAGGATCGAATCTAACTATATGGTTTTCGAAGTCAGTGGAGGCTGCACTTCGGGTTTTAGTGAAGATTGAAGTCATCTCCGCCATGCAGTGTTTATGCAAAAAGAAAAAAAAGGCGAGGTCGGGAATCAGACCGTCCTATCTCTAGTCAAAGTAGCCGAGAAAATAGATGAGCGACCCTCATCTTGACCCGCGCGAAACGGCAAGGATGAGAGGAGCGGGGAGGTATTTCCATATGCTCGCGGGCGATGATTGGACCTCCCAAAAAGGCTTGAGAAAATGGACTAGCAAGCCACAAAAAGGCAAAAGCTCAAAGAAGCAAATCAAGAGGCCAAAGGCCCAAAGTTGTGAAGGTTTTAACCGAACAAAAAGTGAAGTACTCAAAGAGTCAAATCAGAGGCCAAAGGCCGATTCACTACAAAAGTTGTCCCTCGCCAAAAGAAAATCAAAGACCAAACCATTGAAACCCGAACTGAATCACGTGCTAGAGAAAGCTACAAGAAAACCATATAGTACGAGACGGTCCCGAGAATGCAGTCCAGGAGCCTGAAAAGGGCTATCTCCCGAAACATCTAAAATAATTTGCATCTCAGCACGGAATTTACACGGTTTAATTTGGTAATAAGTAGTAATGCATGAATTAGGATAAATCTAGTCCCACAGTCTCACTTTCATATTTTAAAAGCTTACTTAGTGTGCCGCCCTTTAATAGCATTGTTCGGGACGAACAACTAAAAGTGTGGGGTGATCTAATGGACCATAATTATACGAATCATAAACACAGTTAAACCCACCAAATTAGACTGTTTGTCTATTTAACTTTTGCTTGTTAGTTCCGATATTTATCTACAGGGTATTTTGGAGTCTAGAGAGAATACAGGCTAAGGAGGAGTTTTTAAGCTGAAAATATATTACGAGTCATTCCAAGGTCACGACCAGATGCCGACTGAAGAAATCTCAAGATCCTGACATGGAATCACTCAAAACAAGTCCAACCGAAGGGCAACCAGAGTCAGACCGGAGCTGAAAGGACCAATGGCTTTTGGGGAAAAGATCACAAAGCTCACACTCACCCCTCCTCCTCCTCCTCACATGGGCGGCTAAATTGGAGGGGAGGCTCCTCCTCACATGGGCGGCTCCCCCCGCACAACCTCCTCTCCCCTTCCTCCACATGGGGCGGCTAAGGGAGGCTCCTCCTCACATGGGGTGGCGGCTTTGCTCTCCTCCATGGGTTGTTTGCCATGTGTCTTCACTTCCTCCACAAGTTACTCCTCCCTTAGCCTATAAATACCATGCTCCCTTCACTTGTAAAATCATCCCATCCACAATCCCATCTTCATTACAAACACTTCACTTATCTCTCTAGACTTTTGGGCACTTTTGTACGCTTTTGTTTGAAATCTATAATACTCCTGTTGGTTCTTGAGTATTATAGAAGTTTTAGAGAATACTTCTGTTGGTTCTTGAGTATTCTAGTAGTTTTTGAGAATACTCCTGTTGGTTCTTGAGTATTCTCCTTTACTTACTGTCTTTCAAAAACCCTCGAGTACTTAGCTATGGTATCCACCTCTATGGATATTCGTAGCTAAACTCTTCATTCGGTTGAAGGGGTGTACTTGTATCATAAAATGTTTTAGGCCATATTTTAGTGCCTCTTCTTTGTATTCAAAACTTGTTCTATGTGCCATATATTAGGTTAGAACTTCCAAGGTTGAGTGGATGCTTGGAATGGCAAAGCTCTTCCGTGGGGTTCGTAAACATACTCGGATAAGTGGATGCTTGGAATGGCAAAGCTTATAAGAGGAGTTTGATCTTTCTAAAACACCATTTGGTTGGTCGGGAATGACTGGTCAAATGGATGCACACAGGCTAATATACCTTGGAATGGGGTATTAGTCTAAATAGAACAAGTGCTCTACGACCTTGGAATGGGCTAGACAGTGTGGCAAATCGAGTGCTTGGAATGGCCTTGATACACGTTTGAATACTTAAAAGGATCACTAAAGGTCAATGATAAACAGGCTATGATACAAGGCCCCCAAAACCGAATGCTTTCCTTAAATTCAAACACCACCTGCATTTACTTTCTTAGTATAAACTGCCTTACCAACTGCTCACCTCCCGGAAGACTTGCCAATCACGCAACAACCACTGTAAGTCTTCTTCCTTTTATTTTCAGTATTTACTTTTCTGTCATTTACTTTTCAACACTAAAAACCAAAACCAACCAAAAAAACCCTTACTTTTCCGCACTAAAACCTCAATCAACCTAAAACACGCTCCCTCCCTGTACGATCCCTCAAAGAACAACTTATCCCCCTAATTCCCTTGGGTTCGACCTCTACTTACCACTTGCTACCCAGTAGTAAAGTTGCGAGTAGCGGACTATAAATTTATTCTTGCCTTAACACACGACGACTGTGCTCTGTCAACTCGCTTTTCTATGCTTAACTCAATCGCTACTAAAATCATCATGCTTAACATAGAATTAACTTGATACATGTTACCTTTGAGCTGAAATTCAAATCAATTCGGATGAATGGGAGATAGTCCTCTTTAGACCCATGATCTGCTTTTGCTGTTCCAAACGCTAGCTATATGGTTATATTTCATTGCTTTTTCTTGCACGTGATTCGTTCGAGCTTCAAGGTTTTTGAGTTTTTCTTTTTTTTGTTGGACACCTTTTGTAGTGACTTTCTTTGGCCTTTGGCCCTTGATGTATGAATGATGTACTTCACTTTCTGTTGTATGAAACTTCACAACATGGCTGATTTTTCTTGAGCTTTGCTCCTTTATTGTGAATTGCTTGTCCTTTTTTCTTTTTCTTTTGAGGAAGGTCCAATCGTCGCCCGCAAGCATATGGAAATACCTCCCCGCTCTTTCTCATCCTCGACCTTTTTGACGCGAGTCAAGATGGGGGCCGACCACCTATTTTCCCGGTTACTTCGGACTAGAGATAGGACGGTCTGTTTTCCCATCCTGCCTACTCAGATAAACGCTGCGGCGGCGGAGCTAACTCTGAACCATATTGTCTCGAAGTGCTAGCCTCCACGAAATCCACATAACCATATAACTCGAAATTCGGTCCTTTGAATGCTTCATCAAGTCTCTCTAGGACATTTCTATCAACTCCACATCCCTGTTTATCTCATCTCAAAAGGACACGTAGTAGGTTAAATTCACATGTAGTCACACAATTCAAATTTCACGAGAGAAACACATCTAATCAGCATCATCTGTTTCACATCATCAAAATTCAATACTGTATATCCAGGAAATAGAGAGAAATTCATACTTTCAATTTTTTTTAAAAGGGAAACGTGCTGACACAGTGCAAGTGCAAGAAAAATAAACGTGCTGACACAACATACTGACTGACTCTCCCACCCCACACTTTTGAACTAAGCCGTGTCCTCACGGTACGACTTAAATTCAAAGACACAAACAACGCAAGACATACAAACGTAGGGAAAAACAAATAAAGAATAAAAGTGAACAGGCACTCCCCTCATTGCGTCGCGTGACAGTGTAAATTTTTGTCAAACGAGTCGGTCAACGCTGGTCAATGGTCAATCACGTCCTCTTCAGACGTTACGTCCCGCGTTCGAAAGAGACGTTAACGTAATGTTAACACCGAATGCGGCCAGATAGTGTTAAGGGAGAACGCGATCCGCACTGAAATGCACCTGTTCCCTGCATGAAAAACATCTCTTTTCCCAAAAGACAATGTGAAAAACGTGACTCAAGACTCAAACAAACATAAAACGGAATAAAAACAAGAAAAATAAAAAATTTTACCGGGCTGCCTCCCTGCGAGCGCCTTTGTTTTACGTCATTGGCTTGACGGTACCTCTTTAGGGATCACAAGTTAGGATCCCATGGGCGTGTGAGGTTAAATTTTGCCTCAGCTACTCCTTCAGTCTGCCCAAAATCATCGTGTGATGGTGTGATGGTGTGCTCGTATCTGCTGTCCATCGATCAGGAGGATTCGCCTTCACGTCCTCCCTAGTTTGTGAGGACACTCTGCTCAGAGCTACTGGTCTTGCTGCACAACAAATCTCATCTGGTAGGTCAGAAGATAGGGCACCAAGATATGGTGTGTGCACGATGTCTGGTGGTTTCTTCGCGCATGGACGGTCATCATCCTCATAAATATAAAAATCTGATGTCTTGCCACCAAACGCAAGTGAGAACAAGCCTGTGTCCATGTCAATCTTAGTTTTAGTGGCAAAGAGGAATGGACGTCCAAAAATAAGGACAGGAAGATCGTCGTTTCTAGCATCTCCCATCTGCAAAACATAAAAGTCTGTAGGAACAACGAGGTCACCTACATGTAGGGTTAGATCCTCTAGCAAACCAACTGGACGAATACAAGATTTATCTCCTAACTCTACCAACAGCTTAGGAGGCTTCAATGGTCCCAATTTCAAAGAGCAATATAATGAGTAAGGCATGACATTAATAGCAGCACCTAGATCGATCAAACAGTGATGTATAAGTGTCTCACCAAAACCACAGGTGACTGTGAAGGCACCTGGGTCCTTACTCTTTTTAGGCGGTGCCTCATGACTCGCAGTAGCTGGGCGCTCCATCATTGGGTCGTTTTGCTCACGCTTCACCTCCAATCTGCCTCCTAGCTCATCCTTATCGATCATATGGCCTTTAGGAGCTATTACCTATATATAAAACGAAGGCAAAGGGTCAGATTTGGGGTGCATATCAATGTGGGTTGCGTCCGCTATAGACATTAGAGACGCGTCTGGCCTCAACATTATGGGCGCGTCTGCTTCTGACGTTAGCGTCGAGCTAATGTCTCCTTCGGACGCGATCGGCACTGACTTCGACTCGTTTTCTTCGTTTTCTGCACCCGGTTCGTCTACCACTGCCAACGTATTAATATTTCCTCTCGGGTTGGGCACTGTTGGTGATGGTAGCTTCCCCGGGTCCCTCTTCAGCTCGGAAACAGTCTGGGCTATCTAGGACATCTATTTAGTCAGCTCTTCCAAAGTTCCATCGTTCTTCACCTGATTCTGCTGTACCGTGGTAGCCAACTGCTAGGTGCTAGCTGCCAGCTCTTTCACGATGTCTTTTAAAGACTTGCTGGCACTTTGGTTACTAGGGCCTGCCTGGTTGTAGTTCTGACCTCTATGCTGGTACTGACTCTGATTGTTGTAGTTACCCTGCTGCTGACGATATGGCGGACGATAGTATTGCTGCTGAGTATGCTGGGGTGCATGGCTATTGTAATTTTGAAACTCACCCACTGCCTTGATATTGGCATGTGCATCCTCCTATAAACTAGGGCAGGCATCTGTCTTATGATTCGTTGCACCGTAAAACTCACAAGGCTTCACCTGGACCATCTGATTCATCATGAGCTTCTGCACCATCTGCTTCATCTGTTTAATCTCCTCAGTCATCTGATTCGATGGGGTCTTAGCCTTTGCAACGCTTCTGGTTCTGCTGAACTCCTCCTGCCTGCTGGCCTCTTCTCTGAATCTAGCATTATCGGCCACCTCAGCAATCATCTTTCGCACTCCAGCTGGGGACAGATTCATGATGGTTCCTCCAGCTGAGGCGTCTAGCAGCATCCTGTCGAGTGGTCTCAACCCATCCAGCAAGTATTCGATCACCAACTTCTCGGGAAGTCCTAGGTTGCAGCAGCTCTGCTCCAAGGCATTGAACTTCTCCAAATAGTCATACATCGACTCATTAGGCCCCTGCCTAAGACATTGCAGCTGTCTACGAACCTGTCCTGCCTTGGCTACTGGGTAGTATTTCTCGAGAAATTTCTTTTGCATCTGGTCCCATATCCTGATGCTGCCCAGAGGAAGAAACAAAAACCAAATCTGAGCCATGTCAGTTAAAGAAAAGTGGAAAGCTTTTAATTTAAAATTCTGCACTGACACTTCGTAAGGTCGCAGAGTCTGGCAGATGCCATGAAGGCTCTGCAGATGCTTGGTGGCTGACTCTCCTTGTCGTCCTGAGAACTTCGGCATGTAGTGCACTACCCCAGTCTTGATCTCTATCGCAGCTAATTGTGGCCCCTCGTAGATGCACCATGGCTGATTTTGAAAGTTAGGAGCAAACAACTCCCTCATTGTCGGCTCGTATGGCTCCATCTGATCATTGACAAATTCCTTGATCTCGTTGTTGTTGTCGTTATTACCAACCTGGCTACCTGCATGAGACATTGCAAACGAGTAGCGAAGCACACAAAATAACTAGATAAAAAAAATAAAATTAAAACAGAAAATTAAAAATTAAAAAAATGAAACAACTTCACCGAAGCGCAGCTCCCCGGTAACGACGCCAAAATTTGACGCGCGTCGTCTGACACGTCAAATTTAATATTTATTATCTCCTTCTATAAACTAGTTAGTGGCAAGCAGGGTCGAACCCAAGGGAACTAGTTGTTGAAGTTGTTACTGAAAACAATTAAAAGGGGGTTATGTGAGCAAGTATTGTAAAAGCACAAGAGAAAATAGGAAAAGAATTCAATCAGAGAGAGTATTCAGTTTAGGGTTTCTATTGTGACATGTTTATCATCGACTGCTAAATATCTAATTTCATGTTTCTAAGTGTGGTTGTTCCGACAAAGGTAACAACCCAAGTATCCCGACAAAGGTGATACGCCACAATCTAACCCGACAAAGGTGTTAGACTTCTAGTTCTTTCCTAAACCTAATAATCCGACAAAGGTATTATTTAACCTAGGTGTTACGATCTACCTTTACGACAAAGTTTCCAGTAGATATTAACGGTAAGAATTAATTGCTCAATTAAGCTTTGCGACAAAGCTTCCACTTAATCTAACAAGTTAATTCATATGATGAAGCAAGAACTAGTAAAACATAAAATATCATTAAGAACGAAGTCTTAAAACATGTGTCACAATGAACGAAACCCTAAACTGAATTAAAGAGTTAGCTACACATGATCATGCAAAAACACATAATGAAAGTAGAAAATCCTTCTCTCTCGTCGAAAGCTTCGTCTTCTCCAGAGCCGTCTAGGTATTCGTAGAATATCAGATACTGAAAACCCTAGCCCAAAGATCTTATTTATAGCAAAAAATAGGGTTTCCAAGTTTGTTTTTGGGCTCAATTTCAAGGTTTCGAGCTTGCTGACATCATCAAATGCGTTGCTGACATCATCACCTCGTCGACTGGGCGTTGAGCGGTGAAAGCGTTGAAAGGTATGATCTGCCATTGAGATGTTTTCGGTAAGAAACGGTCAATTCCCAGCACTCCTTCAAGCGTTGAAAGGTCTGATCTGCCATTGAGATGTTTTCGGTAAGAAACGCCGTCTTTTATGCATGTTTCGTCCTAAAGCTTCCGAAACACCTAAAATGCAAAACAACTCTAAGAAGTAACTGTTCGAATAATAAAGTGTCGAAATTGATGGAATTAGTTGACTCGACGATTCGTATAAATACGACTCATCAAAGTCCCAGATAGTTGAAGAAGGACACAGAGGTCTCGGTTTTACTAGCGGAAGCAGCTCAAGAAAAACAAATTTTGTAAAGGCTGGACAACGGAACTATCAGCGAGTGAACAGAGTCCTTTTGAAGCATCTTGTGACAAACCAGGGAAGATCAAATGGAGAGTGGAGGAAAGACACAAGAACTTACTGGTACCGTTACCAGAAGGGGCACATCAAATCAAGGTGTCGACTGTTCCAAGCTAAGCGCAATTCGATGAAATAGAGAATCACTCCACGTATGCAGCAAGTTTGGAGAGAAAAGCAAAAGAAGGAAGTGAGTTTTGTTGCTTTCAGCTCATCCAGCCACATGAGAAAAGGACAATGGTACTTTGACAGTGGATGCTCTGCACACATGACAGGTAACCCTAATCATCTTGTTCATATTAAACCATTGGATAACAGTCGGTTTGTTACGTTTGGAGATGTAGGAAAGGGCCAGATGATCGGCTATGGGACATTGAAGATACCTAAACTCGAGGACGTTCTCCGTGTGGATGGTTTGAAGGTGAATTTGATAAGTGTCAGTCAGATGTGTGACTGAGGGCATCATGTGACGTTCTCACAGAACTCATGTCGGGTAACGGACAAGAATGGTACATCTCTAGTGGAGGGAACCAGATCATCAAACAATTGCTATCTTCTGAGAACTGTTGGAGCAGTGAGTGAGACAACATGTCTAGTTAGTCACACATATGAGATGGAGCTATGGCATAGACGCTTGGGCATATAAACCTAAAGACACTAAAGAAAGTCTTTATAGAGGGTCTTATACGAGGCTTACCCAGGGTGGAAGGAGATCTGGACGTGGTTTGTGGAGAGTGCCAGATTGGAAAACAAATGAAGGCTACTCATCAGAAGACGAATCAGATCAATACCAACAGACCAATTTTTCATGCTCGAGTCTGTGGAAACGTTGTCCTTTTGATCCAAAATCAAACAGCTGACCAACCATACCTTCAACAGGTTGCGCAACCTATTTGTACTTCAATACCCCATCAAGCTGGCGAGCGCCGAGCGGTGAAAGTTTGAAACTCTCAGCTTGCAAAGAAGACGTAGAAGATGATTGGACAGCATTTGCTTGGTGAATAGCGTATTGCCCTATTGTTGATGTGATCGTGAACAACGTGTTTTTCAAGCTCTATATGTTTGGTTCTCTCGTGAAAATTGAATTCTTTATAATGTGAATAACAATCCAATTGTCCCAGTAAAGTGTGGCAGGAGTAGGTTTGGTAGCTTGCATATTAGAAAGCAGTCTTAAAAAGCTATAATACTCGGAGCATGCATAAGCAATAGCTTGATATTCTAATTTTGTGGAAGACCTGGATACTATATCATGTTTCTTGGTCTTACATGATACAAGAGAATCGCCGATAAGGATGCAGAAGTCGGTGATGGACCTTCAAGTTTTATGACAAGCAGCCCAATAAGCTTCACAATAGGCTGCTAGACTGAGTTAAGAATAAGCAAAGAAGAATATGCACTGAGCTAGGACATTCTTGATTTATCTCAGCAATCTATGCGCAACCTTAAGATGATATGATGTAGGAGCATTCATTTACTGGCTTAGGACATCCATAGGATGAGCTAAATCTGGCCATCGTCATCATATCATCATCATCATCATCATCATATGACCATCATCCTATCATCATAATCATATCACCATCATCATATCATCATTATCATCATCATCATCATCATATCACCATCAACATATCATAATCATCATATCATCATATCATCATGATATGATGATGATGATATTTCAATGATGATATGATGACATGATGATGATGATTATGATGATATGATGATGAAGATTGATTGATGATGGTGATATTATGATGATTGATGATGACGTTGTTGATGATATGATGATGATGGTGATGGTGATGATGGCGATATTATGATGATGTTGATGATATAATGATGATGATATTGATGATGATATGATGATGATGATGCGCCGACAATGATGATGATGTTGATGATGGTGGTGGTGATGATGATGATGATATGATGATGATGATGATGATGATTATGGTGGTGGTCGTGATGATCATGATGGTGGTGGTGATGATGGTGATATGATGATGTTGATATGATGTTGTTTTTTTTATAACGATATGATGTTGTTAATCATCAAAAGGATGGACGAGTCTGAGGTATGTAACCAGATTGTATAGAATTGATATTAGGTCATGGTAGCTACGTTGTTAGTAAATTACTTAGAAGGAGAGTTGATGTTAATCATCTGAAAAACTCTATGTTTAACTAATAAAAGTTGTTGATAATCTATGGATGGATGCCGTTCAACAGTATAGGTTAATTGAGATAATGATTCGTGGATGGTCGGCTTGTCTAATGTCAATTAGATTTCATTTCATACTAGATAGCATTTTTGGATTGCAAGATATTATTTGTTTGAATTGTAGTGTGAGCATGGGTGAATTTGATCTTGGAATTGGTTCTCTCATTAAATCAAACCTTCTCTAATTTCAATGTCACTTAGGAATTCATAATAACCAAACCTTTTTTCTATGGGGTAGCTGAACACATTACTTGCATACTAGTAAACGTACACGCATGTCCCTAGGATCAACCATTGGTTTTACCAAAATTTATAAATTATTTTTTACCACAACTTTCCCGAGTATTTAAAAATTCCCCAAACTTATTTCGTTAATAGTGCCAAATTAAAATTGGGGTCTCTAAAGCCTAAGCCACCATAAATTTTTTCTTTTAACATAATTTCCTTGTTAGAGCATGTGCACTAATGCCTTTTGAGGAAAATGTGCTATGTTATAAGTTTGTTTTTTCTTGGATCCTCCTCTCTCACGTGCTACTTCAGCAAGTGAGAGATGAGGTTCCAAGAAAAAACAAGCTTAAATCCTAGTGCCTCCTCCTAGCACCTCCTCCTCAAAAAGTATTGGTGCACATGCTTTCAATCTAGTGAATAGCCCTCTCCTTCCTATTTGTATTCCATAAAAAATTTATTATTGTTGCTAGTAAGTAGTTACATATATACTTAGGCATTTTAGAACATTCCATAGAGAAAATAGGAATAACATGAATAGTCCTTTTAATTAACATCTCTTTCCTGCATATGATAGCAGCTTATATTTTCAATCTCCTAATTTTCTGTCAACTATTTCCTCAATAAACTTATATCTTTCTTTTTTGTTCAATCCAACTGTTAATGGTAAGCCAAAATACTTTTTCGGCTACTTCTTTAACCCCTAATAGGCTACATGTTGTCACTCTAAGATCTTATTCAACATTAAGGCTAAAAACAACTTCAAAATTTTCAAAATTCACCTTTTGACCCGACAAACTATCATGTTTCCATAAAATTGCCTTTATCATATTAATGGAATTCATACTAACTCTTGAAAAAAGGCATACTATCATCATCATATAGTAGGTGAGAAATCACGGGTGCTTCTTGAGCAATCTTAACAACAATAATCTTGCTCTCCTTTTTTTCAATTTTATATACCTGGACAACCATTCAGCGCAAATAATAAATATGTGGATAATGGATCTTCTTGTCTTAAATCTCGACTTTGTATAATGTAATTTATCCACAAATCATTTACTTGTATCCTAAATGTTACTGTTTTCACTATTTGCATGACCAAATAGACACATTCAATATGGGAACCAAATTTTTTAAGTATGTTTTCTATAAAAAATTCACTCTACCCTATTATAGGCCTTGCTCATATCCAATTTTAGTGAGAAGTTTTTATCTCATTTCGTTTTGGTTGTCTTAATAAAATGACTAACTTTATGGGCTACTAGAACGTTATCAGTAATGAACCGCCCTTTGATAAATGCACTTTGGGGTTAAGAAATTACCTTGGAAAGCAGGTTTGAATTCTATTGGCTAGAACTTTCGAGATTACTCTCACGAGTATATTACATACATTTATATGCCTAAAATCTCCAACTCTCTCCGCCTCCTTACATTTAGGCGTCAGGGAAATTCTTGTTACATTCAATCTTGCATCTATGTATTTCCCATTCAAAAAATTGAGAACATCATTATATAGACTTCCCCCACTACCGCCCGATTTCTCAGAACGAACACTACACCATTTTACATCCTACGGGACAAAGTTTGAATCTCGTCGCAAAAAGTTCATCGCATAAAAGTGTACATGCGACTATGCTTTGACCTGTTTGTCGCCATATCTTAATTATGCGACAAAATTTAATGCGAGGCACAACACGTTGTCACATAAACCAATTAACGCGACATATGATTAAGCGACACAACATTTATGTCCCGTTATCATATAATTGCGACATAGTTTTAAGCGACACAAAATATAAGTCACGTTATATATTTCATGCGACTTACATTTAGCGACAACTGAAAGTATGTCACTTAATAAGGAAAATTAGATTGGCGAAGCAAGTGATGACATTGAACAGCCTCTTTTAGTGTCAAATTGACTCGACATTAAATAGGACGACTTACCATTTGTAGATTAAGCGACGTTTGTGTCCAAAGTATGTCAGGTAATAGTTAAAATCAGAACGGAAAACGGAGGTGCTGACATTGAAGAAACCCTTGGAGTTTGCAATTGACTCGGCATTGAATAGGGCGACCTACCGTTTGTGGATTACGCGACAATTTTATTCAACATATGTCGGGTAAACGTACATATCAAATGCAGAACACAGAACTTCAAATATACTCTGCCTTCGACTTTACCTACCTTAAACCTTTGAAATCGAACTGCAAAACACCCCATATGTTGAGAACATCCTCTGGCAGCTCCAGCAAGCGTTTCTTACTAGGTTTTGGGAAGATCTTCATATGAAAGGCTCACTTTTTTAAGGTACTTGTCATTTTTTCATTCTTCAAATTTGTGGAGTTTTAATTTGTTCAAACTTAAGTACTCTGTGTCATAGTGTTTGGGGAGGTGGATATGAGCTGAAAATTAAGAGCAGCACGGGTGGTTGTTTTGGGCGTTTTTGATACATGGTCATGTTTTTGCATTTTTGATGGCCTTTGCTATATATCCATGGCCATTTTTCTGCAGTTTTGTGCCCAAACAGCGCCTGCTCTATACGTGGACATTTTTCTGCATATTTTGATGTCCCTTACATGCCTAGCTATATGGAGATGATTTAATATTTCCTTCCCCTGCTATTTGCTTTGGCATATAGCAACCCACTTATACTTTGTCTCATATTTGGTAATACATATATATATAGGTCAATCATGGACAAGAGTTGGATGAACTTGTCAGACAAATGTGATCCGCGGTTTGCAGAGGGGATTACGACTTTCAAAAACTTTGTCAAACAACACAAACCCTGGAGAACTACGCACAAATGTCCATGTAGGCGTTGTAGGTTGCACCATGAGATGTTGTCATTGGATGAAATCCAAACACATTTGTTTCGCTATAGTATAATGCAAGACTACACGACTTGGACTTTTCATGGGGAAGTAGATGCCGATGCTTCATCTTCATTATACATGACACAAAGACAACAATATGTTATGGAAAAGAGTTGGGCATGATTGAAGCAAGTGGTTCCTATTACATGGATCCAACATTAGAGATGCTTAACGATGCTTTCCCTTTTGCGGAATCACATGAAGAGGACTTTGAAAATGATAATATGGCCGGCAAGGAGGCATATGATAAATATCAAAGACTTCTCGCGGAAGCACACACTCATATATATGCGGGGAGTGACAAAACTGTTTTGGGTACCATTTTAAGTGCAATGAAAGTGAAAGTCGACAATGGATGGTCCGATAAGAGCTTTAACGATCAATTGGGAATCACATAACATCTCCTTCCGAGCCCAAATAATTTTCCCGGTTCGTATAGTGAGGTTAAGCGTCTTTTGAAGAATATGGGGATGAGATATGAGATTATTCACGCATGTGGATATGGTTGTGTTCTATTTTATAAAGAATACAAGGACCTTGAACATTGTCCGGTGTGTGATGAGTCGAGATACTTAGGCGGCGATGGTGAGAGAAGGATTCCAAGAAAAGTGGTACGCTACTTTCCGTTAACTCCAAGATTACAACGTCTTTATATGTGGCCGCATATAGCTAAGGATGCAGTGGCATCGCAAGAGAAAAGTAAAAAATGGTCATATTAGACATCCCGCAGATGGCGAAGCATGGCAAGAGTTTGATAAAAAAACATCCCGACTTTTCACGAGACCCTAGAAATGTGTGTCTTGGATTAAGCATAGATGGCTTCAATCCCTTCAGAGCAGCAGCTCTTTCTCATAGCGCATGGCCAATCGTGGTGATTCCTTACAATTTACCACCTTCAATGTGCATGAAGAAGGAATTTAATATTCATGCTTTGTTGATCTCGAGTCCAAAACCTCCTGGCAAGTGCTTGAATGTGTTCATGCGACCCCTGATAGATGAATTGAAGATTTTGTGGGACACAGGGGTAGTCACATATGATCGGCATGAAAAATCGACATTCAACATGAAAGTTGCGGTGATATGGACAATTAGTGACTTTCCGGGTTTGGGAATGTTGGGAGGTCTAAAATGCAAAGGATACAAAGCTTGTCCTTTGTGTTTAGATGATATTGATGATAAACATTTAGAGGGAAGAATGTCTTACCAAGGCCACCGCAGATGGCTAAATAGGGATCATTCGTGGAGGCGTCAGGCCACTAAATTTAACGGAGACGAATAAGGAGAAGTTGTGTTGGACTCATATGAGCATTTTCTATTATTTGCCTTATTGGAGCACATTGAAACAACCATATTCGTTAGATGTAATGCACATAGCGAAGAATGTGTTTGATAACATCATTGGTACTATTCTCGGTCTTCAAGGAAAGACAAAAGATGATATTAAAGCTCGAGAAGGTTTGGAGCAACAAGAGATTCGTAAGGAATTGTGGTGGAAGAGGATAGGGTCATCTTCCCGAAAAGATAAAGTTTCACAAGCACCTTATACCAAATGGAATGTCAGTAGTCGTTTTTCATTGCACATGGTTTGACACTAATCCCAAAGAGAGGGGTAGCACTAAGAGGTATAATGGACTTCTTTTCGTTGACACTTTCACAACTTGGTATGAAGATTGGACGTATTGTCTTGCCACTACGGCAAGACAAGTTTTTTACTTAGATGATCTAAAAGCGGGTGACAATTGGAAGGTTGTAAATGTTGTATCACATAGAGGGCTATATAGTGATAGTTCACTAGCAAGAGGACGAAAATGAAATGTGCTCAACAACCTTCCTGCCAATGAAGAGGATGATCCTTATCAAGAGCAAATGCCCACTGATTTGGTTCCTCAACGCTATTCTAGTGAGGAACATATTGATCATGAAATTCCAAGAGCAAGGAGACAAGTGTAATTGGATGAAGAAACCGATATGTGCGAAGAGGAGGATGATAATGATGATGATGCTGATGATGGTACATGTGACGAAGATGATGAAATGTCGTTTGAAGAAGAAGACGATGATGTGGTTAGAAGTGATGATTTAATGCAAGACAATTATGCAATGTAAGACACAACCGATGATGATTAAGTGTTGAGTATTGATTTGATGAATGTTGTTTTGTGTTTGGTAATGAAAAACAGGGGCACAATGTTGTTTTGTGTTTGTTAATGAAAAACAGCGGAGCTTCATTTTACTGATTTAGTTTTGTTTAGATTAAGGCACAAATATAGATGAAAAGGTCGCTAAAGACAATTTCAATTTTTGGGGGAAAAGTACATATCGTTGGAGGAAAGATGAAATCTCAAATTTCGTAAAACTTTATGCGACTATTTTGTAATACAAATGTCACATAAATATAAGTATTGGCCTAAATATACAAGGCTCAATTGATGAAACCCAAAAATCCCCACTTCACCTCATTCTTTCGTCTATCTCCCCAAAACACTAAGTACTCCTCCATCGTTTCCTATCCGCCGCATCCCCATTCGATTTCATCCTCAACCCTCCATTTTTGTTTCGTTTCGAAGCAGCCGCTCCTCTATTTAACTCCATGCATGGTGAAATCGAAGAACAAAGCCATTAGACGTCCGGGCGATGTAGAGGTAACTAGCCGCACGCCGAGCATGAAACTGAGATCTCCGTCAGTTCGTCGCCCTTCCACAAGGCTTACGAAGACTCCACCGCCAAAGCCGACAACTAGGATGGTGTATGCTGAGTCACCGGGCCTGTCATCTCCGATTTCATCGCCGAAACGGCCAGATCCGGTGCGTAGGATGTGACCTAAGGTCATGAGGACTAAGCGATCGAGGGCTATACTGAATTCAATGGTGGATGAGTCTTCAAGGCATGTGAAGAAGCTTGATGCAATTACGACTCCTCCTGTGAAGAAGAAGTGACGCGCTTCGTCTGACGCGTCAAATTTAATATTTATATTCTCCTGCAAGAAACTAGTAAAGCGGCAAGCAGGGGTCAAACCCTAGAGAGCTGGTTGTTGAAGCTGTAACGGTATAAGCAATTAAAAAAGGGGATTGTGAACAAATAAGAGTGCTAAAGAGAAAATTACGCGAAGAGAATTCAGTCAGAGAGAGCATTCAGTTTAGGGTTTCTATTGTGACATGTTTATCATTGACCGCTAATAATCGAATTTCAAGTTTCTAAGTGTGGTTATTCCGGTTTAGGCAATAACCCAAAGTATTCCGTTTCAGGCAATACACCACAACCTAATCCAGGTAAGGCATTAGACTTCTAGTTCTCCTAAATTCAATAATCCGGGATAGGCATTATTTAATCTAGGTGTTCTTACTCGTTTTTACGGGAAAGTCTCAAACAAGTATTAACGATAAGAACTGAATTATTCGGCTAAACTTTGCGGGTAAGTCTCAGCTTAGCTTCACAATTCAGCCCTTAATATTAAGTACAAAACTAGGGAAACAAGAAATTGCATTAAGTAAAAAGTCTCAAAACAATTGTCACAATGAACGAAACCCTAAACCGAATTAAAGGTTTAGCTACACATGATCATGCAAAAACACATAATGAAAAGAAGGAAATTCTTCTCTCTCGTCGAAAGCTTGCGTCTTCTCCAGAGCCGTCTTGGTCTTCGTAGGATATGAGATGGTGAGATGCTGGAAACCCTAACCCAAACATCTTATTTATAGCAAAAAGTAGGGTTTCCAAGTCTGGGTTTTGGGCTTTATTTCCATGTTTCGGCCTGCTGACGTCATCAAACGGACTGCTGACGTCATCACCTCATCGACTGGTCGTGTTCGGAAGACACATTAGAGGCGCGTTCGTCCATGACATTAACGTTAATGTTAATGTCTCTTGTGGACGCGATCCACACTGATTCTGGTTCTTCTTTCTGCGCGCCGATTCCGACTTTGACTCTGGACTTGACCTTCTATATGACCTCGGATGCTCTCGGTGTGAACTACAGAGTTGTAGGGAATCGAGTCAGCTACGTAACGTCATGTAGCTCGTATTTTTATGATCAACGGTCCATTCCCAGCAATCCTTCGAGAGTCAAAAGGTCTGATATGTCATTGTGATGTTTTCGGCGTGAATCACCGTCTTTA